>CM077658.1:6637500-6897500 GCA_039707465.1 Rhabdophis nuchalis | reverse complement strand
ACTCAAGACAAGTTCCTTGTGTGTCCACTTGCCCACTGGCCAATAAATTATTGTATTGTATCGTATTGTATTGTATTGTATTGTATTGTATTGTATTGCATTGCATTGCATTGCATTGCATTGCATTGCATTCTATTCTATTCTATTCTATTCTATTCTATTCTAAAAAATAACTCAAGGAGTTATTTTCCTCCTTTTCCTCCTCCTATTTTCCCCATAACAACAACCCTGTGAAGTGGGTTGGGCTGAGAAAGCCTGGCTGGCCCAAGGACACCTACCAGCTGTCATGGCTAAGGCAGGACTAGAACTCACAGTCTCCTGCTGATTGGCTGAAAGTCACCCAAGCAGCTACCATAGCTAAAATCCCCCAAGTGGGACTCAAACTCCCAGTCTCCTGGTGATGGAACCAAAGTCACCCAGGTGGCTTTCATGGCTAAAGCAGGACTAGAACTCACAGTCTCCTGGTGGTTGACTCAAAGTCACCCAACCAGCATTCACGCCTAAGGCCGGACTAGAACTCACAGTCTCCCCTTTTGTAGCCTGGCACCTTGTGGGAAGGGAACAGCGTTCCGTGCATCTTTGGCATTGTGTCCTGCCGGCCACATGACCACGGAGACGCCTTCGGACAGCGCTGGCTCCTGCCGGAACCCACTCCTGGTGCAAGGGAAACCTTAACCTTTCCCTTTCAACTGGATATTATGCCCAAGATTCAACACTTTCTGGTGCTGGCCAGGCCATAAAACTTCCCAAATCAGGCTAGTGATGAAGATTTAACTGATTTAATGTGTACAATTTTAGCAGATTATTTACACAAGCCTAAGGATGAGATAAGGGGGGGATATTGATTTGATATATAGAATAAACTCAGCATATGCCAGGATAAATGAAGTACCCAGAGAGATACACATTAAATTTGTTAGAAGGTCGACAAGGGAAAGGATCTTGAGGGCACAGAGAGACAGTTCCTTAGTTTATCAACAGAAAGAGGTAGCTATCTTGAAGCAGGTCCCGAAGAAGATTAGAGAGATAAGAAGGAAGTATTCCTTCTTGTCTAAAAGATTATTTAAAAAGGGGGTCTGATTCAAGTGGGTGATGCCAGAGGGAATGTTGGTGTTCTGGGAGGGAGGAAGAGTAAGAATTAAAACGATTGCAGAGGCGGAAGCCTTTCTTAAAAAACATTCCTCAATCCTGGAGGATGAAAATGGGGGAGCAGAGGGTGCCGCGGCCCCGCCCACTGGGGGCCAGGGAGAAGAAGATACAATTGCCAAAAGACTTAGATCTCAAAAGTGACTTTATTTCAATATAACATAATAATTGTTTGGATGTTTATATATGTTTGCTAGCATAGTTTTCTACAATGATATATTTGCATTTCTCTCCACTTTGTAGTACAAATGAAAGTTAAATGTATTATCTATATTCTGTTATGAAGTCTCGGAAGGAGTCGACGACTTCGACGTGCAAGTTCTCAAAATGTCTTTTTACACCTTACCCTTTACCCTATTTGTAAAAAATTTATAAAACCCAATAAAACTTTTTCAAAACGAAAAAAACTTCCCAAATCCATCCAGGAGAGTACTCAAACCACTCCCCAAATCCTTCCTTCTCCACAAACGAGAGCAGAATTTCCAGGCAAGTGACAAATTCAACAAACGCAATTAAAGAAGCAGCCTGAACCATTTCTCCCTTTTATGGCTTCTTAAATGCAACGAAATGAAAGATTTATACCTTTGGTGATAACTGTAAATGGCTTTATCCTAAATTAGCCTTTTTTTGCATAACAAATCCAAGTGGTTTTTCTTTTTTTTAAACTGATGGATGCCACAGATAAGGTTCCTATTTCTTAAAAGAGATGCCAACTTCTGAAAACATGCTATTTTGAGCCATTTCGCGCCACTTCCTTGTTTTATCCCTTAAAATACAACTTTAGAATAACTCTAAACTTGAGGTTTCTCTAATCCTCTGAAGGCAGGACCAGAAGCAATGGGTGGAAACTAATCAAGGAGAGAAGCAACCTAGAACTAAGGAGGAATTTCCTGACAGTGAGAACAATTCATCAGTGGAACAGAAGTTGCCTCCAGAACTTGTGAATGCTGCAACACTGGGAGTTTTTAAGAAGACGTTGGATATCCATTTGTCTGAAGTGGTGCAGGGTTTCCTGCTTAAGCAGAGGGTTGGACTAGAAGACCTCCAGGGTCCCTTCCAACTTTGTTATTATGTTCTGTTCTGTTAATCAGTGGAACGGCTTGCTCCCAGAAGTTGTGAATGCTCCAAAATTGGAAGTTTTAAAGAAGAGATTACGCAGCCGTTTGTTTGGAACAGTGCAAGGTTTCCTGCTTCAACAAGGGGGTTGGACTAGAAGACCTCCAAGGTCCCTTCCAATTCTGTTATTCTGTTACTATGCAGCCTAGGAAAGTCACTCCCCCCCCCCAGAAACAGACTTCATCTCCAATATTATAATTTATCATTTGATAAAGAAGTGATCCATAATTAAATTTCATCTAATTCATTCCAGTTCTCCCATGCATTTCCCACTGTGATAAGGAGGAAAAAAAACCCATTTGCTATCTTATTGCTTTCTTTGATTCTGATGATATTAATATTATTACAGAACAGAAATATTATTTTCCAGTCCTTCTTCGGTAGCTCCTTATATTGGAGAGAGTTCTGTTCCACCAAGAAGGACCGTTTCATGCCTGCACGGGTAGTCCTTGATTTATGACCACAATAGGGGCCAGAATTGCCACTGCCAAGCAAGGGAGTTGTTAAGTGAGTTACACCTGATTTTTGTGACGTTTTTTTGTTTTTTGGCCATGCTTGTTAAGTGAACCGTTGCAACGGTTGGCCGTTTGGATGCTGCATTAGTCGTCAACGTGACAAACGGCCACACACCTCTTTCTTTCATTGCCGTCGTAACTTTGAACGGTCACTAAATGGGGTACATCGAGGACTGATTGTATTTAAGCAACTGTCCACTCAGCCTCTGAGATCACGAAGGGACTCATGACAGATGAAGCCTCTCTCACGCTCAGCCTGGTCATCTCCTACACCAGCAATGGCAAAGCTTTTCAGCACCAAGTTCAGAAAAGCTCGCATGGAAACAGTGGTGGGTTCAAGTTCTGCCAGTTCTGATCTCTTCTCTAGAAGAGGTTCCACAAATCTACAGGGCCGTTTAGAACCGGTTCCAACTCTCTCCCTCCCCCCGCCCGTCCGCCCATCATCAAGAGGAAGAGCGAGAGGAGGAATTCTGGGAGTTGAAGTCCACAAGTCTTAAAGCTGTCAAGTTTGAACACCCCTGGGGGGGGGGGAGTTTCCCCCAAAAGGTTAGGGGTGCAGGGGTTTTGCAACATGACAGCTTTAAGACTTGAGTGCGTCAAATGCCAGAGTTTCTGAGCCAACATGAATGGAGGAGGAATTCTGGGAGTTGAAGTCCACAAGTCTTAAAGCTGTCAAGTTTGAACACCCCTGGGGGGGGGTTTCCCCCAAAGGGTTAGGGGTGCAGAGGTTTTGCAACATGACAGCTTTAAGATTTGAGTGCTTCAAATGCCAGAGTTTCTGAGCCAACACGAATGGAGGAGGAATTCTGGGAGTTGAAGTTCACAAGTCTTAAAGCTGTCAAGTTTGAACACCCCTGGGGGGGGGGTTTCCCCCAAAGGGTTAGGGGTGCAGAGGTTTTGCAACATGACAGCTTTAAGATTTGAGTGCTTCAAATGCCAGAGTTTCTGA
Organism: Rhabdophis nuchalis; assembly: GCA_039707465.1. Taxonomy (NCBI): domain Eukaryota; kingdom Metazoa; phylum Chordata; class Lepidosauria; order Squamata; family Natricidae; genus Rhabdophis; species Rhabdophis nuchalis. The sequence continues at coordinate 6,893,774 of CM077658.1, read as the reverse complement.
GCCAACACGAATGGAGGAGGAATTCTGGGAGTTGAAGTCCACAAGTCTTAAAGCTGTCAAGTTTGAACACCCCTGAGGGGCGGGTTTCCCCAAAGGGTTAGAGGTGCAGGGGTCTTGGAACATGACAGCTTTAAGACTTGAGTGCTTCAAATGCCAGAGTTCCTGAGCCAACATTTTGGTTGCTAAGCAAGAGCGTTGTTAAGTGAGTTTCACCACATTTTACAAGTTGGCCACGCCCACCCAGTCACAGGACTGCCAAGCCATTCCCACCCCGGTCACATGGCCGGCAAGCCACTCCCACAAAGTAGACCACACCTACAGAAGAGGTTCTAAAAAATTTTGAAAACCACCACTGGGTGGGTTCATCCCAGTTCGCTATGGTACGGCCGTGCCAGTGGTAGCTGGGAGCAGCTAACAACGTACCGGTATGGTGGCTCATTTGGCCCACCCGTGTTCTATACCTGTTTTTAAAGCAACAGGCCAATTGCGCATGCGTGCACAGCGTACGTCACTTGCGCGAGCCCCAGTGGTGGGATTCTGCAGGGTCGCACCTACTCGCGAGAGCCAGTTGGTGAAATTCAGAGAACCGGTGAGAGGGGGTTCCACCGGCGTACCTGGAAGTAAATCTGGCCCACCGCTGCCAGTGACCCAACGGGAAGGAAAGGAAAGGAAAGGAAGGAAGGAAAGGAAAGGAAAGGAAAGGAAGGAAGGAAGGAAGGAAGGAAGGAAGAAAGAAAGAAAGAAAGAAAGAAAGAAAGAAAGAAAGAAAGAAAGAAAGAAAGAAAGAAAGAAAGAAAGAAAGAAAGAAAGAAAGAAAGAAAGAGAATTTATTATCACAATTGAGCCCAAAATTTTGGTTGCTAAGCAAGAGCGTTGTTAAATGAGTTTCACCACATTTTAAAAGGTGGCCACTCCCACCCTGTCACATGACTGCCAAGCCACGCCCACAAAATAGGCCACACCTAGAGAGTAGGTTCTAAAAAATTTCGAAACCCACCACTGTTCTACACCCTTGTAACTTTGAAACCTCGCCAAATGAAATGGTCGTAAGTTGAGGACTACATGTATCCCCTTTTGCTCCTCTGTGTGTGTGTGTGCGTGCGTGTGTGTGTTCCTGAGCAAAAGACCAAAAAAAAGAGGAGCAGAAGCATATTATTTCATTTCTTTCAGGTCATTCAGCTGGAAAATAGAGGAAAGTTCTCATCTGCCAGCGAGGCTCAATCCCGTTTCTCTAAAACTGTCTATTAAACTGACAATTGTCTAAGTACAGAATGGGCGTTTGGGATCAGGAACGTTTCCAAGAGTAACAATTCTCCCCCAGGGGATGTTGTTGAAATGTCCCAGCCGCTTTTGGCAAGTTCAACGTACAAGCCTTCGCTTACGAAATAAAGAGGAGGAGGAGGAAAAACCCCAGAAATTGAGCAGAACCTGGTTGGATGGACAGAAAGAGTGAATGAGAAAAGGAGAAACCGCCTACGACTGCCAAACTCTGCAACATTTTTAAACTGCGGCCCGAAAAATGACTCCCATTACTTCTCAATTCTATAGCCCTCTTTTTATAGAGTTTCCCCATTTTTGTGCCCCGGTTTTCATTCATATTTTCAACTCCGCCTCTTGGCCGAGTCTGTTCCTTTTCCGCCGTTATTTTTGCTTTGGGAATTTTCCTTGCTGGGGAAGAGCAAAAAACGAAACCAGGAACCAAAGGTTGCAGGGAGAATATAATTGTAAGGAGCGGGATCATGGGCTGGAAGTTGTAGGGGTCGGTGGGAGGGAATGCGGTACAGGTTGCCCTTGGCTTACGGCCGCAATTCAAAGTCCAAAATGAGACATTTGCTAAGCGAATTAGGTCCCGTTTTACAAACGTTCTTGCTGCGGTTGTTCAGTGGATCCCGGCACTTCCTAAGTTGGTTGGTAAGGGAATCGGGCTTCTCCATTGTCTTGGCTTGTCAGAAGGTCGCAAAAAAGGGGGGGTCACATGACTCTGGGGCACTGCAACGGTCATAAGTATGAACCGGTTGCCAAGCATCTGAATCCTGATCACAGGCGACCATGGAAACCACAGAAAAGGTGCAGAGAAGAGACAACGAAGAGGATCAAAGGGTCTGAAGACTAACTTTTGGAGTGGGGACATGGCAGTTGTCTTCCAATAGTTGCCCAGCTGCCATAGAGAAGAATGGGATGACTAGTTCTCCAAAGCACCTGAGGGCAGGACAAGAAATAATGTGGGGAAGCTCATTCAAAAGTGACCCATCGTAGAGGGAAAGAGAAATTTTCGGAGAGGGAGGAATCATTAATCAGTGGAATAGCTTGTCTTCTGTTGTGGATGCTCTATGTGCAATAGCACTTAGACTTATATATCGCTTCGCCGTGCTTTACAGCCCTCTCTAAGCTGTTTATACAAGGTTACAAGGTTTTGATGACCATCTTCAAGGTGCTCAATGGCACGGGGCCTAGTTACCTGCGTGACCGCCTCCTGCCCCATATGTCCCTACGTCCGATTCGCTCCCACAGAGAGGGTCTTCTCCGGGTGCCGTCGGTTGGGCAATGCCGGTTGGCGACCCCCAGGGGAAGGGCCTTCTCTGTGGTGGGCCCCACCCTCTGGAACGACCTACCCCCCGAACTCCGAGTCATCTCTCACCTCCGCCTGTTCCGCCAGTGCCTAAAAACGCACTTTTTTCATCTAGCCGGCCTGGCATGATCTACCCGACTCTGAACTGGCTTTTAGTTGATCAATGTTTTAATTTTGGGGGTTTTAATGAGGTTTTAGCGCAGGATGGGGTTTAGTAGAGTTTTAATAGGTTTTGTATTTTGTATATTTGTATATTTATGTTTTTAAAGTTCCTGTGCGTCGCCCCGGATCCCCTGGTGGGAGATGGGCGCGGGATACAAATACGAAAATAAATAAATAAATAAATAAATAAATATAGAGTCAGCCTATTTGCCCCCAACAATCAGGGTCCTTATTTTACCCACCTCGGAAGGATGGAAGGCTGAGTTAAACTTGAGTTGGTTAGGACTGAACGGCTGGTGGTGGGCAGAGTTTGCCTGAAATACTGCAATCTAACCACTGTGTATCATGGATGGATGGATGGATGGATGGATGGATGGATGGATGGATGGAAGGAAGGAAGGAAGGAAGGAAGGAAGGAAGGAAGGGCAATAGCAATAGCCCTTAGACTTATATACCGCTTCACAGTGCTTCACAGCCCTCTCTAAGCTGTTTATAGATCAGCCTATTTGCCCCCCAACAATCTGGGTCTTCATTTGACCCACCTCGGAAGGATGGAAGGCTAATTTAACCTTGAGTTGGTCAGGATTGAACTGCTGGCAGTGGGCAGAGTTTGCCTGCAATACTGCAATCTAACCACTGTGTATCATGTGTATGGATGGATGGATGGATGGATGGATGGAAGGAAGGAAGGAAGGAAGGAAGGAAGGAAGGAAGGAAGGAAGGGCAATAGCAATAGCCCTTAGACTTCTATACCGCTTCACAGTGCTTTTACAGCCCTCTCTAAGCAGTTTATAGAATCAACCTCTTGCCCCCCACAATCTGGCTCCTCATTTGACCCACCTCGGAAGGATGGAAGACTGAGTCAACCTTGAGCCTGATGACATTCAATCTGCCAAATTTCAGGCAGCCGGCAGTCAGCAGAAGTAGCCTGCTGTACTGCACTCTTGCCACTGAAAGACAAGGTAGCCAGTGTGCATGCGCGCATTGTAAACCGAAAGAGCAGTTGCCTGGGGCACACTTCTGGTTTCTGGTGCTCCAGTTTCCGGTGCTTTCACATGCCTGAAGACCAGAGTGGCTGGTGCACCGGAACGCGTAACAGCAACGGGCGACAGCTTGCGTGCCCGGAGAGATGGCTCTACATGCCACTTCTGGCACGCGTGTCACAGGTATACAGCCTCCTGCTTGAGCAGGGGGTTGGACTAGAAGACCTCCAAGGTCCCTTCCAACTCAGTTATTCTAAGTCTCCTATGTCGTGGCGCATCGCGCATCACCGACCATCCAATCAAGCCTCAGTCACACACAACTAATAGGTTGCGAATAGGAAAGCACACACTCCCCCAAAGCACCTTTTGCACACCTGAGAAGGAAACAGGTTTTCGGCGTAAACGGTGGAAGGCTTGCACACCCAGTAAAAGCACTCGGTGTGGCTCGCTCCTTTTTGCGTTGGCTCTCAGCAACGTCAGGGTGGAAGATGGTGGAAATGCAGGTGCTAAGCTTCACCTTGTGAAATGTTGCAGGAAGGAATGAGACGTTGAGAGTGAGGCAAGGAGGTGAAGACGTTGGAGAAATGCACGTTGTTGCTTCTTCACACCCTTTCAGATCGGCAAGAGCCACCCACTCGTGGTGGCGCTCGGCCATCGAGTGCCAGGGAAGCCATCCCGCTTAAGAAACCCAATTAAGGAAAGCTTGGAAATCAAAGCCCTCCTCCTTTCTCCTGCCTTTCATCTCGTCTCATGGCTTTGCAGGCTTCTCTCCCCCGGGGGGTCTCCAGCCTCTCTGCAACGGGGATGCGAGAACCTGCTTAGTACGGGAGGAGGAAGAAGAGGAGCTGCCCAGGGAAGGATCAGATGAAAGGGGGAGGATCCCACAATTGACTAACCGGCAGAGAAAGAAAATTAGAAAGGATCCATCCTAATTGATCAGGCTGTAAAGACAGATGGTGGGGTCCTTGTACTTTCAAACGTTCATGGTTCTGTTCTTGAGATTGAGATGTATTGAATTTATATACCGCCCTATCTCCCTTTCGGGACTCAGGGCAGTTTACAGCCAACAGTAAGAATAGGTCATACAAAAACTAAAATCACATGTTAAAATATATTAAATAGATTGGCCTGCCAATTAAAACCCCCTGCTTAAATCAATTTAAAACTACGACAGGCCGGCAGCATGAAATAAATGGGTCTTCAGGGCCCGACGGAAGAGGCGTAGGTCCGTGATTGTCCGTAGTTCAGGGGGTAGGTCATTCCAGAGGGCAGGGGCTGCCACAGAGAAGGGTCTCCCCCTAGGGGTCGCCAGCCAACATTGCTTGGCCGACGGCACCCTGAGGAGGCCCTCTCTGTGGGAGCGAACTGGTTGGTGGGAAGTATTTGGCAGCAGGAGGCAGCAGATAACCAGGTCCCTTGCCATGGAGCACTTTAAAGATGGTCACTATTATCTTGAAGCGCACCCGCAAAGCTACAAGCAGCCAGTGCAGCTCGTGCAGGAGTGGTGTCATATGGGAGCGTCTAAATGCTCCCAAGATCCCCCGCGCGGTCGCATTTTGAACTAACTGGAGCCTCTGGGTGCACCTCAAGGGGAGCCCCATGTAGAGAGCGTTACAATAGTCCAGGCGGGAAATGACGAGGGCTTGAGTGACCGTTCATAAAGCGTTAACGTAGCATAACGTAGGATTAGCTCATCTTATTGGGCTTCCTGTCTCATCTACTTGGGAGGTTGTTGCTTCAGTCAGAGGATCTGCAAATACAAGGCACTCCAGTTCCCATAATACCCGGCTATTTCAAGACACCTGGAGGGGAAGCAGGTAAAGAGAGGAGTATGAAGAGGGAAAGAAACCCCACGTTTGGGATGCATGTATTCTAAGACAGAGATGGACAGTCTACAGCAGGGGTGTCAAACTCAAGGCCCATGGGCCACATCCGGCCCAGGGGGTGCTTAGATCTGGACCCCGGGGCCGCCGTGGGATAGCAAAAGACATTGCACACCCACAATGTCTGAAGGCAACCTGTTCTACTGACTGATTCTTCTAACTGTCAGGAAATGTTTCTTTAGTTCTAGGTTGCTTCTCTCCTCGGTTGGAAGGAGGAGGAGAGGAAGAGAAGGAGGAGAAGGGGAAGGAGAAGAAGAGAGGGAGGAAAACGAGGAGAAGGAGGAGATGAAGGAGGAGGAGGAAGAGGAGGAAGAGAAGGAAGAGAAGGAAGAGGAGAGGAAGGAAGAAGGAAGGAGGAGGAGGAAAAGGAGAAGAGGAGGAGGAGGAGGAGGAAGAGGAGGAGAAGGCGAAAAAGGAAGGAGGAGAAGGAGGAGATGAAGGAGGAGGAGGAAGAGGAGGAAGAGAAGGAAGAGAAGGAAGAGGAGAGGAAGGAAGAAGGAAGGAGGAGGAGGAAAAGGAGAAGAGGAGGAGGAGGAGGAAGAGGAGGAGAAGGAGAAAAAGGAAGGAGGAGGAGGAGGAAAAGGAGAAGAGGAGGAGGAGGAGAAGAAGAAGAATTTATTAAATTATTTTCATTATATAATAGGGGAGGCAGGTCAATGAACAATCGGAAATACCATGAAGGGGTCAAAAAGCTGAAGAGTTTGAAGGACCTCTGTTTTATTTTATGTCGCTTTGGAAATGCTAGGTGAAATAGCCTTTGATGATGATGATGAGAACACAGGACAACCATAGTATCTTAACAATAACAACCATAACACAAAACTAGAAGAGACCTGAGCTTTTGATTACAATTTTCGTGAGACGTCCTAGCCTTTCGTGAGCTTCCAGCTCACCCCATCAAACCTTCAGACTCAGCTCAGGAAAGCACAGGCCCTTTAATAAAAAGTCGCTGGACGGAAAAACTCCCCTTGACCTCTCCTAAAAAGTGTTATAAATGTATGGAAAACAAATATATAAACTAGCAGCCTATGGAATTCTGGGAGTTGAAGTCCACTTGGGCCAAGATTGAGAAGCATTTATTTGACCTCTAGACCAATCAACTCTCTTTTTCAGACTTGATGGCTTACGATGTACACATTAATAGAACTCAGAATAACTTAGAACTTGTACAACCAGTCGACATATATTAGAATTAAATTTCACTGCATGCAGCTCTCAAAGAGTTACTGTCTCCAATATACGCTACATAAACATGACGTTAAATAAAAACAAAATTAGGCACATACCCACATATATTATAGGATACAGGGTAACAACCCAATCTAGTTTGTATGTATACATGTACAGGGCGACCAAAACGAATCTTGGGAGCTTACCAGATGGATGGCATAAGGGAGCAAAGCTGTTACAGAATCTGGAAGTTAGTGATAGCAATAGCACTTAAGACTTATATACCACTTCACAGTGCTTCACAGCCCTCTCTAAGTGGTTTACAGAGTCAGTCTCTTGCCCTCAACAACCTGGGTCCTCATTTTACTGACCCCGGAAGGATGGAAGGCTGAGTCAACCTTGAGCCTTAGTCAGGATTGAACTGCTGGCAGTGGGCAGAGTCAGCCTGCAATGCTGCATTTTAACCACTGCACACCATGGATGGATGGATGGATGGATGGATGGATGGATGGATGGATGGATGGATGGAAGAACCTTCTGAATTTCATCCCTGGAAGGGACAGAGGGAGGGAGGAAGGAAGGAAGGAAGGAAGGAAGGAAGGAAGGAAGGAAGGAAGGAAGGAAGTAATATAGGTATTCAGAGAAAGGAGGGAGGGAGGGAGGGAAGAGGAAGGAAGGGCAATAGCCATAGCCCTTAGACTTATATACCACTTCACAGTGCTTTACAGCCCTCTCTAAGCGGTTTAGAAATGCCAGCCTCTTGCCCCCAACAATCTGGGTTTTCATTTTACTGACTTCAAAAGGATGGAAGGCTGAGTCAACCTTGAGCTGGTCAGGATTGAATTGTTCGCAGTGGGCAGAGTTTGCCTGCAATACTGCAATCTAACCACTGTGCATCATGGATGGATGGATGGATAGATGGATGGAGAGAGGGAGGGAGGGAGGAAGGAAGGAAGGGCAATAGCACTTAGACTTATATACCACTTCACAGTACTTTCCAGACCTTTCTAAGCCGTTTACAAAGTCAGCCTATTGCCCCCAACAATCTGGATCCTCGGAAGGATGGAAGGCTAGCAATGCTCAATCCACCTTGTCTATGATAAGAAAAAGGACGGTCTGATTTTTTAAAATTGAGACTGCAAAAGATTTGGAGGTTTTCTTTTTTTTACAAGTTGCTTATCCACTTCCATGCTCGCCCTGTTTCCGAGTTTACATTCCTGTGCAACTACGAGAAGATTTATATCAAAAGTATATTTTGTTCTCTATCCTGTTTCCCTCTTCCCTTAAAACATTAATAGAAACGACAAAGGACCGAGAATCAGAATCTCCGCTAGATATTTGACAGTCAAGCTGAAACTAAGTTAATCAAGTAAAAATAGCAAACGGTGGTGGTGGTGGGGAGATAACCTTTCACTCAAGCTTAGGCCAGTTCTAAGCACCATGTGGGCCAGATGTAAACTCCCATGGACCAGATCTAAACACACCATCTAAGCATCCTACAGGCCAGTTCTAAGCACCCTATGGGCCAGTTCTAAGCACCCTGCAGTCCCGATCTAAGCACCCCGTAGGCCAGTTCTAAGCACAACATGGGCCAGCTCTAAGCACCCTATGGGCCAGCTCTAAGCACCCCATGGGCCAGTTCTAAGCGCCCCATGGGCCAGTTCTAAGCACCCCATGGGCCAGTTCTAAGCACCCCATGGGCAAGTTCTAAGCACCCCATGGGCCAGCTCTAAGCACCCCATGGGCCAGTTCTAAGCACCCTGCAGTCCCGATCTAAGCACCCCGTAGGCCAGTTCTAAGCACAACATGGGCCAGTTCTAAGCACCCCATGGGCCAGTTCTAAGCACCCTACGGGCCAGTTCAAAGCACCCCATGGGCCAGTTCTAAGCACCCTACAGGCCAGTTCTAAGCACCCCATGGGCCAGTTCTAAGCACCCCATGGGCCAGTTCTAAGCACCCCATGGGCCAGTTCTAAGCACCCTACGGGCCAGTTCTAAGCACCCCATGGGCCAGTTCTAAGCACCCCATGGGCCAGTTCTAAGCACCCCATGGGCCAGTTCTAAGCACCCCATGGGCCAGTTCTAAGCACCCCATGGGCCAGTTCTAAGCACCCCATGGGCCAGTTCTAAGCACCCCATCGGCCAGTTCTAAGCACCCTGCAGTCCAGATCTAAGCACCCCGTGGGCCAGTTCTAAGCACCCCACGGCAGGGGTGGGTCCCGGCAGCCGGTCCACTTGTGGGCACGCAGCGTGCACTTGATGTGTGCTGCGCATGCATGGGCGGCACAATAAAAATTGTTCTGCGCATGCGCAGAAGCCAAAAACAAGATACCGCCGCCATAGGCGCCGCCAGGAGAACCAGTTCGGGGGGGGGGGCGTGGCCAGCCTGGATCGCTGCCGGTTCCAGCAACTCACGCTGCCAAACCAATAGCGGTTTAGCTGAACCAGGTTGAACCGGTAGGAACCCACCACTGCCCTGCGGGCCAGATCGAAATACCTTGAGGGCCAGATCTAAGCACCCCGCTAGCCAGATCTGGCCCATGGGCCTTGAGTTTGAGCCCTCTGCCTTGGAGAGAGAGCTACTTCAAAGAAATCCTTCTGGTTGCCTAGAGAGAAGGGCAACATGGCCTGTAGTGCATGCGTGGAGGGAAACCTTGAGAAAGAGAAATGTTCCTGCTCGTTGTTTTAAGCCAGCGTTTACGTTTGAAAAAGTGCAGGCTTCGGACCCGAGTTGGCACTGTGCAATGGCCTTGCTCAGCGTCAAAACCTGGACTCCCCAACCGACCAGAAGTTTACAACGTCTTATAAATAGCACAGGAGAAGGCTGTGTAAACTAGCAGGAGTGAATCTAAATATTTAAAGTGTTAAAACAAACGGGACTCTTAACACATTTGCAAAAATCCATTATGTGTCCCAGACTGTGGCGTGTGTCAGCTTGCATAAATCCCGCTAAGGCAAGAGAAGGAAGCTGTTAGTTTAACAGATTGACAGAGTCGGAAGGGACCTTGTAGGTCATCTAGTCCAACCCCCCCCTCCCAAGCAGGAGACCCTACACCATTTCTGACAGATGGCAGCCCAGTCTCTTCTTGAAAGCCTCCAGGGATGAAGCTCCCCCAACGTCTGAAGGCAACTTGGTTGATGGTTTTCACTGAGAACCATCAACCAAGTTCCAGGTTGAATTTCTCCTTGATCAGTTTCCATCTGTTATTCCTTCTCTGGCCTTCAGGGGCTTTAGAGAATAGCTTGACCACCTCCTCTCTGTGGCAGCCCCTCAAATATTGGAAGACTGCTCTCCTGTCTCCCCTGGTCCTTCTCTTCACTAGACTAGCCATGCCCAGTTTCTGCAACCGTTCATCACAGGCTCATCACATGTTTTAATCTCCAGGCCATGGATCATCCGAGATAGATTCAGATTAACAGAGTTGGAAGGGACCTTATAGGTCATCTAGACCAACCCCCTGCCCAAGCAGGAGACCCTACACCATTTCTGACAAATGGCAATCAAATATCTTCTTGAAAGCCTCCAGTGATGAAGCCCCCACAACCTCTGAAGGCAACTTCTGTTCTATGGGTTGATGGTTCTCACTGTCAGAAAGTTCCTCCTTATTTCTAGGTTGACTCTCTCCTTGATCAGTTCCCATCAATTATTCCTTGTCTGGCCCTTCCCGGTGCTTTGGAAAACAGCTTGATCCCCTCCTCTCAAAAATTGGAAGACTGCTCTCCTGTCTCCCCTGGTCCTTCTCTTCCCTAGACTAGCCATTCCTGGTTCCTGCAACCATTCATCACGTGCTCATCACATGTTTTAATCTCCAGGCCATGGATCGTCCGAGATAGATTCAGGTTAACAGAGTTGGAAGGGACCTTGTAGGTCATCTAGTCCAACCCCCTGCCCAAGCAGGAGACCCTACACCATCTCTGACAGATGTCAGTCCAGTCTCTTCTTGAAAGCCTCCAATGATGAAGCTCCCACAACTACTGTTGTTCCATGGGTTGATTGCTCTCGCTATCAGATAATTCCTCCTTATTTCCAGGTTGAATCTCTCCTTGGTCAGTTTCCATCCATGATTCCTCCTCTGGCCTTTGGGTGCTCCATGAACCACAAGAAGACACAAGGCAGTGTTGACTTTCTTCTCCAACTCCATCAAGCCTGGACCTCTCTGGTGGCTTGGAGGAGCCACTTCATTTCCCACTAAAGCACCCAAAACCTGAACATGACTGTTAGTCCTCGGCTTACAACTGCAACTGAGCCCAACATTTCCGTTGCTAAGTGAGATCGTTGTTCAGGGAGCTTTCCACCCTCTTACAACCTTTCTTGCCACAGTCGTTAAGTGAATTGCTAGGAGGAGGAATTCTGGGAGTTGAAGTCCAGAAGTCTTAAAGCTGTCAAGTTTGAACACCCCTGGGTTTTTTTCCCCTAAAGGGTGAGGGGTGCAAGGGTCTTGTAACTTGACAGCTTTAAGACTTGCGTGCTTCAAATGCCAGAGTTCCTGAGCCAACATTTGGGTTGCTAAGCAGGAACGTTGTTAATTGAGTTTCACCACATTTTACAAGTTGGCCATGCCCACCCAGCCACATGACTGCCAAGCCACTCCCACCCAGTCACATGACCAGCAAGCCACTCCCACCCAGTCACATGGCCAGCAAGACACTCCTACCCGATCACATGGCTGGCAAGCCACTCCCACAAAGCAGGCCACACCTACAGAAGAGGTTCTAAAAAATTTTGAAACCCACCACTGGGTTGGAGCTTTGGATCTGATGGACACTGGGTGTCCCCAACTATCTCTCTGCCCCAACATCTTAGTTGCTCTCATTTTTGGAAGTCACACCAAGTGCCACTTTCAAAGCCAAGAGGCTGCCATAAACTTGAGCGCATTTACTTGGCGCTGTTTTCCAGGAACTGATATTCAGAGAAAACCCGCTAAAATTAGATTTACATCGTATTGATCCCGGTAGGGTCTATTTCGAGCGCAGATGAGTCAGGATCCGTTTGTTAAATTAAATATTCCTTTCAAAATTTCTAAGTCCATATTAATACCACTTTATAAGGCCTTGGTTAAGGCCACACTTGGAATCCTGCATCCAGTTTTGGTCGCCACGATGTAGAAAAGATGTGGAGACTCTAGAAAGAGTGCAGAGAAGAGCAACAAAGAGGATTAGGGGACTGGAGACTAAAACATATGAAGAACGGTTGCAGGAACTGGGTAGGTCTAGTTTGATGAAGAGAAGGACTAGGGGAGACATGATAGCAGTCTTCCGATATCTCAGGGGCTGCCCCAAAGAAGAGGGAGTCAAGCTATTCTCCAAAGCACCCGAGGTCAGGACAAGAAGCAATGGGTGGAAACTAATCAAGGAGAGGAGCAACTTAGAACCAAGGAGAAATTTTCTGACAGTGAGAACAATTAATCAGTGGAATAACTTGACTCCAGAAGTAAATGCTGCAAAACTGGACATTTTAAAGAAGAGATTGGATAGCCATTTGTCTGAAGTGGTGTAGGGTTTCCTGCCTAAGCAGGGGGTTGGACTAGAAGACCTCCAAGGTCCCTTCCAACTCTGTTATTCTATTCTAAATCCTTGATTTAGTGCAATATCTATCCGGATGTATTCAAATCTCCCCTCTGTTCACATTAACTTGGAAATAATGTCTCTGTAATACAACCAGAATTATTCCTGAGTAAATTTATTAAGGGCCCGCTGCAGTCCTTAATGGGTTAATCTGAATGTATGATGAATCAAAGTGGACTTTTCTTCACTTAAAAAAAAAAAAAAAGATACCCCAGAATCAGTTTTGAGACTACAAACTGTATAAAGAGGACAAGAGAAAGGGCTTTGTGGTTTCAATTGGTCAGGCAGAGCTGAACTCCTTACTCAGAACTTGGCAAAAATAGATTTTTTTAATGCTGACTTGAGTGAAGTCATTTGCAACAGAAAATCTATCTCCCTTGAGATGATTAAAATATCTCTCCCTAATCTTTTTCCCTCGCCTTACTTTTGAATCTTAAGTTGTTCCCAACTTTTCCAAGTCAATGGAACATTACGCCACAAAGATGAAGGGGGGTCAAATTATTCTCCGAAGCAGCAGAGGGCAGGACAAGAAACAACGGATGGAAACTAATCCAGGAGAGAAGCAATCTGGAATTAAGGAGGAACTTCTTAGCAGTGCGGGCAATTAACCAGTGGAACGGCTTGCCACCAGAAATTGTGGGTGCTCCATTAGTGGAGATTTTTAAAAAGAGACTAGACAGTTGCTTGTCTGACATGGTATAGGTTCTCATGCTTGAACAGAGGGCTTGACTAGGTGACCTCCAAGGTCCCTTCCAGATTCTATTCTATTCTTCCATTCCATTCTATTTCTATTCACATTCCTCTATTCTATTCTATTCTATTCTATTCTATTCTATTCTTCTACCCCATCCCATCCCATTCTATTTCTATTCCCATTCCATTATTCTATTCTATTCTATTCTATTCTATTCTATTCTATTCTATTCTTCCATTTCATTCTTCCATTCCATCCCATCCCATCCCATCCTATTTCTATTCACATTGCATTATTCTATTCTATTCTATTCTATTCTATTCTTCTACCCCATCCCATCCCATTCTATTTCTATTCACATTCCTCTATTCTATTCTATTCTATTCTATTCTATTCTATTCTATTCTATTCTTCTACCCCATCCCATCCCATCCTATTTCTATTCACATTGCATTATTCTATTCTATTCTATTCTATTCTATTCTATTCTATTCTATTCTATTATTCTACCCCATCCCATCCTATTCTATTTCTATTCACATTCCTCTATTCTATTCTATTCTATTCTATTCTATTCTATTCTTCCATCCCATCCCATCCCATCCTATTTCTATTCACATTGCATTATTCTATTCTATTCTATTCTATTCTATTCTATTCTATTCTATTCTATTCTATTCTATTCTTCTACCCCATCCCATCCCATTCTATTTCTATTCACATTCCTCTATTCTATTCTATTCTATTCTATTCTATTCTTCCATCCCATCCCATCCCATCCCATCCTATTTCTATTCACATTCCATTATTCTATTCTATTCTATTCTATTCTATTCTATTCTATTCTATTCTTCCATTTCATTCTTCCATTCCATCCCATCCCATCCTATTTCTATTCACATTGCATTATTCTATTCTATTCTATTCTATTCTATTCTATTCTATTCTATTCTATTCTATTCTTCCATCCCATCCCAACCCATCCCATTATTGTTATTCTACCTTACCCTACCCTATTTCTATTCCATTCTATTCCAATTCTATTCTAGAATCACCCAGAACGCCTACCACCAACGCTGACTCAGAGAGTGCCAGTGGGCCTCTCATTTCAACCCTGAGCTATAAATATTCCCCTTTATCGAAAGCTTGCTCGAAGCTTTCCAGAAGGAGCCAGTTGGCATTCTTCCTTTTTCAGGAAATATATGAATGGACCCAGAAATCTCATTCAAGTCAATGAGCTCAATGGTCTTTCAAAAACTGGCAACACTGAACCAATGAAAGGTGAGAACTTGAGAAAGCTGAAACCTGAAAGAAAACGTCCCATTCCGTGATGTGTGAATGGCTGCTTCTATTAAAGCTGGCATGTGCACCCAGCTGTGCTTTTCTTGCACTGTTTTGTGTTAGGGGCACAGCTGCCAGGTTTTCGCCTCAAACATGACGGACAGAACTCAAGCTGCTTGTTCCTCGGTAATTGGGACAATATCTCGAGAAGTTTGGCAGTCGCTAAAGAAGGCTTGAAAGCTTGGCTACCAAAGGGGTCCGCGGGAACCACGACAAGCTAAATTGGCTCGGAAATTAAAAGGATGTGGACCAATGATTTGGAACTTTTGTGGAGATTAGGAACCAGAAACGACTGGCGATACACTGCAGGAGGAAGAGGGCGAAGCCAATTATCAAATCTTTTTCAGCTTCAGAGTTGACTGGATATATTTAAGGCTCTTTGTTTCTAACATGCCGTAGTATTTCAGGTAATGTGGATTTAATAGCTGCCAGCTGATGTGAGGTTGCAAGCTGTAAACTGTAAGCTGATGCAATGGGGATGAATCAGCAATAGAAGTATAGCCAGTTTAAAACTCTGGTGGGGTCCACACAAGTCTTTTACCATTTTAAGAGGTGTCTATATATGGGTAGCGATTAGACCGGGACGCCCTGCACACAGTCACTCATGCACTCGTGACATCCCGTCTGGACTACTGTAATGCTCTCTACATGGGGCTCCCCTTGAGGTGCACCCGAAGACTACAGCTAGACCAGAATGCAGCCGCGCGGGTAGTTTTGGGAACCTCTAGGTATTCCCACGTAACACTGCTCCTGCGCGAGCTACACTGGCTGCCTGTGGCCTTTCGGGTGCGCTTCAAGGTATTGGTTACCCCCTTTAAAGCACTCCATGGCACGGGACCTAGTTATCTGTGGGATCGCATCCTACCCCATACATCCCTTCGACCGATTCGCTCCCACACAGAGGGACTTCTCCGGGTGCCGTCCACCAGGCAATGCCAGCGGGCGACGCCCAGGGGAAGGGCCTTCTCTGTGGTGGGCCCAACCCTCTGGAACGACCTACCCCCCGAAATTAGAACAACGACGGACCTCTGCTCCTTCCGCCAGAAGCTAAAGACCTATTGGTCTAATGTTGGCCTAATGTTACATTCCTAGCCACAGAATGAAATTGTAAAAAAAAATTTAGGGGTATTGTTAGGGTTTTAAGGGTTTTAATAGTGATTTTAGCACAGGAGTTAATTTAATTCGGTTTTAACATTTCGTATTTGTTTATTGTTGTATTTTTGGATTTTTAATTTCCTGTGCACCGCCTTGAGTCCCCATGGGGGAGAGGGGCGGTCTATAAGTTAATAAATTATTATTATTATTATTATTTTATTAGAGGTCTCTCTGTCTCTGTCTCTGTCTCTCTCTCATCGTGTATCTCATTTCTCTCCTTGTGTCTGTAGCTGAGTGGTAAGGTATATGTCTGTATATATAATTGTATAAAGGCTCTGTGTGCTGGGCTTTGCTCCTGGGTGTATCTCATAATAATAGTCACACTGCCCAAACTTTGTAGGCTTATTCTAAAAAAAAAAACCTTAGGGAAGAGAGAGTTTGGGTGGAAATTTGAAATCACCATCTTCTTTTAACGGCCTCATAACCCCTTGTGGGGTGGAATCCAAGCAACTGAATGGAGCTGAGTGTTTACTAGCCAGATGCCCTTCCTGTCACCAGGGTGGAGGTATATTCCGCAGATATATTCTCAACGTGCCCAGAGAGAGAAATATCTGCCTCTACCTAGGATCGAACTCCCGATTGTGAGGCGAGAGTGCCACCTCTAGGCCACGGCACCACTGAGGGGAAAAAAATAGAAATAGACTACCCAAAATCGAAGTCCTTGCGGTGCGCAAGACGTGGCACTACTGCCAAACTATTTCAGGTTAGATGCAATGGGAGGATTGTCAGAGTTGGACCATAGTCCGTCTTTTGTCCATGAAGTCCAGGAAAGGATCTATGTAAAAAGTCTCTTTCGCACGATTTGTTTCCCATCCGACTTTCGTGCACGGTTTCAGGTGAAGAATGGAAGGTCCAGGCAAGAGAGGGATGGAGCAGAAATAAATCCAGATGAAGGCTGCGGGGGAATTAAGAGCGTCCCTTGGCCCAAGAGGAGACAGGACGATCCGTCAAGGAAGCTGGGAGCTGCTTTGGCACGATGCCACACACACACACACACACACACACACACACACACACACACACACACACACACACACACGATATGAGATGCCCTCCCTGGAGAATGGCTGGAGACTCATCGCGAGGAACTGCAGCCCTCAGCGAATGTTGCCAAAGCCTCTTCCTGCAAGCTTCTTCAGCACGCTGGGCACAGGCGCATGGCATCATTCTGTGGCCCAAGCACATTTTTTGCACGTAGGAAGCTACACCCCAAGTTCTGATGCTGCCTGGTGGAGCATTGGTTCTTCTCCAGTTGGAAATAAAAACAAGACAAATGGGATATCATGGGGTCTGCCTCCCTCCCTCTCTCCCTCTGTTTTTCTCTCCCTCTCCCTCTCTGTCTCTGTCTGTGTTTCTCTCCCTCCCTCTCCCTCCCTCCCTCCCTCTCCATCTCTCTCCGTCTCTCTCTCTTTCCCCCCTCTCTGTCTCTCTCTCTCTCCCCCCTCCCTGTCTCTCTCTCTCCCTCTGTCTCTCTCCCTCCCTCTCTCTCCCCCCTGTATCCCTGTCTCTCTCTCCCTCTCTCTCTTTCCCCCCTCTCTGTCTCTCTCTCCCCCTCCCCCTCCCTCTGTCTCTATCTGTCTCTCTCTCTCCCCTCTCTCTCCCCCCTCTCTCTCCCCCCTCTCTCTCCCCCTCTCTAACTCTGTCTCTCTCTCTGTGTCTCTCTGTCTCTCTCCCTCCCTCTCTCTTCCCCCTGTATCCCTGTCTCTCTCTCCCTCTTTCCCCCCTCTCTGTCTCTCTCTCCCCCTCCCTCTCTCTTCCTCTGTCTCTCTCTTTCCCCCCTCTGTCTCTCTCTCCCCCTCCCTCTGTCTCTATCTGTCTCTCTCTCCCCCCTCTCTCTCCCCCCTCCCTCTGTCTCTAACTCTGTCTCTCTCCCTCCCTCTCTGTCTCTCCCTCCATCTCTTTCCCCCCTGTATCCCTGTCTCTCTCTCCCTCTCTTTCCCCCCTGTCTCTCTCCCCCCTCCCTCTCTCTCCCTCTGTCTCTCTCTTTCCCCCCTCTCTGTCTCTCTCCCCCTCCCTCTGTCTCTATCTGTCTCTCTCCCCCCTCTCTCCCTCCCTGTCTGTCTCTCTGTCTCTCCCTCCCTCCCTCCCTGTCTCTCTCTCTCCCTCTCTCTCTCCCCCTCCCTCTCTCTCCCCCTCTGTCTCCCTCTCTCTCCCTCTCTCTCTCTCTCTCTGTCTCTCTTTCTCTCTGTCTCTCTCTTTCTCCCCCCTCTGTCTCTCTTTCTCCCTATTTCTCTCTCTGCCTCTGTCTCTCTCCCTCCCTCCACCTCCCTCTCTGTCTTCCTCTCCCTCTCTCTCTCTCTCTCTCTCTGTGTCTCTCGCTCTGTCTCTCTCTTTCTCCCCCCTCTGTCTCTCTCTCTCCCTATTTCTCTCTCTGCCTCTGTCTCTCTGTCTCCCTCTTTCTCTGTCTCTGCCTCTCCCCCCCCTCTCTCTGTCTCTCTCTCTTTCTCTCCCTCCCTCTATGTGTGTGTGAGTGTGAACACCAGTGTGACCTTTGATTTAGAGAGGCAACACAATGTCCCAGCATCTAATGACACAGATCAGCTCTGTGCCAGCTGGGGGCCAGGCACAGAAGTGTGCTTGGCCATGCAACACAACTATTACTAATGGGAGGACAGACACACTCCCCTGTTGGGAAAGGGACCGGCAGCAAAAGCAGCCCAGGAATTTTTCTTTTGAAAAACAATCAGTTCTACCACAGATACATTATCATCCCGGAGATGTGCTGATCCGCCACATTCTTTCCCTTGTGGTTTAGCAACCCATTCTAGCCAGTCCAGAGACAACGGACAATGTTGACTGTAGTTGGATGTGCTGGAAAAGTCTCCCAGATAAGGCTGCAGTGTTGATCTGAGCTTTTGTGGGTCAAATTACTTTTAGGCAATCATCTGGAATGGCAGTGCCGCTTGACACCGCACTGGTGAGGACAAGCATGGAATACCGCATCCGATTCTGGACGCCGTGGCGCACAAAAAAGGCGTTGAGACTCTAGAAAGAGTGCGGAGTAGAGCAATCAAGATGATGAGTGGTAGGGAGGATATATTGTATGACGAACAGTTAAGGGAACGAGGCATATCTAGCAGAACGTAGAACATCGAATAATAGTGTTGGAAGGGACCTTGGAGGTCTTCTAGTCCAACCCCCTGCCTAGGCAGGAAACCCTACTCCACTTCAGTCAAATGGCTATCCAACATCTTCTTGAAGACTTCCAGTGTTGGGGCTTTCACAACTTCTGGAGGCAACTTCTGTTCCACTGATTAACTGTTCTAACTGTCAGGAAATTTCTCCTCGGTTCTAAGTTGCTTCTCTCCTTGATTAGTTTCCACCCATTGCTTCTTGTCCTGCCCTCAGGTGGAGTCCTTCAGGAGAAGGGACCGATGGTGTTCGAATTACAGATAGTTATATAGAATAACAGAGTTAGAAGGGACCTTGGAGGTCTTCTAGTCCATCCCCCTGCTCAGGCAGGAAACCCTGAACCATTTCAGACAAATGTCCAATCTCGTCTTCAAAACTTCCAGTGTTGCTGCAGTCACAACCTCTGGAGGAAAATAATTCCACTGGTTAATTGTTCCAGGAAATTTCTCCTTAGTTCTAAGTTGCTTCTCTCCTTGATTAGTCTCCACCCATTGCTTCTTGTTCTGCCCTCAGGTGCTTTGGAGAATAGTTTGACTCCCTCTTCGTTGTGACAACCCCTGAGATATTGGAAGGTTGCTATCATGTCTCTCCTAGTCTTTCTTTTCATTAAATTAGACATACCCAGTTCCTGCAACTGTTCTTCATATGTTTGAGCCTCCAGTCCCCAAATCCTCTTTGTTGATCTTCTCTGCACTCTTTCTAGAGTCTCCACATCCTTTCTATATCGTGGCGACCAAAACTGGATGCCGTATTCCAAGTGTGGCCTTCCCAAGGCCTTACAAAGTGGTATTAACCCTTCACGTGATCTTGACATTAACCAGTGGAAAGGTTTGCCTCTAGAAGTTGTGGGGGCTTCCTCACTGGAGGTATTTAAAAATAGATCAGACAACCATTTGACTGGGGTGGTGTAAGGATTCTTAGGATGGGCAGGTGGTTGGAATCGAAGGTCCGACAACTGTTCTAGGATTCTAGGATTTCTATGGTTGATCTCCAACATTGACATGGAAGAAGTAAAGGCCACTTATTAGATAACCATAAGAAATTATAACTCTATACCTTTTTTGCATCTCTTTTCGTCTATTTTTTGCATCTATAGATGCATCTCTTTGCGTCTTATTTTCTTCCTCTTCTAATTTTTTAAAAACTTTCCCCCCTTTCTGGCACTTTTAGATTTTTTTGTCTTTTCTTTCACCGCCTTTTCTTTTTTCCCCACTTTATATTACTTTGTATTAGTTGCGAATCTTCTTTTTTTTTTAAAAAACCCTTTAATAAAATGATACCGAGGGGGGGAAAAAAATCAATGCTCCATTCCGAACGCCAACTGCATGTGCCCGCTTCCATTCGATTTCAAACCCTACCTATCATACCATCTGAAACCATCGGAGCAGCTAAGGTCTCCCGGTGTGCACATTATTGCAATTCCAGGAAGCACAACTTCATAAAAATGTACTCTGCGAAGGAAATATTAAAGCCCCATTTTTTTTGCACCAGAGTGTGCTACAAGTCAGCCATGGTCCTGATGTAAAGATAAAGGTTCCCCTTGCACATACATGCTAGTCATTCTTGACTCTAGGGGGCGCTGCTCATCTCCGTTTCAAAGCCAAAGAGCCAGCGCTGTCCGAAGATGTCTCCATGGTCATGTGGCCGGCATCACTTAACACCGAAGGGACATGGAACAATACAATACAATACAATAGCAGAGTTGGAAGGGACCTTGTAGGTCTTCTAGTCCAACCCCCTGCGTGGGCAGGAACCTTATATCATTTCAGACAAATGGCTATCTAACATCTTCTTAAAGACTTGGGGCATTCACAACTTCTGGAGGCAAGCTGTTCCAGAGGTTAATTGTTCTCACTGTCAGGAAATTTCTCCTTAGTTCTAAGTTGCTTCTCTCCTTGATTAGTTTCCCCCCATTGCTTCTTCTCCTGCCTTCAGATGCTTTGGAGAATAGTTTGGCTCCCTCTTCTCTGTGGCACCCTCTGAGATATCGGAACGCTATCATGTCTCCCCTGGTCCTTCTTTTCATTAAACTAGACATACCCAGTTTCTGCAACCGTTCTTCATATGTTTGAGCCTCCAGTCCCCTAATCCTCTTGGTTGCTCTTCACTGCACTCTTTCCAGAGTCTCCACGTCTTTTCTACATCATGGCGTGGTTTTCTACAACGTTGTTCCCTTCCCACCAAAGGTGGTTCCTTTTTTTTTACTTGCATTTTTTACGTGCTTTTGAACGGCTAGGTTGGCAGAAGCCAGGAATTATTTGTTTAGCAGAGTGATGGCATTCGAGAAAAACCAGTCCTAATGTCTAGTTGTTATGGTGTGCAGTGCCCTATAGCGTCGTTTTGAGGGCAGAAGTTGAAACAATTGATGTCCAGGATGTGAGGGGTCTGTAAACATTTTCCCAGCCCTCTTTTTGACTCGTGCAGTACACAGGTCCTCAATGGAAGGCAGATTGGTAGCCATGGTTTGCTCTGCAGTTCTAATTATCCTCTGAAGTCTGTGCCTGTCTTGTTGGGTTGCAGAGCCAAACCAGACAGTTATGGAGGGGCAGATGACGGACTCAATAATTCCTCTGTAGAATTATTTAATAATTCTATATAATTCTCTAGAATTATTCAATAATTCTATATAATTCAATAATAAACAGGCTCATTCAATTTCATTGTACACATGTTGTGCATTGACAACAAAAGTTTGATTGATTGAAATAACGTCCAGGGGAAATTAAGCAAGCAAATAACTAAAAGCAGAATGAAGGTAGAACAGATTTGGGGAGAGGGAAGAGAGAGAGAGACTGTAGAATTGGCATCAAGAGAAAGAGAGAGAATAGAATTTCTCACCGGATCTGTCCCTAACAGCCACCTGGCAATCTATCAAACGTTTAAACCCCATCTTATTTTTTTAAATATACAGGTATCCTCCACAAATGAGCCAAAAATATTTTTTTGTTAAGTGAAACCTTTGTTGAGTGAGTTTTGCCCCATTTTACGACTATTCTTCACATCAAAAATGTCTCCCACTGATTCAGCCCACACACGGTAAGAATATATCTGATGAATGCACTCCACAATGGCGACAGGAAAGCATCCGGCCAGGAACACTCAGCTCCATTCAGTGGCTCCACCCCACAAGGGATGATGGGATCGTTCAACGAAGATGATGGTTTAATTGAGCTCCCCCTGCCTTTTCTACCCATCCTCGTTCTCCAAAATCATGTCGTCTCTTTTTGTCTCCACTACTCTTGACTCTGCTGTGCACCAGCTGCAGATATGAAAAGATTCATGGTGACAAAAAGCAACGAGAAACAAAACGTCACCAGCAACCGCTGGGGAAGAACTGAGGTTTCAGTAAAACAAAGAACCCCCTTCAGCAGAAACAAAGCATCCAGAATACACCTCTCAACCCCCCCAAGCCCCCCCCCCACTTCATGCAGCAATAACGGAAAAGATAATGACTGGGTTCCAGCTGAATTCAAGCTTGATTTAGCACTTATGAGGATTTTTTTTTACAGCCAGAATGTCTGGCTACAGTTAGATTCCGGTCTGTTTGGTTGACAAAACTTTCGCTGCATTAAATCACCGGCTTTCAGCTGCAGGATTGAGGAGGTGGAAGGGAACCATATCCGATCTGGTGGCACAGATGTTTAGCTCCAGATAAAGGTTTTTCGTTGTATTATCTGCATTAATGGAGCAGTCCAAGGGTCTGTCCTTCCTTCCTTCCTTCCTTCCTTCCTTCCTTCCTTCCTTCCTTCCTTCCTTCCTTCCTTCCTTCCTTCCTTCCCTCAAAACGCACTTTTTCCACCTAGCTGGCCTAGCTTAGAGTTAGATTAGATATAATTTTAAACTGATTAGGTATGGGGATTTTAACATTTTAGTTTATATTTTATTTATTTAGTTTTATTTTATTACATTTATATCCCGCCCTTCTCCAGAAGGACCCAGGGCGGCGCACAGGAATTAAAAACATACAAATATAACAATATAAAATTTAAAAAGATATTAAACTCCCACCCTGTGCTAAAATCAATTAAAATCCCCAATTTAAAACTGTCTAAAAGCAGTTCACAGCGGAAGGTTACGCTAGGCCGGCTTGATGGAAAAGGTGTGTTTTTAGACCCTGGCGGAAGAGACGGAGGTCAGAGATAGTACGTAGTTCAGGGGGTAGGTCGTTCCAAAGGGTAGGGCCCGCCACAGAGAAGGCCCTTCCCCTGGGTGTCGCCAACCGGCATTGCCCGGCCGACGGCACCCTGAGAGATTGCTGATCTCCTGATTTAGCACAGGTTATTTCAATTTAATGCTATTTTAATGTTGCGATTGTATTTATTGTTGTTTGTTGTGTCATTTTTAACTGCCTGTGCACCGCCCTGAGTCCAATTGGAGATAGGAGCGGTATATAAATCAAATAAAACCTAAAACCTAAGCCTTCCTTCCTTCCCTGTTGTGGCCAGTGGAGCTGGCAGCAACCAGTCAGCAGGTTGGGGAGGAAGATGGGCCAGTCCTGGAGTCTGTGGAAGGCTCTGATGAGGGCTCTGCATCAGAGGCAGAGAGAGGGTCAGAGCCATCTGGCAGTGATCAGCTGCCTTCGGAGCCAGACAGCAGTGAGGCAGACGAACAGCTGGAGCCTGTTCCCAGTGTGCGCATGCGCAGAATTGCAGACGAAGGGAACAGCTAAAGAACAAGGGTCGGCTTGGGAGTAAAGTCCCTGGTGGATGGTGAATGGCCCCTCCCAGAGGAAATAAAAGAGGAGTGAAAGGGGAGGGGGCTTTTGCAGGAAACAATTCCTTAATTTGTTTGTTCGTTTCAGGAGTGTGAAGATCTGTCCGTGAATCTCAGAGACTCTGTGCCCAGTCTTTCCTTGCACAGCACTGCGTTTGGAAAACATTGACATGGAAGCTTTCCAAGCTAGATAAAGTCTGTGATCATAAATGTACCTTTGAAAGACTGTTTACCAGACCTTTGCTGAATGTACATGGGAGGAATCCACAATTTTGTTAAATAAAAGGGGTTTTGTCAGGACCAGGAGTCTGCGTCATGCTTTTTGGGGAAGCCTAAGTCAGAACCCTTCCTTCCTTCCTTCCTTCCTTCCTTCCTTCCTTCCTTCCTTCCTTCCTTCCTTCCCTTCGTGGAACTTCCCAACTGCCAGTAAAATCCAGATGTTGTGCCAACAGGGAACATAGTTCCAATTCCCAACATTGTTGAAGTGTTGAGATATGGAAGGATGTCCACATCTGACTCACTCGTTATAAATGCTGGGAAATGTGAATGCACGTTATGGATAAGTCTCCAGCTGACACGTTGGAAGGGACCTTGGAGGTCATGTGGTCCAGCTCCGTTTAAGCAGGAGATTCTATACTATTTCTGATAAATGGTTGTCCAGTCTACTTTTGAAAACCTCCAGTGATGAAGCCCCCACAACTTCTAAAAGCAAGCTATTCCATTGGTTGGTTGCTCTCAACGTTAGGAATTTTCTGCTTAGTTCTAGGTTGCTTCTCTCCTTGGTTAGTTTCCATCCATTGTTTCTTGTCTGGCCTTTTGATGCTTCGGAAAACATTTTGACCCCATCGTCTTTGTAGGAGCCCCTCAAATTTTGGAGCACTGCTATCATGTCTCCCCTAGTCTTTCTTTTCATTAAACTAGACATCCCCAAGGATATGTCCTGTCTAATGAACAGGGATCTCCAAAGTTGGATACTTTAAGACTTGTGGACTTCAACTCCCAGAATTCCCCAGCCTGCAACTTTTAAATCCACAAGTCTTAAACTTGCACATTTGGAGATCCCTGATTAAGAGCATTCTATGCGCCTAAAAAAATGTCTTCCACTGAGTCAGCCCACGCACTGTAAGAATATACAGTATCTGCTGAATATAACTCCGTATTGGCAACAGGGACAGCATCTGGCCAGGAAAACATTCGGCTCCATTCAATTGCCCAGATTCCACCCCACAAGGGATTAAAGGGTTGTTAAAAGACGATGATGATGATTGATTGATTGATTCAACCCAATAATAATAATAATAATAATAATAATAATAATAATAATAATAATAATAATAATAATAATAATAATAATAATAAAAAATTATATTTATAAACTGCCCCCTGTCCCCAAAGGGACTCGGGGCGGTGTACAGGAAAAGTAAAAAACCATCTAAAAACATACAATACACAACAAAACTAAAAACGAATTAAACTACCCTGTACTAAAATTTAAAAAACCTTAAAATTACCACCCATTAAAACCCAATAAACAATTTGAGAAAACAGACTGGGGCGAGAAGCGTGAATTAGACCAAGCCGGCCTGATGGAACAAATAGGTTTTTACTTTTTGGCGGAAGGCACGGAGGTCGGTGGTCGTTCGAATATCCGGGGGTAGGTCGTTCCAGAGGATCGGCCCCATCACAGAGAAGGCCCTTCCCCTGGGCGTCGCCCGCTGGCACTGCCTAGTGGACGGCACCCGGAGAAGTCCCTCTCTCTTTGGAGCCCAATTTTTGCCAACAATGGATTGACAATATGAGTTTTTGAGGAAGCCTCTCGGATTCCCTTGGTGGATTTTTGGAGGATTGGATCCAAAATTCTATACGGGCTGTTGCCCTGCTCTCATCATTCCTCTCGTGCCCTCTGAATAGCATCGTGAACTTCTTTTCTTAAAAGATGAATAATAAGCAGGCGAGGCGCACTGATGCATTAATGTGCAGTGAAGCTTGAAGTGAGGACGTGAATTCCATTATGGGCTATATATTAAGTGTAGTACAACAGAGTACGCTGAGCTCGTGCGTTTCTGCAGAGCTAAACCTCACGCGGAACTCACCGAAGATGCCGTTTTTCTCAGCCGTTCAGTTGAAAAGCTGTCCAACTTTCAGGGAATCTTCCTAGGGAAAGAGCTGTGTGCTTGCACTTCTTCAGTGAGGCAGGGATCTTGAAATGGAGCTGAACATTGAAGTGCTCCACAACCTGCCTGGCATGTCACATGGACTTCTTAAAAGCCCAAGAGGAGACATCAAGGGAGGACCCACCTGTGAGAGTTCCAAGTAACACCCCTAGTGTGTTAGGTGGTTAGGATTTTGATTTTAACCCCTTGTGTTGGTCTTCTTACAAGCCATGATTTTCTGATGAAGGGGGTGGTGGTGATATGTCAGGCCTGGAAGCCATCTTTTCCATTGGGCCTTCAGGCCTGCCACATTTACTGCTATGGGAAAATGGGAGAGGGGATTATATGCGCTTGTGACATCCCGGCTAGACTACTGCAATGCTCTCTACATGGGGCTCCCCTTGGGGTGCACCCGAAGACTGCAGCTAGTCCAGAATGCGGCCGCGCGGCCGATCTTGGGAGCGTCTAGGTACTCCCATGTAACACCGCTCCTACGCGAGCTGCACTGGCTGCCTGTGGCCTTTCGGGTGCGCTTCAAGGTGTTGATTACCACCTTTAAAGCGCTCCATGGCACGGGACCTAGTTATCTGCGGGATCGCATCCTGCCCCATACATCCCTCCGGCCGATTCGCTCCCACAGAGAGGGACTTCTCCGGGTGCCGTCCGCTAGGCAATGCCAGCGGGCGACGCCCAGGGGAAGGGCCTTCTCTGTGGTGGGCCCAAGCGACTTACCCCCCGAACTTAGAACCACCACGGACCTCCGCGCCTTCCGCCAGAAATTAAAGACTCGTTTGTTCCATCAGGCCACTCTGGCCTAATTTATTTACCTAGCCTATAGTCTGTACCCTAAATTGTTTTAATTGGGCTTTAGATGGGGTTGAGTTTTAATGATTTTTAAATTTTTAGCGCAGGGATAATTTATTTAATTCGGTTTTAATGATTTATATTTGTGATATTCATATGTTTTAATTTCCTGTGCACCGCCCCGGGTCCCTTTGGGGAGAGGGAGCGGTTATATAAGTCTAAGAAATAAAATAAATAAATAATAAATACAATACAATAGCAGAGTTGGAAGGGACCTTGTAGGTCTTCTAGTCCAACCCCCTGCGTGGGCAGGAACCTTATACCATTTCAGACAAATGGCTGTCTAACATCTTTTTAAAGACTTCCAGGGTTGGGGCATATGGCGTATGGGAGATATATAGTCAAAATAACATTTCTTTCTCAGAGAGACATATTGCCCTGCAGCTGCGATGGGGTGGACTGGAAGGCATCTCCAGTTGGGACGGGGCCTGATTGGATCCTGTGACAGACATGTGGGTGCAGGGACTTGAACTTTCAGTTGGGTGGGGCAAACCTGGAAGCTTTCAGATTCGGGTTTCCCCAGATGTGCCAATACGACATCTCTAATAAAACGGACCTTTGAGGAACTTCTAGCCTCGGAGTCTTCTTTCGTTGGGGGGTCTTACTTGGGACCCTGACACTGCCAACTAGAGCTTGTTCGGATTGTGAGATGTGAGTCACCAGGGCCGCTGATAAAAATTGTGAGGCTCAGCAACAAAGCACCAGCCAATGCTCCAAAGTAGCTCGAAGAGAAATGGGGCAGAAATCCAAGTATTCCAATCTAAGGGATTCAAATGAGCCCCTTTCCAAGGGAAAGAAACCTTCTGAGCAAACGCACAGCAATCCCTCAAAGACAAAGAGGCAAGGAAGAGGATCTTCCCTTGGAAAAAACTCTTCCAGATGTTGATACTTTTTCCAACTTTCTCCAACTTACTTGCCCTCTTTAGCTTTGGTTGTTATTCACAGATACCTACATTTCCCTCTGAATATGTCTGTTTATGCATCCTGGTATATATACATACAAAGTTCTACTTACACAGTCACGCCATGAATTCAAACCAATCAGCATCAAGACAGAAGGATGCAGCAGAGTTAGGGAGAGGAGGGAGGGATGGAGGAAGGAAGGAAGGAAATATTATAGCTATACAGAGGAAGGAAAGAAGGGAGGGAGGGAGGAAGGGATAGAGGGAGGGAGGGACAGGGAGGGACGGTGGGAGGGAGGAAGCAGAGATGAAGGAAGGAGGGAGGGAGGGAGGAAGGAAAGGAGAGAGGGATAGAGGGAAGGAGGGAGGAAGCAAGTAAGTAATATAGCTATTCAGAGAAAGGAACGACGGAAGGAAGGAAAGAAGGGTGGAAAGAGAGAGGGAATGAGGGAGTGAGGGATAGAGGGAGGGAGGGAAGAAATAATATATACAGTAGAAGGGAGGGAGGGAGGGACAGGGAGGGAGGAAGCAATACAGCTATTCAGAGAAAGGAAGGAAGGAAGGAAGGGTGGGAGGAAAGGAGAGATGAAGGAAGGAGGGAGGGAGGGAGGGAGGAAGGAAGGAAGGAAAGGAGAGAGGGGTAGAGGGAAGGAGGGAGTAAGCAAGTAAGTAATATAGCTATTTAGAGGAAGGAAGGAAGGAAAGAAAGAAGGAAAGAAGGGTGGAAAGAGGGAGGGAGGAAGGAAGAGATAGCGGGAGGGAGGGAAGAAATAATATATATAGAAGATGGAAGGGAGGGAGGGAGGGAGGGAGAGAGGGAAGGAGTGAGTAAAGGAAATAAAATAGCTGTACAGAGGAATGAAGGAAAGAAGGAAGGAGGGAAGGGACCAGTGTTTAAATTCATATTTTTTTTACTACTGGTTCTGTGGGCGTGGCTTGGTGGGCAGGACAGGGGAAGGATCCTGCAAAATCCCCATTCTCTCCCGATCAGCTGGGACTCGGGAGGCAGAGAATAGATAGGGGCGGGCGGGGCCAGCCAGTGGTGGTATTTGCCAGTTCTCCAAACTGCTCAAAGTTTCCGCTACCGGTTCTCCAGAACCTGTCAGAACCTGCTGGATTTCACCCCTGGGAGGGAGGGAGGGAGGGAGGGAGGAAGGAATGAAGGAAGGAAGGAAGAAAGGAAGGAAGGAAGGAAGGAAAATTTCAGTTTTAGGCAGGGAAGAAAGAAGATAACTGAAAACTGGATTCCTCTTTCTTTTCTTGCAATGGATTAGGTTACTGAGTTGATTTAAAGGCATGATTTAAAAATTGCACAGCCCTCGGGGAAAGGGGCAAAAAATCTTTCATGCTCACAATGGGATTGAGACACAGTCTCCTGCATTTGCAGTTTCTACTTAATGGAGGCAGAGACTCAGCCGACACCAACCGCGAGGTCTCTTCATGAGCCCCTCCATCCTTTCTCTCCTCCATTTTCAGTTGATGGAAGGCAACTCCCTTCCTCCGCCCCCCTCCAAACCCCCCCCCTCCAAACCACTAGGGTAGACGACCCAGGGCCAGAATCAAAGGATGCCCGAACTCTGCAGCCTTCTTTCTGTAACCAACCGTTTGTTCCTGCATGTAATAAGCCGTATCTGATAAATATCAATGAGCCATTGACGTGTTTGCAGGGTTGCTAAGGAGACACTCGGCGCCTCCATTTGCTCACTGGGCTGCAAAATAAACACTGCATCTAGGAGGGGCCCCATGGCTGACTCGGCCGGTGGAGGAAGGTGTGTGTACTCAGGGTTGGTCTTCGTAGAATGGAGAATGTAGGACAATAGAGCTGGAAGGGTTCTTGGAGATCCTCTATTCTAACCCCTTGTCTACAGCAGGAGATCCTGTATCATTCCAGACAAATGGCTGTCCAATCCCTCCTTGAAAACCTCCAGCGATTAGAATAGAATAGAATAGAATATGGAGTGCAGTGGAGTAGAGTAGAATAGGAGGGGAATAGAATAGGATAGAATAGAATAGAGTAGAATGGAACAGAATATAGAATAGAATAAAGTGGAATGGAATAGAATAGAATGGAATGGAATAGAATAGAATGGAATAGAATGGAGTGGAATAGAGAATAGAATTGAAGTAGATTGGGGTGGGGTGGGGTGGAATGGAGAATAGGAGGGGAATGGAATGGAATATAATAGAATGGAATGGAATGGAATATAGAATAGAATAGAATGGAATGGAATGGAATAGAATGGAATAGAATAGAATGGAGTGGAATAGAGAATAGAATTGAATAAAGAATAGAATAGAATGGAATAGAATGGAATGGAATGGAGTGGAGTGAAGTGGAATAGAGAATAGAATAGAATAGAAACTAGACTAGACTAGACTAGACTAGACTAGACTAGAATATAATATTTGCTTGATGACTACTGTGGTAATTTAATGGGCCGCGGTGGCGCAGTGGTTAGAATGCAGTACTGCAGGTTAATTCTGTTGACTGCCGGCTTCCTGCAATTCAGCAGTTCAAATCTCACCAGGCTCAAACTTGACTCAGCCTTCCATCCTTCCGAGGTGGGTCAAGTGAGGACCCAGATAGTTGGGGGCAAGAGGCTGACTCTGTAAACTGCTTAGGAAGGGCTATAAAACACTATGAAGCGGTATGTAAGGCTAAGTGATAAGTGCTATTGCTATGAACAACTGCCGCAAAAAAAGGGGGGGTGTCATAAAATCGGGTCCAGTGACTCGCTTTACAACTACCACACCTGTAATGGGCAGGCTCTGTTATGGTTGTCAGTGGAGAACTACGTTTACAAGTTCAACAATCGAAATGCCCAGTTTGGTCCCAATATATTAGACCCTTACATAACTATATATTATTCTGGTCAGTGACCATAATAAGAATGTACTTTCTGTCCTCTTCAGTGCCTTTGCACACTGCCCCACTGAATTATAATTTCTTATGCATCTAGAGTAGGGGTCTCCAACCTTTGCAACTTTAAGTCTGAAGGACTTCAGCTCCCAGACTTCTCCACCAACTTTGCTGGCTGGAGAATTCTGGGAGCTGAAATCCTTCAGACTTAAAGTTGCAAAGGTTGGAGACCCCTGCATTAGACTTTCAGACTTTTAATAACATCCTGATCGCCATTTAAAGATTAAGGAAGCATTACCAAACATAGCCAGGATGATCCAGGATTTGCCTTCGCGGTTCACCAAAAATATTAAAATGCTGCATTTATCCCATAGCTAAATTAACAGAATAATAGAAGAGTTGGAAGGGACTTTGGAGGTCTTCTGGTCCAACCCCCTACTCAAGCAGGAGACCCTATACCATTTCAGACAAATGGCTATCCAA
The DNA here is from genome assembly GCA_039707465.1 of Rhabdophis nuchalis. NCBI lineage: Eukaryota > Metazoa > Chordata > Lepidosauria > Squamata > Natricidae > Rhabdophis > Rhabdophis nuchalis. The sequence goes on along the minus strand of CM077658.1, from coordinate 6,863,146 downwards.
CATCCTCTTAAAGACTTCCAGTGTTGGTGCATTCACAACTTCTGGAGGCAACTTCTGTTCCACTGGTTGATTGTTCTCACTGTTAGGAAGTTTCTCCTCAGTTCTAAGTTGCTTCTCTCCTTGACCAGTTTCCACCCATGGCTTCTTGTCCTGCCCTCAGGTGCCTTGGAGAATAGTTTGACTCCCTCTTCTTTGGGGCAACCCCTGAGATATTGGAAGACTGCTATCATGTCTCCCCTAGTCCTTCTTCTCATTAAACTAGACATACCCAGCTCTAGCAACCATTCTTCATATGTTTTAGCCTCCAGTCCAGTGGTGGGTTTCAAATTTTTTTAGAACCTACTCTCTAGGTGTGGCCTATTTTGTGGGCATGGCTTGGCAGTCATGTGACAGGGTGGGAGTGGCCAACTTGTAAAGTGTGGTGAAACTCATTTAACAACGCTCTTGCTTAGCAACCAAAATTTTGGGCTCAATTGTGATGATAAATTCTCTTTCTTTCTTTCTTTCTTTCTTTCTTTCTTTCTTTCTTTCTTTCTTTCTTTCTTTCTTTCTTTCTTTCTTTCTTTCTTTCTTCCTTCCTTCCTTCCTTCCTTCCTTCCTTCCTTCCTTTCCTTTCCTTTTTTCTTTTCTTTCTTTTCTTTCTTTCCTTCCCTTCCCATTGGGTTACCAGCAGCGGCAGGCCAGACTTACTTCTGGGTCCGCCGGTCGCACCCCATCTCACCGGCTCTCTAAATTTCACCATCTGGCTCTTGCGAGTAGGTGCGAGCCTGCAGAAACCCACCACTGCTCCAGTCCCCTAATCATTTTTGGTGCTCTTCTCTGCATTTAGGGCAAGTTAAAGAATGGCTACACTTCCAGAGGCTTTCTTGATCAAATCAATTTTTTTGTAAAAAAAATTTCACACTTCAAAGAATGATGAAAAATAGCCCCTTACAGAGATGGCAATCTTTTCCCTCTTTCAACATATTTCATCTTTCGTTAGACGAAGCATAGTTATTGCCGGCATCGATCAACTATTATTGGATGTATGCGCCGTTAGGAAATCAGGCCCAACTTGGCCAGAGGAGATGGGCGAATTGAGGGGTTTCAGCTTCTCCATTTTGCTAATATCTCAAGTCTCCTTTTTTTTTTGAAAAAGAGAATTCCTTTACCACCACCCCTCCCCAAAAGCATTGCCGTTCCTCCAAACCTGTGCATTCCAGTCTGCAATTCCTTCCCCCAAATGTATACCACCTTAAGTGCGATGAGATTTCCCCTAACCGAATGCATTTTGCTGCAGCGTTTCCAAGAATGGAAATATTTCCCCCCCTTAATATGCTTTCTTATTGCCTGCACGCCATATTGCAAAACACAAACAAAGGCATAAAATGGATTGATTGCATGTAATAACTTCTTGGATCGTATCTCACTGCAGAAATGGAGCGTTAGATAAGTTGGCATTCAAATATGGAGGAAATGAATTTTTGCCAAGTCCCCCCTTTTTAAAAAAATCAGTTATGTTCCTGGGATTAAACTTTAGGCTCAGAAACAGCCTGCAGTAAAGACTTAATCATGTCGAGGCCTTTGCTGTTCAGCCTTGTTTTGGTGGTCTGACTACAAACCCAAATTTTAATATCTCTTTTTTTTTTAAATATCGTAAGTCCCATTTCTTTCATTTCAATTAAAAAAAAAAAGTTGCACGAACATTGGCTGATTTGTCCACGAAAGTGCATTTCATTCTGCAATTTCCCCAAATACAGGCAGTTTCTCAACTTACTACAGTTCTTTAGTGACCATTTGATGTTACTACGGCACTGAGAAAAGCAACTTGTGGCCATTTTTCACACCTACGACCATTGCGATGCCATGGTCCCACGATCAAAATTCAAGGACACTTGGCAACTGACTCATATATATGACAGTTGCTGTATCCCTGGGTCATTGTTACCTTCCCACCAATTCAATACAATGCAATAGCAGAGTTGGAAGGGACCTTGGAGGTCTTCCTAGGCAGGAAGCCCTATACTGTTTCAGACAAATGGCTATCCAACATCTTCTTAAAGACTTCTAGTGTTGGGGCATTCACAACTTCTGGAGGCAACTTCTGTTCCACTGATTAATTGTCCTCACTGTCAAGAAATTTCTCCCGAGTTCTAAGTTGCTTCTCTCCTTGATGAATAGTTTGACTCCCTCTTCTTTGGGGCAGCCCCTGAGATATTGGAAGACTGCTATCCTGTCTCCCCTGGTCCTTCTTTTCATTAAACTAGACCTACCCAGTTCCTGCAACCGTTCCTCATATGTTTTAGGGGACTGGAGACTAAGGTGGTTCCTATTTTTCTACTTGCACTTTTTACCTGCTTTCGAACTGCTAGGTTGGCAGAAGCTGGGACAAGTCACGGGAGCTCACTCCGTTGCGTGGCCCCTAGGGATTCGAACCGCCAAACTGCCAACCTTTCTGATCGACAAGCTCAGCGTCTTAGCCATCGAGCCACCAAATTCTCCTAGGTCAGTGATGGCGAACCTGTGGCACGCGGAGCCATTTGTCAGGGCATGCGAGGCAATGCCCTGTCAGCTGGCCAAGCGCGCATGCGCACACTGGCCAGCTGAATTTTTTCATGCTTTTTTCACCCTATGAAGCCTTTGGAGCCTGGGGAGGGTGAAAAGAAACCCCCCCACCCCCGAAAGGCCCTCCAGAGGCTTCATGAACTTTCCTGAAGTCTCCGAAGCGCTCAAAATGATGCTGCAAGCAATCGGAGGTCACTTCCGGTTTTGGCGGTGCATCATTTTGAGCGCACCGGAGGATTCAGGGAAGCCTCCTGAAGGTTGCTGAAGCCTCCGGAGGGCCTGGGAAGCCTCCGGAGCACTCAAAATGATGCACCGCCAAAACCGGAAGTGACCTCCGATTTGCTTGCAGTGTCATTTTGAGTGCTCCGGAGGCTTCAGCAACCTTCGGGAGGCTTCCCTTAAGCCTCTGGACCACTCAAAATGATGCTGCAAACAAATCGGAGGTCACTTCCGGTTTCGGCGGCACATCATTTTGAGTGCTTCGGAGGCTTCCCAGTCCCTCCGGAGGCCCTCCGGAGGCTTCAGCGACCTTCAGGGGGTTTCCCTGAAGCTTCCGGAGCACTCAAAATGATGCGCCGCCAAAACCGGAAGTGATCTCCGATTGCTTGCAGTGTCATTTTGAGTGCTCCGGAGGCTTCAGGGAAGTTCATGAAACCTCCGTAGGGCCTGGGGGGGGGGGAGAGGGAGGCTCTTTTCGCCCTCTCCAGGCTCCTATAAATCCTCTGGAGTCTGGAGAGGGAGAAAAGAGCATGTAAAAAATAGGGGGGGGTATCTGTAGTGCACGCATGCGCACTGGGGGGTCGCACATTGCATTATGGGTGCCCCTTATGGCACGCGAGCCTAAAAAGGTTTGCCATCACTGTCCTAGGTCTTAGGCGGGGGGGGGGGGGTGTCCGGCTGCTGCAACTGCCGGTTCGCTCAGGGATGGGATGCATTTAATGAATGCTATGTGCTTCACATAGTGAAAATTCAAAACAATATGGCGGCCCCTATGGCGCTGCCGATAGAACTGGTTCGGGGGCGTGGCCGGCTGAATGGCTACCTACTCGGCCGAACCGGTCCAAACCGGTAGGAACCCACCTCTGGTCCTAGAAGAAGGTTTAAAAAAAAGGCAAGATGGCGGCTGCAGCTAATTGACGCAGCTTCTTCTCTTACCTTCGCCTAAAACCGTTTTTTTAAAAAGGCGTGGCTTCAAGTACTTAGCCACAGCCACCATCTTCATTTTTTGACACACACACGTCAACACACACACCCCAATCCCTGAGGGGAAGTGCTTTAGCACTCTATGTGAAGAGAGACTTTGCTTTAAAACACGGCTGGCTTAGCACAACGTGAGGGCCATGATTACCACCTGCCAAAGATTCTTCCCGTCAACGGCAGTTGTTTGTGTTCTAATAGCCAATTTCGATCCCAGGAGGGGCCAACAGTCACCGGGCTACGGAGATGATTACCGAGTAGGGTAATAGAATGTCGACCAGAAAACAACCCAAGTTCAGAGAGCACCGAGGGCTCCCCTAGAAGGAGATGAGGGAAGCGATTTCAACAGGAGAAAGATGTCACAGGTGAATGGAAAGAACCTTGGAGGACAGCTAGTTAAGTGTCCCTCAACTTTGGCCACTTGAAGATGTGGCCCAGAATTCAGCTTGGACTTCAGAATTCCCCAGCTGGCTGGGGAATTCTAGGAGTTGAAGTTCACATATTCTGGGAGTTGAAGCCCACACTTTCACAGGGCCTTCACGGGCTTCCTATTTTCGCACAGTAGAAAATGTGGCAGGGAGGGAGGCACAAAGAGAGGGAGAAGGAGAGAGGAGAGGGAGGGAGGTAAAGAGAGGGAGAAGGAGAGAGAAAGGGAGAGGGAGAGAGAGGAGATTTAGAGGGGGAGAAAGAGGGAAAGGGAGAGAGAGGGAGAAGGAGAGAGAGAGGAGGGAGAGGGAGAGAAGGAGAGGGAGAGAAAGGGAGAGGGAGAGAGAGGGAGAAGGAGAGAGAGAGGAAAGGGGGAGAGAGAGGAGAGGAAGGGGGGGAGAGAGGGAAAGGGAGAGGAGAGGGAGAGAGAGAAAGGGAGAGAGAGGAGATTTAGAGGGGGAGAGGGAGAAGGAGAGAGAGAGGAGAGGGAGAGAGAGGAGAGGGAGGGGGAGAGAGGGAGAGGGAGAAGAGATTGAGAAGGGGGAGAGAGGTAAAGAGATAGGAGAGGGAGAGGGGGAGAGAGAGAGAGGAGAGGGAGAAGGGGAGAGAGAGGAAGGGAGAGAGAGAGTGGGAGGGAGAAGGAGAGGGGAGAGAGAGGGAGAGAGGAACGAGAAAGAGAAAGGGAGAGGGAGAGAGAGGAGAGGGAGAGAGAGGGAGAGGGGGAGAGAGTGAAATGGTGAGGAAGAGGGAGAGGGGAGAGAGAGAAAGGGAGAAGGAGAGAGAGAAGAGAGGGAGAAGGAGAGGGGGACAGAGAGGGAGAGGGGGAGAGAGGGGGAGAGAGAGAGAGATTAAGAAAAAGATTTCCTCATTTATGGAGGATATAACATAAATTCTTGACATCTTTTTCTGATGTGAATTTCCTTCTCTTCCTTCTTTAGCCTCTGCATTCTCCCAGGTGGACTTTTTCTGACACCCCACCCCCCAGTGGGAGCTCTTTATTAATCAGGTGTTAATAAGCCACCGTTCATTATGCAGCATCTTCCAAGCTGTAATTTTGGTGGCTTTTTTCCCCTCTCTGTGGAGAAGGTGGACAGGAGCAGAGCTTGGGCACAAACTCGGGTTGTGGCCGCTGGATAAGACGAGACACGACTGGAAGACAGAGGTTGTCCCCAGAGAACCTTCTTTTCAATCGATTCAATTGTCAGCATCAATAAATGGGAAGCTACCCACTTCAAAGCAGTTTTTAAACTGTTTGCCTTTTCGATGGAAGACCGAGATGTTAGATCAGGGGTCGGCAACCTTAAACACTCAGAGCCAAGGTCCTAACCGGAAGCCCCCTGTTCAGTTCTGGAGCTGACCAGAAGTCCCGTTTCCCCACCTAACACAGTGTCCTTTTTCCTCTGCTGATAAGAAGTCGGCTCCCACACCATAGAGTCTCCTCCTAGTGCGGCGTCCTAACCGAAAGCCCTATCAATTGTGGAGCAAAAACAGCAACAGGGAGCCGCAACAGAGGGATGAAAGAGCCACATGCGGCTCCAGAGTCAGGGGTTGCTGATCCCTATGCTTGATCAAGACTAGCTTAAAGTCCTTTTTCCTCTGCTGACCAAAGTCCGGTTCACCCACCATAGAGTTTTCTCCTAGCACAGCATCCTTTTTCCTCTGCCAACCGGAAGTCTGGTCATCCCCCCATAGAGTCTCCTCCTAGAATGGCATCCTTTTTCCTCTACCTGTCCTAACTTGAAGTCTCCTGTTCAATTCTGGAGTCGACAGGAAGTCTGGTTTCTCCCACCATTGAGTCTCCTCCTAGTGCGCCATCCTTTTTCCTCTGCCAAATGGAAGTCTGGTTCCCCCCACCATAGAGTCTCCTCCTAGCACAGCATCCTTTTTCCTCTGCCAACCGGAAGTCTGGTCATCCCCCCATAGAGTCTCCTCCTAGAATGGCATCCTTTTTCCTCTACCTGTCCTAACTTGAAGTCTCCTGTTCAATTCTGGAGTCGACAGGAAGTCTGGTTTCTTCCACCATAGAGTCTCCTCCTAGTGCGCCATCCTTTTTCCTCTGCCAACTGGAAGTCTGGTTCCCCCCACCATAGAGTCTCCTCCTAGTGCAGCATCCTTTTCCCTCTACCTGTCCTAACCAAAAACCCTATCAATTGTGGAGCCAACCAGTGACAGAGAGCCACAGCAGAGCGATGAAAAAGCCACATGCAGCTCCAGAGCCACAGGTTGCTGATCCCTGTGCTTGATCGAGGCTAAGAAAAGAAATCTGAAGAAGAGAGAACCAGCCAGAACCAGAAGTTTTACTACCACTTTAGTAAGGCCACATCTGGAATGCTGCATCTAGTTTTGGTCCCCACGTTACAAAAAAGATGTTGAGATTTTGGGGGGGGGGGGAAAGTGCAAAGAGGAGGACCTAAGATGATTAAACGCCTGGCGACTGTTGGAAGAGAACACCCATCGGGTTCAGTCCCAATCCGGGAGAAAGACACTGAAAACATGGAGGCTGATTGGAAAGATAATAATAATAATAATAATAATAATAATAATAATAATAATAATAATAATAATAATAATAATAATAATAATTATTATTATTATTATTATTATTATTATTATTATTATTATTTTAATTTGTTGACCGCTCCCTCTCCCCATAGGGACTCGGAGCGGTGCACAGGGAAAACTAAAACAATAAATATACAAACACATTAAAAACAAATTAAACATATACCTGTGCTAAAAAATGCCCCATTAAAATACTAAAATTCCCAATTATAAGTAACTAAAACCCCATAGAGAGAGACTACCCTAGGCCGGCGAAGCAGAAAAGATGTGTTTTTAATTTTAGACGGAAGGAGTGGAAGTCCGTGGTCGTTCTAATGTCGGGGGGAAGGTCGTTCCAGAGGGCTGGGCCCGCCACAGAGAGAGCCCTTCCCCTGGGCGTCGCCTGCTGACAAAGTTTAGTGGACGGCACCCGGAGAAAGTCCCTCTCTGTGGGAGCGAATCGGCCGTGAGGATGTGTGAGGCAGGATCTGATCCCGCAGATAGCTAGGTCCCGAGCCATGGGGCGCTTTAAAAATGATGACTAATACCTTGAAGCGCACCCGGAAGACGACAGGCAGCCAGTGCAGCTCGCGCAAGAGTGGTGTTATGTGGGTAAACCTGGAGGTTCCCAGAATTGCCCGCGCGGCTGCGTTCTGGACCATCTGAAGTCTCCGGGTGCACCTCAAGGGGAGCCCCATGTAGAGAGAGTTGCAATAGTCCAGTCGGGACTATTGGATGGTTGAATGATAAGCAGAACCGCATGGGTTCTGGTGCAGCTGACCACAAGGGGTTAAGAGTGAGAGGGTTTTATACCTTCCCTTGGGTTTTGCACTTGAGCTTCCTGTTCCTGTGTAAGAACATGCCTTCTATTGGCTGTTGTCAGACTCCCATGAGGCCACAAACAAATCCAAGGTGTTTGTCTGAGCTAAGTTTGGTTGAAGTTTGCGGATGCAATGAAGGGGTTTGCTGGGCAATCCCTATTGTGGACCCACCACTGGTTTAGATCTCTTGCGGGTGCACAGGGACTCAAGCCTATGACATGTTTGACTCCCTCCTTCGGGCTCAGCTCGGTCATCTCCTACAAGGGTTGCAAGTGTGAAAAATTGTCACTTTTTCCTGTGCCGTCGTTAACTTCGAATGTTCACTAAATGGACTGTTGTAAGTCAAGGGTTACCTGTACGCATTTGCAACCGTTACAGTATCCTGGGTCTTGTGATTGCCATCTGTGCGGCCAACGAGGGACGCAGGATTCACTTAACAACTGCAAGGGTTCGCTTACCAATTGTGGCCAAGAAGGGACATGAAATCGGGCAGGACAGACTCAACAACCACCTTGCTTAACAATGGAAAGGTCCTAAATTAAGGACCACTTTCATTATGATGTCCAGTCCAGTTCCCGTTAAAAGGTAGCCTTTCCTTCTCGCTTTACAATCCCCCCAAGCCAGATACCAATCGTGTTAATCTGGGATTTCTTTTCTTTTTTTAGGAACGCAAAATCTGGCTTCCCGTTTGGGGAGAAAGGACACCTTCTGTGCTACAAAATGCTGGCTCCAGCCTTCAAAGCCAGCACGGCTGGACATTTTGCTTTACTTTTTCTTTCTTTTTTCTTTTTTTTTAACCCAAAATAGAAAATAAATCGTTTTAAGCGCTGCCTTCTGCTGCAGCCCAGCTCCAGTCCCTCCGCCAGATTTGTCATGGAAAAAATAAATAACAAAACCCACAGAACGATCCCTCCTTCTGCTTGTAAGAAAACAGCCTCTTTCCAGATTAATCCAGCTGTTCGGATGATACGCGAAGAGCTAAGCTCCTTGGCCAGCTGCTCATTCTCACCACTGTGCTCCGATTCCTTTCTCCATCGTTTCTGCCGTTAACACAGCCTTTTCTGACCTGAATCCGTGGCAGACGGGGATGATGGGTGATGCAGTGCGCGACAACTAGCATTTAACCTGGACCAGGGGAGACAGGATAACAGCCTTCCAATATTTGAGGGGCTGCCACAGACAGGAGGGGGTCAAGCTATTTTCCAAAGCAGGGGTCCCCAACCCCCGGGCCGCGGACCGGTGGGTTGATAGTAATCGGGCCGGAGTGAGTGGCAGAGAGAGTAGCTCAACTCTTAGGAAAGTGTAGCAAACGCTCCACTATCCTGGGGGTTGGCCAGGGCGCTCCCCGGGGGCAGGACAGGGGTAACGGCCTGCATTGGGGGGGTTGGGGCACCACCTGGCCCTACATGGGGGGAAGGGGCTGCCAGGCCCTCCTGCCCAGGATGCAGCTTGTCCTTCCCTGCCCCAGCCAAGAATCCTTCGCCCAGGACCCCTGGCAGCTTTCCCGCACGGTTGCACGCAAGGCACGCTCCCCAGGTTGCGTTCGCACGAGACACGGGTTCCCGCCTCAGGTTCCACGTGACCACCGAACGTGCGCGGCCCATGTGACTCGACTCATCCGCTGGAGGCTCCTACCGGTCTGTGGAATTTTTTTTATATGAAACCGGTCCCTGGTGCCAAAAATGTTGGGGATCCCTACAGGGGTGGGTTTCTGCAGGTTCGCACCTACTCACGAGAACCGGTTGGTGAAATTTAGAGAACCGGTGAGAGGGGGTTCCACCGGCGTACCTGGAAGTAAATCTGGCCCACCGCTGCCAGTGACCCAACGGGAAGGAAAGGAAAGGAAGGAAAAAAGGAAGGAAGGAAGGAAGGAAGGAAGGAAGGAAAGAAGAAAGAAAGAAAGAAAGAAAGAAAGAAAGAAAGAAAGAAAGAAAGAAAGAAAGAAAGAAAGAAAGAATTTATCATCACAATTGAGTCCAAAATTTTGGTTGCTAAGCAAGAGCGTTGTTAAATGAGTTTCACCACATTTTAAAAGGTGGCCACTCCCGCCTGTCACATGACTGCCAAGCCACGCCCACAAAATAGGCCACACCTACAGAGTAGGTTCTAAAAAATTTGAAACCCACCCCTGGATCCCTACTCCAAAGCACCTGAAGGAATCATGGATGGAAACTGACCAAGGGGAGATTCAACCTGGAAATAAGGAGGAATTTTCTGATAGTGAGAGCAATCGGCCCATGGAACAGAAGTTGCCTTCGGATGTTGTGGGAGCTTCATCCCTGGAGGCTTTCAAGAAGAGACTGGACTGCCCTCTGTCAGAGTTGGTGTAGGGTTTCCTGCTTGTGGGGTGGTTGATGACCTACAAGGTCCCTTCCAATCTTCATTGAGGAATTGTCCGCTGCTGCATTTCTCTACAGAGAAATGGGCGGTGGGGTGGCTCAGCAGTGAAGACGCTGGGCTTCTAGAATTCTTTATTGACCAAGTGTGATTGGACACACCGGGGATGTGTCTTCCGTGCATAAACTCTCAGTGTACATAAAAAATACATTCAGCAAGAACCATAAGATACAACACTTAGTGATAGTCATAGGATACTAAATAAGCAATCAAAAATCTTACCAGGAAACTAAATAAAACAATATATTTGTAAAGATAGAAGTAACGAAGTGATAGTCATGAGGAGGAGATAGGAAGGATGAGAAGGATAATGGTAATATAGACTTAGTAAATAGTTTGAGAGAGCTGTGCAAATTAGTTGTTTACCAGAGTGATGGCATGTGGGGGAAAAACTGTCCTTGTGTCTAGTTGTTGTTCTGGAAAGCTGGAAGCCCAGGTTCGAGACCCAAACTCCATGTGACGGGGTGAGCTCCCATCCTTGCTCCTCAGCTTCTGCCAACCCTTAAGCAATTTGAAAGCCTGCAAATGCGACTAGATAAATAGGTACCAGTTCAGTGGGAAACTAACAGCGCTACATGACATCAAGCAGGCCATGTGACCACAGTCCTTGTGTCTAGTTGTTGTTCTGGAAAGCTGGAAGCCCAGGTTCGAGACCCAAACTCCATGTGACGGGGTGAGCTCCCATCCTTGCTCCTCAGCTCCTGCCAATCCTTAAGCAGTTTGAAAGCCTGCCAATGCGACTAGATAAATAGGTACCACTTCGGTGGGAAACTAACAGCGCTACATGACATCAAGCAGGCCACCTGACCACAGGAATGTCTTTGGGCAACGCTGACCCAATGGCCAAGATGAGCCCCGCCCCAAAAGTTGGCAGCAACAACAAAGTACAGCACAGAGAGCCTAAAGCCTCCCAAGCATTGGGGGGGTGGGGGGTGGGGAGAGATAGTTTCCCCTTCCCCTACGTATTTTGGTCTCTTGAATCCAGAATCAACCCTAGACATGTTGCCGTTCTAGGCACAGCTATGTCCTGTTAACCCACCCAGCTTGGTTCATCAACCCATTTGGTTAGGGGTGTTTTCCTTTTGAGCGTTAAGCTTGCAATTTTCTTTTCCTGGATGGGGTTCACCCCCTTTGCTGTGAAACACAACCAGTAATTTTAATTGCATCAGCATCAGTGGTGGGTTCCAAATTTTTTTAGAACCTACTCTGTAGGTGTGGCCTATTTTGTGGGCGTGGCTTGGCAGTCATGTGACAGGGTGGGAGTGGCCACCTTTTAAAATGTGGTGAAACTCATTTAACAACGCTCTTGCTTAGCAACCAAAATTTTGGACTCAATTGTGGTGATAAATTCCTTCCTTCCTTCCTTCCTTCCTTCCTTCCTTCCTTCCTTCCTTCCTTCCTTCCTTCCTTCCTTCCTTCCTTCCTTTCCTTTCCTTTCCTTTCCTTTCCTTCCCGTTGGGTCACTGGCAGTGGCGGGCCAGATGTACTTCCAGGTACGCCGGTGGAACTCCCTCTCACCGGTTCTCTAAATTTCACCAACCGGCTCTCGCGAGTAGGTGCGAGCCTGCAGAACCCCACAAGTGATCAGCATCCATTGTGGGCATATGGCAACAATTCTGAGAAATTATATTTAACCCGCGAGCAGGTGTGCGGATGGAGAGAGGGCACCCTTGTTGCTTTTCTGGGTATAACTTCGACCAGCTATTTGGCATACGACTTGCTTGCTCAGGACCTTCTCAATCAAATGTTTCTATTGTTTTACTAATATTAACGATTTCCCGAGGTCCATAGATGTACGTGTTTCCCCCAAAATAAGACAGGGTCTTATTTTCTTTTGACACCCACCCACCCCGAAATAAGCATTTGGCCTTATTTTCAGGGAGGTCTTATTATTTTTGAGGTGCAGGAGGAGGCAAGGGTGCTCACCTCATGGCTGATGCTGCTGTGTTGCAATATTTTTGGAGAGGGCTTATTTTCAGAGGAGGGCTTATTTTAGGGAATGCACTCAAAAGCCCGATGGGGCTTATTATCCGGGGAGGTCTTATTTTGGGGAAAACAGGGTAGTAATAATAATTTCTCTCTGGGTCCTTTTAGGAGAAGGGTGGGGTCCTTTTAGGAGAAGGGCGGGGTACAAATTTAATAAAATAAATAAATACATTTTTTCCCCAAGTCTTGTGACAATACTCTTGGTGTGGACTCAACTACCACTCAACTGGTAGGAAGAAGTACTAAAGCGAAAAGGAAAGGAAATTCTATTGCAGGGGTGTCAAACTCGATTTCATCGAGGGCCACGTCGGGGTTGTGTTTGACCTCGGGGAAGTCGGGGTGAGCGTGGCCAGGGTTGGGCGTGGCCAGCTCGATGTCACTGGTGTCGGGGGCGCCTGTGGTAGCTCAAGCACTCTACCAGCGAAAGCAGGCTTCATTTTGATGCCCATTAAAATTTAGTACCCTTAGGCTTCTCCAATGTTTCCGGCTTTGTGGATTGGTGTGTGCGTGGAGGGGAAGAGGGGCAATTAATGCAAGTTGCAAGATCATTGCTGTGATCCCCTTTTGCAACCTTCTGACCAGTGGTGGGTTTCAAATTTTTTAGAACCTACTCTATAGGTGTGGCCTATTTTGTGGGCGTGGCTTGGCAGTCATGTGACAGAGTGGGAGTGGCCACCTTTTAAAATGTGGGGAAACTCATTTAACAACGCTCTTGCTTAGCAACCAAAATTTTGGACTCAATTGTGATGATAAATTCTTTCTTTCTTTCTTTCTTTCTTTCTTTCTTTCTTTCTTTCTTTCTTTCTTTCTTTCTTTCTTTCTTTCTTTCTTTCTTTCTTTCCTTCCTTCCTTCCTTCCTTCCTTCCTTCCTTCCTTTCCTTTCCTTTCCTTTCCGTTGGGTCAGTGGCAGTGGCGGGCCAGATTTACTTCCAGGTACGCCGGTGGAACCCCCTCTCACCGGTTCTCTAAATTTCACCAACCGGTTCTCGCGAGTAGGTGCGAGCCTGCAGAAACCCACCACTGCTTCTGACACACAAAATCAATGGCGGAAGCCACATTCACTTCATAACTGTAACATCCATTGCAACGGTTCGCTATGGCAACTAAAGGTGACACGTGGGACAAAATTCACTTAACAGATGTCTCCTTTAACAACAGGAGTTTGGGGGCTCCATGGTGTTCGTGAGTCGAGGACTACCTCTACCGCAACCTCTCTTTAATATCTTCCCCAGATCCACCCTAAGATGCTAAGTGCTGGAGCAAAACTGTGCTGAACATGAAATATGGGTTTTCTTTTCATTCTTTGATAGCTGGAAACGATGCGAGCATGACCTCCTCTCCCTGGTTTTCAGGAGGCAACGTTGATTGTGAATTTTGCAAACTTATCTTTCTATCGCTAGTGAAACCGAAGGGCCAACTGTGTCCTCAGGCATGGTATTTAGCAAGAATATTTCTGGATACCCAGAAATGTCTGACTATCTACAAAGCATAGCACAGATTCAACCAAGCATTTCCAAGAATGCTGCTGGCCCATCTGTACTTCCACTGGCCATTCATACAACATTACAACTCTGAACACCGCAACCCCACTCTTGACTTCAAAAAGTTCCCACGGATCTCCAAGCCATCTTAGTGGCCAACTCAACAATTTGCTTTCTGACCAATGTTTGTTCTGGGATGGGCAGCGCCCACTACGGCAATTATTTGATGAATTGGCAGGTAGAACTATGCAGGCACTGAAAGCCAGCTTGGCAGATGTTCTCCAAAGGCACCACAACATTGCAAATGTGCTTCCGATCCCCTGAAATTGGTCAGGTGGTAGCACCACAGCCAAACTCTTAGCCTTCTGATTGTGAGGCAAGAGCTCCACCCACTGCACCACTCCTCTGTCTGTCTGTCCGTCCATCCTTCCATCCGTCCATCCATCTCTCTGTGTGTGTCTGTCTATCCATCATCTCTATCATCTCTCTCTCTCTCACCTCCCTCTTGCTATCTATCTATCTATCTATCTATCTATCTATCTATCTATCTATCTATCTATCTATCTATCTATCTATCTATCTATCTATCTATCTATCTATCTATCCATCTATACACCATCTCGCTGTAATGTGTATATCTATTCATCATCTGTCTGTCTATCATTATCTATCTATCTATCTATCTATCTATCTATCTATCTATCTATCTATCTATCTATCTATCATCTCTCTGTCTATCCATCTAACTAACCACACATCTCTGTGTATCTATTTGTCAGTGCGTCCATCCATCCATCTATCCATCCACCCACCCATCTGCCTGCCTCTATATCTATCTATCTATCTATCTATCTATCTATCTATCTATCTATCTATCTATCTATCTATCTATCCATCTATACACCATCTCTCTGTAATGTGTATATCTATTCATCATCTGTCTGTCTATCATTATCTATCTATCTATCTATCTATCTATCTATCTATCTATCTATCTATCTATCTATCTATCTATCTATCTATCTATCTATCTATCTATCTACCATCTCTCTCTATCCATCTAACTAACCACACATCTCTGTGTATCTATTTGTCTGTCTGTCTGTCTATCTGTCTGTCTGTCTGTCTGTCCGTCCGTCCGTCCGTCCATCCATCCATCCATCCATCCATCCATCCATCCATCCATCCACCCATTGTCTGCCTGCCTGCCTGCCTCTATATCTATCTATCTATCTATCTATCTATCTATCTATCTATCTATCTATCTATCTATCTATCTATCTATCTATCTATCTATCTATCTATCTATCTATCTATCCATCCACCACTGTCAACTCTTTGGGTGATGCACATCAACAACTAAGTCAACATCTAAAATCATTATCCTTAACAAATATTACAAACATTACAAACTATACTATACTCTAATAATTATAGTACAAAGTATTATCACTATAATATTTATAATATAAGCAGGGATACAAGAACGAATGCATCATTCACTGAAATAAGTTCATTACAGCCATTTGCGCTTCATGAAGGCCAATGGGACTTGTCAGGCCAACCTTCCAGCTGGCTGCTGGGGGGAAATGAGAGACGGCGAGGCCATCTATGGAGCCTTTCGCTCCTGAATGGAAAGCAAAATATAAATTTAACCAACAGAGAAAAGCATAGCTCCCAGGAATCAATTTGCAATTATGACAGCGTATACAATAGCTGAATAAAATAAACACATGCCATTTATTTATTGGGCAACATTATTCACTGGCTATTCAACAGAGTTTTAGGGTGGTTATTGTAGGGAAAATTTAAGAAAGGCATGACCTAAAAATCTATATACAATAAACCTAATGAATGCAACAAAAGCCCAAAGTCAGAATGGGTTAGCACAGGGGTCTGCAAAGTTGGTTCTTTTAAGACTGGTGGACTACAACTCCCAGACTTCAACTCTGGGAGTTGAAGTCCACTAGTCTTAAAAGAGCCAACTTTGCAGACCCCTGGGTTAGCAGGGAAGGTGTTCAATTAACTCTGCAGAGAGCAAATCTAGTCTCCTCTCTCAGCCCCAGAACAAGCATTGTTTAGTGGCAAACTGGCTGCACTAGCAGCACGGAGACCTGGTTCCATAGGTAGTCCTCAACTTACAACTGTAACGGAGCCAGGCCCTGCCCATTCCGGTTGTAAGTCATGACAGTCATAAAGCAGGCCCCGGTATATCCATCGAAGCCACCTGGATTGATTGATTTTTGCAACGTTACAAAATGCTGTAGCTGCAAAGGGAACGCTGAAATTGTTCGTTGTTCTCCCTGGCCTGCTCACGAATTGCCATAGGAAAGGGATGGGAAATCTACAGAGCAGCACGGCAGCCAAAAGCAGAAGGACATTCCAGACGTATCTCTCTCAAGGCCGTCTCCCGGAGCTATTCACAGGGGCTGGCGGGGAGTGATCCTACAACCCACGAATGGGGTTGATGACACACACACACACATTATAAAGTGTTAATACCACTTTATAAGGCCTTGGGAAGGCCACACTTGGAATACTGCATTCAGTTTTGGTCGCCACGATGTAGAAAAGATGTGGAGACTCTAGAAAGAGTGCAGAGAAGAGCAACCAAGATGATTAGGGGCAGGGGTGGGTTTCAAATTTTTTAGAACCTACTCTGTAGGTGTGGCCTATTTTGTGGGCTTGGCTTGGCAGTCATGTGACAGGGTGGGAGTGGCCACCTTTTAAAATGTGGTGAAACTCATTTAACAACGCTCTTGCTTAGCAACCAAAATTTTGGACTCAATTGTGATGATAAATTCTTTCTTTCTTTCTTTCTTTCTTTCTTTCTTTCTTTCTTTCTTTCTTTCTTTCTTTCTTTCTTTCTTTCTTTCTTTCTTTCTTTCTTTTTTCCTTCCTTCCTTCCTTCCTTCTCTTCCCTTTCCTTTCCTTTCCTTCCCGTTGGGTCACTGGCAGCGGCGGGCCAGATTCACTTCCAGGTACGCCGGTGGGAGCCCCCTCTCACCGGTTCTCTAAATTTCACCAACCGGCTCTTGCGAGTAGGTGCGAGCCTGCAGAAACCCACCACTGATTAGGGGACTGGAGACTAAAACATATGAAGAACGGTTGCAGGAACTGGGTATGTCTAGTTTAATAAAAAGAAGGTCTAGGGGAGACATGATAGCAGTCTTCCAATATCTCAGGGGCTGCCACAAAGAAGAGGGAGCCAAACTATTCTCCAAAGCACCTGAGGGCAGAACAAGAAGCAATGGGTGGAAACTAATCAAGGAGAGAAGCAACTTAGAACTGAGGAGAAATTTCCTGACAGTTAGAACAATTAATCAGTGGAACAGAAGTTGCCTCCAGAAGTTGTGAATGCCCCAACACTGGAAGTCTTCAAGAAGATGTTGGATAGCCATTTGTCTGAAATGGTATAGGGCTTCCTGCCTAGGCAGGGAATTGGACTAGATGGCCTCCAAGGTCCCTTCCAACTCTGCTATTGTATTATTATTATTATTATTATTATTATTATTATTATTATTATTATTATTATTATTATTATTATTATTATTATTATTATTATTATTCCCTGGGGGAAGGGTGGAAACAGGATTGTGATTGGGGCAAAAATTACCCAGGGTCAGAATTGACTTCATTTGGGAACTTGCTGACATGGATCTCTTGATAAATAACTGGATTTCTTGAGAAGCTTTTACGACTGTCGTAAAATGGGGGCAAAACTCACTGAGCAAATCTCTCACTCCACAACATAAATTTGAGACTCAGTTGTGGTTATAAGTTACAACCAACCATTTCGGTTCGGTCTCCTTCTTCATTTACTGCATTTGGCAAATCCTCCTAAAATTGGACATCTGACCTTGGCACAACTTCATCCTCAAACCAATTTAGAAACAACTTCTGCAGAGAGCAGCCTGATGAACGTGGGTCGCTAATCTTGAAGGCAACACCCAAGAGCTATTTTTGGCTCCACGAACTGTGGGTGAGGAATGCATTTCCTGACATAAACATGATAGGATAAATTGCTATCCTGTTAATGGGAGCGCCAGACCAGCTAAATTTGAGATTTTTCCAAGCAGGGCCTTGTGCTTGTAAGTGAGACTGGATTTCACAAATATTATCTCTGAAGTTGACTCTGAAGGCCGACACGGAAATGTTGCCCTAGACCAAAAGCAAACCAACTAGTGGCTTTCCCTGATTGGGAAGCCAATTTGAGAGGAAGTAGACAAAACAGGATTTATTTATTGCTTTGACCAGTTGCAATGGATGGCTGGGAAGGTTGGACCATAAGGAAGGCTGAACGCCAAAGAATGGAGGCCTTTGAACTCTGGTGCTGGAGAAGACTCCTGCATTGAATCCCTTGGACTGCATGGCCATCCAACCGGTCAATCCTAGAGGAGATCCACTCTGACTGCTCTTTAGAAGGCCAGATCCTGAAGAGGAAACTCAAGGACTTTGGCCACCTAATGAGAAGGAAGAATGACTCCCTGGAGAAGAGCCTCATGTTGGGAACGATGGAGGGGAAAAGAAGAAGGGGATGGCAGAGAATGAGGTGCTGGATGGAGTCACCAAAGCAGTAGGCGTGAGCTTAAATGGACTCCAGAGGATGGTAGAGGACAGGAAGGCCTGGAGGAACGTTGTCCCTGGGGTCACGATGGGTTGGACACAAGTTTGCAACTAACAACAATAATTGTTTTGACCACAAACATAACAAATAAGATAAATGTAACAAATAAGATAAATGCACCAAAATAAACCATTAATAGAAGATAATACAATGTACAAAATCCAGGAAGAATATGAAACAGTGTTATTACAGGAAATCCAAAAATAGAAAAAAACTTTTACAAATATTCTTTCTAAACTCTTAATCACCTTAATTTCTCTGGCCAACTTGACCCAGACTGGAATACAAGCACGGTGGTCCCAAAGTAAAGAAAAAGTCATCGCAGACTCCCAGGGGACTATAAACCAAAAAGAACCCAGTTTAAATCATTTCCTTGTCATGAAAATAGAGCATGACCTTCAGTCCATCACTGGTCCCATCTCTTTACCTCCCTCATCTAAGGCAGGGCAAAGCAATTGTCCTGCATATTTTGCTTTCTTTCATTTGCTGTCAATGTTCTCAGGAGTGGCTGTGGAATGGTCATAGGCAGCTTCTCTCTTTCTTGATTTAATGATTAGGGGAGCATGCAAAATGACTCAGGTGCCAAGCAACCATCCTTTCTCCACTAGAAGAATCTGGTGGCTTCTGGTACTGGATATCAACTGGCCCTGCTCCATTTTGGAACGAGAATGAGAAACAACGGAGGCTGGAGAGGGATGCTGTGGGTTCCCATCATTCCAGCTGGTGGGATCCAGGAGACTCATCAAGGGCAGAAGCAACCTAGAACTAAGGAGAAATTTCCTGACACTTAGAAGAATTAACCAGTGGAGCCACTTGCCTCCAGAAGTTGTAAATGCTCCAACACAGGTAGTTTTTAAGAAGAGGTTGGGTAACCTTTTGTCTGAAATGCTATAGGGTTAGACTAGAAGGCCTCCAAGTGCCCTTCCAACTCGGTTGTTCGATTCTATTCTATTCTATTCTATTCTAATTCTATTTTACTCTACCCTACCCTACACAACCCTACTCTACTCTATTCTAATTTCCTCCCTCCCTCCCTCCTCCTTATTCTATTCTATTCTACTCTACCCTACCCTACTCTATTCTACCCTACCCTACCCTACTCTATTCTACTCTACCCTACTCTATTCTACTCTACCCTACTCTATTCTACTCTACCCTACCCTACTCTATTCTACCCTACCCTACCCTATTCTCTTCTACCCTACCCTACCCTATTCTCTTCTACCCTACCCTACCCTACTCTATTCTACCCTACCCTACTCTATTCTACCCTACCCTACCCTACTCTATTCTACTCTACCCTACCCTACCCTACCCTACTCTATTCTACTCTACCCTACTCTATTCTACCCTACCCTACCCTACTCTATTCTACTCTACCCTACCCTACTCTATTCTACTCTACCCTACCCTACTCTATTCTATTCTAATTTCCTCCCTCCCTCCCTCCTTCTCATTCTATTCTATTCTACCCTACCCTGTCCTATCCTACCCTTCCCCACTCTATTCTATTTTAATTTCCACCCTCCCTCCTCATTCTATTCTATTCTATTCTACCCTACCCAACCCTAATCTATTCTATTCTAATTTCCTCCCTCCCTCCTCCTCATTCTACCCTACCCTACCCTACCCTACCCTACCCTACCTTATTCTATTCTATTCTATTCTATTCCAACTTACTGTCCCTAGGGAGGTGTTTGGAGGCAGCTTGAGATTTCAGAGTTGCCGTGACAACCCTAAAGCCTATGGCTGGCCCCACTGCATAAGGGGGGGGGGGTGTCACCTGGTTTATACTGATTTTAGATTTGTTTCAGACCTTGGAGATTCCTGGGGGGAGGGGCTAGCATGAAGGGCTGCAAGCAGTAAGAACCTGCGCTTGTCTTCTCCTGAACCCCATACCTCTCCAAGGGGCCTCCCACATAGCTCCTTCAGCCATTGTTGGACTGTAACAAGAATCTTTATTTAGCTTCATGTACAATAGGTGGATTCTTTTGCTTCTTTTTTCCCCCCCCCTTCAACAAAGAAGCTTAACAATGGTCAGAAGCAAGGATTTCCAACTTCATGCTCCTCAGCATCTTTGTTCCGGGAACACGAAGACCTTCGGGGAGTGGGGGATTGCAACCAAAGGGACCAAGGAGAAGAGTTCCAAATATGGCGATGCAGGAGATCACCCAAGTCAACTGAAGCCCCCGTTTCATGCCAACCCTTAAGAACAAGCGGCCTCTTTTCGTTTCAACGCAACAAACACGACGACAACAACAACAACAAAAAGTATCTGCAGATACTATCGGTGCATCTCCACCGAACTGTAATAAAAATTGAAACCCATCCAATCGGCTTGGAATTTGCCTCCAGTCGTACTTATCCCATTTTCTTCCATTTCAATCAAAGGAAAACTCATCCCAGACCACACTGGACAGATTCCAAGCTTAGGCTGCCTTCAAGGGATGGAAAATGTTCAGACACATATCGCGTCTCCAGCGTAGAACCGCGGCTCCTGTGTGCCAGGCGCAGGCCTGAGTGCAAAACCAAGAGGTTCTCCAAGGCTTTTATCCCGTGCCATCTGCACACTTTGCTTTGAAACGGCACATCACACCCAACTTCAATCTAGTTCGAATTCCATGCACTCTCAGAGCATGTCTTTGTCTCCCGAGCCCCATCAAAATAAGCTTGTCCGTCAACTGACTTCATACCATTAGGGGATGTCCGTGAAAACTGTAGGATGGCAGCATTTGCACCCTTAAAAGTAAGATTGTGTCACCTGCTTTGAGGGCTGAGATCATCAGAAAGTGGAAAACAAGTCCAATCGTTCAATATGTTTTGGACTGGGGTGGACCTCAACAATACCAACAATTAACCATCAATGTTGGATATGAAACTGGCCAAAAATAAATAGAGATAGATAGATAGATAGATAGATAGATAGATAGATAGATAGATAGATAGATAGATAGATAGATGATAGATAGATAGATAGATAGATAGATAGATAGATAGATAGATAGATAGATGATAGATAGATAGATAGATGATAGATAGATAGATAGATAGATAGATAGATAGATGATAGATAGATAGATAGATAGATAGATAGATAGATAGATAGATAGATACTGTAGATGGATGGATGGATGGATGGATGGATGGATGGATGGATGGATGGATGATAGATAGATAGATAGATAGAGGTAGACAGACAGACAGACAGAGACAGACAGACAGACGATATAGATAGATATTGATAGATAGATTGATTGAATGAAGGATGGATGAATAGATAGATGGATAGGGGATGGATGGATGGATGGATGGATAGCTAGATAGATAGAAAGACAGACAGATGATAGATAGATATTGATAGATAGATGGAGGGAGGGAGGGATGAATAGATAGGTGGATAGGTGATAGATAGATAGATAGATAGATAGATAGATAGATAGATAGATAGATAGATGATGGATGGATGGATAGACAGACAGATGATAGATAGATATTGATAGATCGATGGAGGGAGGGGGAGAGGGATGAATAGATAGGGTGATAGATAGATAGATAGATAGATAGATAGATAGATAGATAGATGATAGATAGATAGATAGATAGATAGATGATAGATAGATAGATGATAGATAGATAGATAGATAGATAGATAGATAGATAGATAGATAGATAGATAGATAGATGATAGATAGATAGATAGATAGATAGATAGATAGATAGATAGATACTGTAGATGGATGGATGGATGGATGGATGGATGGATGGATGGATGGATGATAGATAGATAGATAGATAGAGGTAGACAGACAGACAGACAGAGACAGACAGACAGACGATATAGATAGATATTGATAGATAGATTGATTGAATGAAGGATGGATGAATAGATAGATGGATAGGGGATGGATGGATGGATGGATGGATAGCTAGATAGATAGAAAGACAGACAGATGATAGATAGATATTGATAGATAGATGGAGGGAGGGAGGGATGAATAGATAGGTGGATAGGTGATAGATAGATAGATAGATAGATAGATAGATAGATAGATAGATAGATAGATAGATAGATAGATAGATAGATGATGGATGGATGGATAGACAGACAGATGATAGATAGATATTGATAGATCGATGGAGGGAGGGGGAGAGGGATGAATAGATAGGGTGATAGATAGATAGATAGATAGATAGATAGATAGATAGATAGATAGATAGATAGATAGATAGATAGATAGATAGATAGATAATGATAGACAGACAGATGATGAATAGATATACACATTACAGAGAGATGGTGTATGTATGTATGCATGCATGTATGTATGTATGTATGTATGTATGTATGTATGTATGGATAGATAGATAGATAGATAGATAGATAGATAGATAGATAGATAGATAGATAGATAGATAGATAGGCAGGCAGGCAGGCAGGCAGGCAGGCAGGCAGGCAGGCAGGCAGGCAGGCAGGCAGGCAGGCAGGCAGGCAGGCAGGCAGGCAGGCAGGCAGGCTGGCAGGCAGAGATGGTTGGTTGGCTGGCTGGCTGGATAGGTGGATAGGTGATAGATAGATAGATAGATAGATAGATAGATAGATAGATAGATAGATAGATAGATAGATAGATAGATAGATAGATAGATAGATAGATGCAGACATACAGACAGACAGATAGACAGACAGACGAGGGATCAGTGGGTGGGTGGTTGGATGGATGGATGGATGGATGGATGGATAGATAGATAGATAGATAGATAAACAGATAGATATAGATATATAGATAGAATATCCTCCAAAAAAAAAGGATTAAAGTAAGAATCCTTTCAGAGATGCATTATTCCTCTTTCTACTCCTATGTCACCTGTCTCACCCCACCACATCACAAAATTGCACAACCAAGCTATTTGTGTCATGCAGGTAAACAAGGACCCCCTTTGTAGCAGTGTCCGTGCAGCTCATCAATGAGATGCCACTAATGCAAAAGAGGGCTTCCAGGCCTGACAATGCATTTCATCAATCTGGACATTTTCGGGGGCCCTTTTCAGAGATCTTCAAATTCCCACCCTAAAGCCTCGAAAAAGCGAAGAGCAAAAAATAAAAATATATCCATCCCTGCCCATTCAGTTATGCCTCCAACCAAGGTTTAAACAACTAACCCAGGAACCTTGGCAGTGGAGAGTTTGTTTATTCCTATTCCTCCCCTTAATTTAACAGGAAAGCAAACATTTTCAGGTTAAACTATGCCTAATAACAAGTTGGATTTTCATAGCAACTGGGCTGCCAGGGAGTATGCAACCATTTGTGCTCCATAAAAGATCAGGTCTCTGTTTATTTTTCCAGAGTGTGAGTAAACCAAGGCATCATCAGCTCTTATGGCTGCTTATCTTATCTTATCTCAGCCCAGATATGAGGTCCCAGGGTAGCCTTAATTTGGGAAGATGAAAAGAGGAGGGCAACATCATTTCAGGGCTTGGGGAAAATATTCTGGGAGAGGGAGGGAATCAGGGAAGTAATAACTCACTTGAGAAAACCTCAAGAAATATGTTGCCTACAGAAAGGAGTCTTCAAAAGTATTAGTTATGCCTTTTTTTGTAGTTTTATGTCAGGTTCCAACAAACTAAGTTAAAATGAGGTTAGGCTAAAATCTAGCTCATGTGTTGTGGAAACCCAACCATTCTTTTAGGTGCTCAGATGATGAAATCATCAAGATAGGATAGGATAGGATAGGAATAAAATGGAATAGGGAGAAGGGAGGGAGGAAAGGAGAAGAGAAGAGACAATAGAAATAGAAATAATAATAGAATAAAACAGAATAGAATAGAACAGAATAGGGAGAAGAGAGGGAGGAAAGTAGAAGAGAAGAGGAAAATAGAAATTAGAATAGAAATTAGAATAGAATAGAATAGAATAGAATAGAACAGAATAGGGAGAAGAGAGGGAGGAAAGTAGAAGAGAAGAGGAAAATAGAAATTAGAATAGAAATTAGAATAGAATAGAAGAGAACAGAATAGGGAGAAGAGAGGGAGGAAAGTAGAAGAGAAGAGGAAAATAGAAATTAGAATAGAAATTAGAATAGAAGAGAAGAGAACAGAATAGGGAGAAGAGAGGGAGGAAAGTAGAAGAGAAGAGGAAAATAGAAATTAGAATAGAAATTAGAATAGAATAGAAGAGAACAGAATAGGGAGAAGAGAGGGAGGAAAGTAGAAGAGAAGAGGAAAATAGAAATTAGAATAGAAATTAGAATAGAATAGAATAGAATAGAATAGAATAGAATTCTTTATTGGCCAAGTGGGTTAGACACGCAAGGAATTTGTCTTTGGTGCAGATGCTCTCAGTGTACATAAAAAGACAAGATACATTATGATCGTCACGAATCATAAGACACAACACTTAGTGATAGTCATAGGATACTAAGTAAGCAATCAAATCATACTATAAAACAATAGTTTTATCGATTTGGGCACAAGAAGTCATGTGAATTCTACTTTCTGTAACAGAGCAGGGTGTGCAAACCTGGGCACAGGCAATAGTGAAAATAGTTTTGTGATACTCTGTCACACCTCCCTGAGCTATTTTGAAAAAGAGCTCGCTTGTTGGCATGTAGAACAGAACCTATTGGGCTATTTATGACACCAGAAACTCAAGGGTTGTGTCCTTACAACCAGGTCAGTGAAAGATCTAACACATACATTTGTAACATTTGGTGAGCGTTTAACTTTGGTTATTTCTTGTTGTTGTGATTGTTAGTGACTTACAATGCCAGGTCATTTGATGAATGGCTTAGCTGCATAATGAGGTCCGTTGTGTTGTGTGAGCAAAACTAGAGTTGGGCCAGAGAGTTAGGGAATCTTCATAGTATTTATGACCTCAAAAGCAAGCAAAGGAAAGCTGTGTGTGGCTCCATCACTGGAAGTTTTGAAGAAGAGACTGGACAGTCATTTGCTCAGAATGGTATATACAGTACTATAGTCTCCAGCTTGGGTATGGGGTTGGACTAGAAGACCTCTGAGGTCCCTTCCAAAACTATTTTTCTATGCCCTGTGATATACGACGGTGAACTTAAAAGCCACATGGGCACTAAATCATCTAGTGAGGACTTGGGAAGGATCGAGGGAGTCCATCCCTTGACAATAAAATATCTCAAGCACAGGATTGTGAAAATATTTTCTCTCCCTTCTTTTCTGTATACAGTAAATCAAGGAAAGAGGAATAGCAGGAATCAGTGAAATTTCATAGGGATTGAAATTAAGTATGAGATTAGGGCTATGAGATCCAGGCTGCCAAAAAAAAGCTTCTGGTTGGCTGAGAATTGTGGAAGTCCACAAGCCTTAAAGTTGCCAAGATGGGAGATACCTGTCCTGTCCTGTCGTGTCCTATCCTATCCTATCCTATTATTATTCTACTCTACTCTAAATTCCATTCCATTCCCATTATCCTATTCTATCCTTTCCTATTATTATTCTACTCTACTCTAAATTCCACTCCATTCCATTCCAATTATCCTATCCTATTATTATTCTACTCTACTCTAAATTCCACTCCATTCCATTCCCATTATCCTATCCTATCCTATTATTATTCTACTCACTCTAAATTCCACTCCATTCCATTCACATTATCCTATCCTATTATTATTCTACTCTACTCTAAATTCCACTCCATTCCATTCACATTATCCTATCCTATCCTATCATCTTTCTACTCTAAATTCCATTCCATTCCCATTATTCTATCCTAACCTAACCTATCCTATCCTATTATTATTCTACTCTACTCTACTCTAAATTCCACTCCATTCCATTCCCATTATCCTATCCTATCCTATCATCTTTCTACTCTAAATTCCATTCCATTCCCATTATTCTACCCTAACCTAACCTATCCTATCCTATTATTATTCTACTCTACTCTAAATTCCACTCCATTCCATTCCATTCCCATTATCCTATCCTATCATTATTCTACTCTAAATTCCATTCCATTCCCATTATTCTATCCTAACCTAACCTATCTTATCTTATTATTATTCTACTCTACTCTAAATTCCACTCCATTCCATTCCCGTTATCCTATCCTATCCTATTATTATTCTACTCTACTCTAAATTCCACTCCATTCCATTCCCATTATTCTATAGCAGGAAGGGCCAACTGTGGCAGTTTTACAGCCTACAGCCTTCATGTGGACTTCAATGCTGGCTCTGGGAGTTGCAATCCACAGGTGGCAAAATTGGCGTAATTACCCATCTCTGGGTTCAAGGCAAGGGAAACTTAGAAAATGACTCACACGATGTATTCGTACCACTTTACAAAGCCTCAGTAAGGCTACACCTGGAATGCTACATCTAGTTTGGGTCACCACATTGCGAAAAAAGATGTTGAGACTTGTTTTGGGGGGGGGGGACGTGCAAAGAAGAGCAACTAAGACGATCCAAGGCCTGGAAGCTAAAAGATATGAAGAACGGTGGGAGGATTTGGGCTTGGCTAGACTAGACAAAAAGAAGGACTAGGAGTGACATGCTAGCAATATTCCAGTATTGGAGACGCTGCCCCAAAGAAAGGGGATGTCAACTTATTTTCCAAAGCACCAGAAGGCAAGAGAAGAAACAATGGGTGGAAACTAATCAAGGAGAGAAGCAACCTGGAACTAAGGAGAAACTTCCTAACACTGAGGACAATTAACCAGTAGAACAGCTGGCCTTCAGACCTTGTTGGTTGCTTCATCACTGGAGTTTTTAAAGAAGAGACTGGACAGTCACTTGTCCGAAATGGTATAGGATCTCCTGCTTGAGCAGGGGGCTGGACTAGAAGACCTCCAAGGTCCCTTCCAGCTCTATTCTGATTCTGTTGTCAGCGTGTCTGCATGCCTTAGCACAGGGGTCTGCAAAGTCGGCTCTTTTAAGACTGGTGGACTTCAAGTCCACCAGTCTTAAAAGAGCCGACTTTGCAGACCCCTGCCTTAGCACACCCCATCACATGCGTGTCTTGTTACGTCTTGAGTTCTAAACCCACTCCTCCTTTTGTCCTAGCAGAGCCGAACCTTTCGGCGGTTCTTGCCGAGGCAGCTGGCTTCGCCACCGAATGCCTCCGAAGGCCAGGCGAGTCCCCCCCCCCCCGCGCCCGAGCATAGCCGAGCGAAGCCGAAGCTTGCCGAGCTCCCTAGAGAACCCATCGCGTCTTCCAAGGCTCTGCCGGGCGCTGTCCACCGCCTGCGCCGCCTGAAACCTACGGCTTATCTTAACAAGCCCCGGGGTAGGCTACAGAAAAGCCACCCGGGGCACGGGCAGGCATGGGCAGGCAGGCAGGCAAGGCTGGCCGCGGGCAGGCACCCAAGATCTCTGTCTCTCTCTCTCTCTGTCTCTCTCCCTCCCTCTCTCTCTGGTGTGTGTGTGTGTCTATGTGTGTGCAGGTGTGGCTTGCGTGCAACTCCCCCCCCTCCGAGCGCTATTCTCTCTTAGCAACCTGCAAGAGCTACCCGAAGGCTGCGAAGAGAAGGACATTTTGCAACCCGGGGAGGGGGGCGCGGGGAGGGGGGTGTCAAACGACAGACATACACGACCCGCTGTCCTTCCGCGTTGACTGTCGCCTCTCCCTTCGCCCCCTCCCCACCATCGCTCAGCGGAGAGCGGGCGTTTAAAGGCGTTGAGTTGCACGCGCGCGCACCCCGGTGCTACACCGAGTGTATCTGCCTCCCGCCGCGCCGCCCCGCCCCGCCCCGCCAGCCTCCTGGGAGCTCAAATCGGCGTCACTGACTGCTGGCGAAGAAGGGAGGGCGAGGGGGGGGAAAAAGAGGGATCGAATGAGGTCCGCTGCAGGAAACCCTCCCCACCCCACCGCTCCCGCGCTTCTTAGGACCCGCGCTTGTTAGGAATCTGCCCGCGCTCACACGCTCCGCAATACACGGGTGTCAACGGGGGAAGGGAGAGAGAAGCGGAGGGCCTTGGCAACGGCGTTGATCTCCACCCCCGGCTTAATTTGGTATGGCAGCCAAATTCTGTCCTGATTAATTAAAGCAGGGGTCCCCAACCTTTGCAACTTTAAGTCTGAAGGACTTCAGCTCCCAGAATTATAAAAGCCCAGTCTAGCGCAATACCAATGAAGAAGAAAAATAACAAAGGTGGCTGGAGAATTCTGGGAGCTGAAGTCCTTCAGACTTAAAGTTGCAAAGGTTGGGGACCCCTGAATTAAAGGACTCCAAGCGAGGGAAGCTGCGGAAAGGAAGGAGGGAGGGAGGGGGGGGGAAGGGGACTAATGGAAACTAGTTTCAAATCTGTAGTATCAGATGCCTTCCCACAGATCCACGTGCCTTGGCCCGGGCCGAAACCCAGGCCCAATTAGTCCCCTAACAAGACCAAAAGATTGGAAATACAAGCAAAGGGAGGCCCGGTCTGGGAAGCAGGGGGTTTTTTTTGGAGGGAGGGAGAAAACACCACAGAGAAATTTGGTGCCAGCGCACGAGTGCCCAGGCTAGGCCAGGGCTGGGTTGCTCTCCTTCCGACCCCACCCCATCGCTCCGGGCCACCATTCTTTGCAGGAAGGGAGGGAAGGAGGAAGACGAGAATTCAGATTTCAGCACCACGGCGGCGAACAGCGCCCCACACCTGGCGCAGCGGGGCCAGTCAAGTCACTCGGAAGCCTGGGGACCTTGCGCCTCAAGCCCACCTGCGCCTCAAGCTTTGGCGACAGCTGCTCCAGATGTTGTTGGGAATGGCCAAGGCTCCCCCCTCCTTTTTTTCCCAGGCAGCGAGATCTCCTCTCTCTCTCCCCCCCCCCCCATCCTTGGTTTTTCCCTCTTCAAACATGGCGGAGACTCATTCATTGAGGCCAACGTTGGCAGTCAACCCATTTTCTGTATTGAGAAGGGCGTGAAAAGGCATCAAACTCGCAATAAAAGCGTTGCCAGATTCCTGAGTGGGTTTTTGCGTTGTTGTTGGGGTTTTGTTCTTTTTTTGGCTACCGCAGACCAACGGATTGGCTCCTCACAGATCCACTGTACCAAGGAGCGGGTGGTCTCCCATCCCCAAAATAACACCGAATGAAAAAAGATGCCCTCCCCCTCCACACACACACACACTTAAGAAAGATATTTTTTTTTAAAAAAATGGAACCCGTTACAATGCAAATATTTGAGTTCTCTCACTATACGTCAGGGGGAAGGGAGGATGAGCCGACTTACTTCATCTGCTTCACAATTGTGCTTTTGCCGGATTCCCCAGCCCCTGTCGGGACAAAACAGAAGAGAGAAAAAGGAGGGGGGAGCACATTAAAACCTTCATAAAAGCAAAATCTGGCCGGTGTGCGAATATAAGAAGATAAAAGCAGATAACACGAGAGAAGGGGTGGGTGGGTGTTTAATGCTAATTTAATTTTCGAATTTAATTTTCGAATTTAATGGCTCTGCGTGGCGGGGGTGGGAAGAGGGGAGCCGAAGAGGCTGTTTGTGCCACGGAGTTTTTTCCGGTCCCAAAAAGGCGAGAGATGGAGGATACGTTTAAAATAATAAAATTCCATTCCATTCAATTAAAACCAGCGCTAAGCAAGGAACCCCCCCCCCCGCCACCTGTTGGGGAGAGGCGGGGAATTGGGGAGGGGCTGAGATGGGGGTTACATGGGAGGCAGCCCATCCAAAGGTGCGGCAGAAGATGGAGCGTGAAAACACACACACACACACCTAGTTGGTGGAAGGCAGTGATTTCTTGGGGCAGAGAAAAGGCTGTGGGGAAGCGGCCTTAGACCAGGCAGCAAAGCTACACCGAATTGCAACCTCAAAGGGGGCTGCAGCGGAAATCGCGCAAGGGGGCAGAGCAGGCGGGGAGGGAGGGGGGTTTCGGGGGGGGGGCGCCGAGCCACACCTGAGAAGCAGGCAGACAGGGTGGGGAAGGGAAGGAGAGACGTGAGTGTGCAAATCTACCATATGTGTGTGTGTGTGTATGGAGGAAGGGGGGGGGAGAGAAGAGGGAACGTCCGAAAGGGCTCGGGGAGGGCGGGGGGCGACGGAGAAAGGAAGCCCCCCCCCCCCACTCCGGCTCTGGGGCTTACCTAGCAGGAGTAATTTCACATCCTTGGCGGCGGTGATGCCGTCTTCCTTGAGGTTCTTCTCGATCGCTTTGCTCCTTTCCAAGGCGGCCCTCTCTTCGGCGCTCAACGTACATCCCATGGTGACCCCAAATCGGGAACGGTGCCGGGCTGGCGGACCCTTCTCCTTCGCCTCTTCCCCCCCACCCTTTCACGGAGGAGCCCAAAGGGGGGGAATAAAAGACGGCCGGGGGGGTGGGGGGAGCTCGGCTTGCAAATCCTCTCCTTCTTCTTCTTCTCTCTCTCTCTCTCCCTCCTTCTCTCCCTCCTTCGGCTCCTCTCTTCTCCAGCCCTGCTCTTCGCTCCGCTCCGGCGAATCAAGGCATCCAAAGGAACCACAGCCGAGCTTGCAGGAGCTGCAGGAGCTGGGAGTGGAAGAGGAGGGGGGGGGTCGCTGGGAGAAGGGAAGGGAGGTGGCTCGGCTGCCGGAGGAAGGAGCTCGGGCTAAGGGAGACCCGAGCTGGCCCGGCTGCTGTTCCGCCCCGGTACCCGTTTGCAGAACGGGAGAAAGTGCTCAAAACGTCGGTGGATTTCCGCCCTTCCTTCTCCGGACAGAATTTCTCTCGGGTTTCCTTTCCGTTGCTTCTTTCTTTCTTTCTTTCTTTCTTTCTTTCTTTCTTTCTTTCTTTCTTTCTTTCTTTCTTTCTTTCTTTCTTTCTTTCTTTCTTTCTTTCTTTCTTTTTCTTTCTTTCCTCCTTCTTTCCCCCCGGACGGTGGGCTGCTGTTTGGATTGGGGGGGTGGGGGTGGGGGGTGAGGTGTGTGGTTTTTTTCTTCTTCTTCTCCTTCTTCCTCCCCCTCTTTCCTCTCCCCTCCCCCTAATCTGGGGGGTCTCTAATGGGCGGCGGCGGCGATGCCTGCGAGCGATCGCATCGTTCAGCCCGTCCTAATGGAGAGGAAAATGCAGAAAGGGTGGTGGGGAGGGGGGGGGCAGAGAAGAGCGCCCGCGCGCGCGCGTCCGCGAGCCAGCCGGAGGAGAGCGAGTGAGAGGAGGAGAGGAGTGGAGGGAGGGAGAGAGGGAGGGAGGGGGGGAGACGACGAGCGAGCCTGTGCTTTGCGCTGCTGACTCCAAGGGGCGAGGCGAGGCCGGCTGGGCTGCTGACGTCTGTGGCTCCCCCAAGCCGCGCATGCGCTCCAGCCAGGCCAGTTCAGCCCCTGGGGTGGGGTAGGGTGGGGCTTTCGGTGGGGTGGGGGGCGGGGGGATGAGATAGGAGGAAGGCGCCTCTCTTGCCAACCTCTAAGCGCGGGGTGGGATAAGCGGTTCCCCCAAGAGTGGCTGCCACTGAGATTTAGCCTCTTTCTCGCCCCCCCCCTTCTCTTTTACTGGGTAGGGAAAGTGACGGGGAGGGAGGGGGGGTCGGGGAAGGGAAAGTGAATGCGCCAGATGGAACCCAGGAGACTCGCCTGCCCCCTTCTGCTTTGATTTACTTCTTCTTCCCTCCCTTCTTCATTAAGATCCGGGTCGTCCCCCCCATTTAATTTCAGGTCGAAGTAGGTGCGGTTTTCCTCTATCTATTCTTTTTTTTTAAATAGATACTTTTTTTAAAAAATGGATTTTTTTCTCTCCCCCGCTGTTGGTGCAGGTCCGCCAGTCGGTAGGGGCGATGCGTTTTCAAGATGCGTTTTCCTTCGTTTTATTCCCCCCCCCCCTTCCTTCCCTCTCCCAAGAAGGAGTACGGGGACGGGGAACATGGAGAATCCAAAATGCAGAAAAATTGGGGTCTTCCCCAGAGAAAGAGAGCCCTCCAAGAGCAGAGCACAGACTTCACTCTGAGAAGAGCAGAGAAGAATGGAATGGAATGGAATGGAGAAGAGAAGAGAAGAGAGAGGAATGGAATGGAATGGAGAAGAGAAGAGCAGAGAAGAATGGAATGGAATGGAATGGAATGGAGAAGAGAAGAGAAGAGAAGAGAAGAGAGAGGAATGGAATGGAATATAGAATATAGAATAGAATAGAATAGAGAGGAATGGAATAGAGAATAGAGAATGGAATGGAATAGAGAATAGAATAGAATAGAATAGAGAGGAATGGAATGGAATGGAATAGAACGGAATATAGAATAGAATAGAATAGAATAGAATAGAATAGAGAGGAATCGAGTGGAATAGGAGAGGATATAGGATAGAATAGAATGGAATGGAAAGGAATGGAATAGAACGGAATAGAGAATAGAATAGAATAGAATAGAGAATGGAATGGAATGGAGAATAGAATAGAATGGAATGGAATAGAGTGGAATAGGAGAGGAGAGGATAGAATGGAATGGAATAGAGAATGGAATGGAATAGGATAGGATAGGATAGGATAGGATAGGGAGGAATGGAATGGAACAGAGAATAGAGCAGAATAGAATGGAATGGAATAGAGAACAGAACAGAACAGAATAGAATAGAATAGAATGACAGAGTTGGAAGGGACCTTGGGGGTCTTCTAGTCCAACCCCCTGCCTAGGCAGGAAACCCTCCACCACTTCAGACAAATGGTTATCCAGCATCTGACGTCCTTTTGCTTCAAGTAGGTTGTAGAGGCATCAGGATCACATAAACTGGCACCTTTAATCATGGCTGGAACCAGGGATTGGCTACTTATCTCTTTAGCCAATCCTGGCTTATTCAGTAAACCATGTTTAAGCCACGAAGATGAATGAATCGAGTGGAGAGTTTGTTCTCAGCTCCGGGTATCCAGATGGCTTTGCTCAGGCTAAAGAAGGACCTGCAGATCCATCATGGATCATTGTCTGGTGATAAATTGATCCTTCTCCGTCTCCCTAGGCCAAAGGACACAAAATATTGCCCGCTGGTGTGGTTTAAAAGTGTCTGCCTAGGCAGCAATTGAGAGCAGGTCTAGACAGCCTAATGCTTGGATGTGTGATGATGGGGAAATCTCAGGTTGGAAGATTAGACCGAGAAATTGAAAATCATTCGTGGAAACAAAAATAAGGGCAATTCATCTTTATATGAGGCCAAAAATCCTGCATGGATGTGTCCATAAAACGTGTCCATTTTAAACAGTTGGATTCCATGGTGTGCTCTTTAAAATCAGGAAGGCACCTGTTCAAGGTCAGACAAGATTGGGTGGGGTGGAATGGAATGGAATAGACTATTTGAATATAGAATAGAATATTAGAATAGAGAATAGAATAGAATATTAGAATAGAGAATAGAATAGTAGAAAATAGAATAGAATATTAGAATAGAGAATAGAATAGAATATTAGAATATAGAATAGAATATTAGAATAGAGAATAGAATAGAATATTAGAATAGAGAATAGAATATTAGAATAGAGAATAGAATAGAATATAAGAATAGAATATTAGAATAGAGAATAGAATAGAGAATATAGAATATTAGAATAGAGAATAGAATAGAATATTAGAATAGAGAATAGAATAGTAGAAAATAGAATAGAATATTAGAATAGAGAATAGAATATTAGAATAGAGAATAGAATAGAATATTAGAATAGAGAATAGAATAGTAGAAAATAGAATAGAATAGTAGAATAGAGAATAGAATATTAGAATATAGAATAGAATATTAGAATAGAGAATAGAATAGAATATTAGAATAGAGAATAGAATATTAGAATAGAGAATAGAATAGAATATAAGAATAGAATATTAGAATAGAGAATAGAATAGAGAATATAGAATATTAGAATAGAGAATAGAATAGAATATTAGAATAGAGAATAGAATAGTAGAAAATAGAATAGAATATTAGAATAGAGAATAGAATATTAGAATAGAGAATAGAATAGAATATTAGAATAGAGAATAGAATATTAGAATAGAGAATAGAATATTAGAATAGAGAATAGAATAGAATATTAGAATAGAGAATAGAATAGAATAGAGAATAGAAGAGTACAGAAAATAGAATAGAATAGTAGAATAGAGAATAGAATATTAGAATAGAGAATAGAATATAGAAAATAGAAAGAATAGAGAATAGAAGAGTATAGAAAATAGAACAGAATAGTAGAAAATAGAATAGAATAGTAGAATAGAGAATAGAATAAAACATTAGAATATAGAATAGAATAGAATATAGAAAATAGAATTGAATATAGAAAATAGAATTGAATATTAAAATAGAGAATAGAATAGAAGAGTATAGAAAATAGAGTATAAAAAATAGAATAGAATATTAGAGAATAGAATAGAATAGTAGAATAGAGAATAGAATAAAATATTAGAATAGAGAATAGAATATAGAAAATAGAATTGAATATAGAAAATAGAATTGAATATTAAAATAGAGAATAGAATAGAAGAGTATAGAAAATAGAGTATAGAAAATAGAATAGAATATTAGAGAATAGAATAGAATATTAGACTAGAGAATAGAATATATAGAATAGAGCACAGCACAGCAGAACAGAACAGAACAGGGAGAAGGGAGGGAGGAAAGTAGAAGAGAAATAAGAAAACAGTAAATATTAATAGTGCCAATCTCCACTCCTTACCTTTCCCTTTGTTCCTTTCCAGAGATGGGAAACCTGCCTTTGATCTATCCTTTCAGCCACTGATCAAAAGTTGCAAAGCACTCTGTAAATATAATAGAAAGAAATGATATTTTTAAAACGTAGAAGCAGCAAGAGGAAGCAAAACACACCGATAAGATTTTTAATTTTAAAAACTCTGCGATTATCACCTTTTTCAGCTTTCGTATGATCCTCCCCAGATGGGGAATCACTGGGCCTCCTGCCCCTGTTCCAGAGAGAAGGAAAGGCGTCTCCTTCAATTATTATTATTTCTAAAATAAAAATTAAACACTTGCAAAGACGGGTAACCAAGGACTAAGGACTGTAGGCAGAAACCCTCAGAAACTCCACTGGGTTTAATTTCTGCAGAGGCTGTGAGTCACTCAAGGAGAGCCAGGGTAGGGTGCTGATGGAATAGTGGCCTAGGAATGGGAGTTTGGAAAATCCACCTTCTTCCATGTTTTTTATTTATATAAAAAACAAAGGAGGATATTTGTAGCTCAAGGGTTGAGATGAGGGGTCCTGGGTGCTCTCTGAGCTTGGTCATTTTCTTGCAGATTTACCATTATCCAAACAAGGCAGTGGTGGGTTTCTGCAGGCTCGCACCTACTCGCGAGAGCCGGTTGGTGAAATTTAGAGAACCGGTGAGAGGGGGTTCCACCGGCGTACCTGGAAGTAAATCTGGCCCGCTGCTGCCAGTGACCCAACGGGAAGGAAAGGAAAGGAAAGGAAGGAAGGAAGGAAGGAAGAAAGAAAGAAAGAAAGAAAGAAAGAAAGAAAGAAAGAAAGAAAGAAAGAAAGAAAGAAAGAAAGAAAGAAAGAAAGAATTTATCATCACAATTGAGTCCCAAATTTTGGTTGCTAAGCAAGAGCGTTAAATGAGTTTCACCACATTTTAAAAGGTGGCCACTCCCACCCTGTCACATGACTGCCAAGCCACATCCACAAAATAGGCCACACCTACAGAGTAGGTTCTAAAAAAATTTGAAACCTACCACTGAAACAAGGTCACATCAACAGTGCTAGAAGGGAGTGGGGTATGTGAAGAAGAAGAGGAGGAGGAGGAGGAGGAGGAGGAGGAGCTGTGAGGTCCTACTACATCACATCATCAGTGTTAGTAAGGCATGGGATTTGCTCTTATTTTATACTCAAGTGGCTTGCCCTGTCAGTGTTGGCTCCTTGTTTGGGCTATTCTTCTTCTTTTTTTAAATAGGTTTTATTAAACATTTTTACGTTTAAAAACAGAAAGAAAAACACAACCAAAAAAGAAAAAAACAAGACAGGCATAGCAATAGAAAGTAATTACACAGCCTTCTGTATCGGCATTCATGTTTAGCCTCTGCAGTTCTCCATTCTCCATTGCCTTCCGATTCGGTTTTACCTTCTCTAATAATGTAATCACAGAAGTACTAACACTTGTAATAATAGTAATGGTTCATATCACCATTATACTTTTATTATAGTCAATACTTTTAAGTTTGATAGTAATTAGTAACTTTGGTTAATCTTTTTTTTTTTCAATACTAGTTTAGAAAAAAAAACACAAAGACTTCTCTTTCCTGTTTTGGCTTCTGTTTTCTCTGGGCTATTGTTCTTGACATGCCCTTCTATCACTGATGATCTTACCTAGCTGGGTAATGAAATGTCCACAAGAAAACCGCCAAATGCACACCAAGGACACCCCTCCCCTCCTTATAGCTCCAACCACTCCGCAACTTTTACGATATCTTTGCCTGTTCGGAGGCAAAGAAATATTTGAAAGTTTAAAAAACGCAAACAGGGGGAGGAGACGCATCCTTTTAAGCCCCCCCCCCCCCACCGCCAAAGTCTTCTTAAAAGCCCCAAGGAAAATGGGATGTTGGCTGAGCCGGTCCTTTGATTACATTTTAGTCAAGCGTTTGCTAATCTAAACAGAAATAAATGCAGGGCACTGGCATATAAATACATCACACACGCAAAAACCATTTGCCCAGAAATGCAACCCCTACTGAGTTGAAACCCTGGGTGACTGCAGAGCAATTGAAGAAAGAGAAGAGGTGAAGCGGGGGGGTTTTCAGAGAGTGGGGCAGGGGTCTCCCATCTTTTTTATTTAATTTTATTTTTTTTAACAAAACAAAAATACAAAAAGGAAAAAAACCATCCTTCTACATTGCATCCTTTGGAAAGTCTGTCGACCGGTTCCACATAACTCTCGTGCGTTTCTAGAACCATCATCGCTCATTAATCTCAATTCATAGATTTTTAAATTAAAAAAAATCATTATATGTCTTAATATCATTACACCAGATTTCTCCTCTAACATTCCATATTTGGTCTGTCTACTTCTTCAGACAAGCCTTACTTAAACATAACCACATAATGGCATTCATTGTCTATTCCAAAAAAATCTCTCCTGGTATTTCACCCTGGAAACGTATTCTGCATAGAAATTGGGTTGTTTCTAGCCCCCCTTTTTATTAAGCAATATCTATTAATTTTCCTTGATAGTTAACTAAGAACATCTTTTACTATTTATATCCAACCTAATAAACATACACTCATTCCCATACCTACATACCTATGTACATACATACATACATACATGTGTGCATACATACGCATATATGTGTGTGTGTGTGTGTGTGTGTTACGTTTTTGAGCTGATCAATAAATAGGAAAAGCAGTGTGCTTCCTCCCTTAATTGGGGCCTTAACAGGGTGTTGTGGAAACAATTATATATATTATAGATCATTGTTTTCACAACTTCCTGTTAGGGCCCCATTAAGGGAGGAGACATACTGTTTCCTTCTCTGCCTTTCGGCTCATCACCAGAGACCATCTAGACAGAACAATGAGTTCCGTTGTGTAAATTTAATCCCAGTAAAGGGTATGGCCAACTGATGAGAGCTAATAAGCTCGAAATAGATCTATCTTGGTCTCTCAAATTTAAATTTATTGATCAGCTCATAAAAACTAACACACATATCTAAAAAAAATTACACAACGGAACTCATGGTTCTCTGTCTAGATGGTCTCTGGTGATGAGCCAAAAGGCAGAGAAGGAAACAGTATGTCTCCTCCCTTAATGGGGCCCTAACAGGAAGTTGTGAAAACAATGATCTATACTAAATACTCCTGTCTCAGCTGATGCAATAAGGTAGAGCCGGTTAGGCTGAATTGCTAGGCTTCTGCCTGAGATGCATTACAGCCCCGGTTTGAATCCCAGTAAAGGATATGGCCAACTGATGAGAGCTAATAAGCTCGAAATAGATCTATCTTGGTCTCTCAAATTTAAATTTATTGATCAGCTCATAAAAACTAACACACATATCTAAAAAAAATTACACAACGGAACTCATGGTTCTCTGTCTAGATCAGGGGTCTCCAACCTTTGCAACTTTAAGTCTGAAGGACTTCAGCTCCCAGAATTCTCCAGCCAGCTTTGCTGTCTGGAGAATTCTGGGAGCTGAAGTCCTTCAGACTTAAAGTTGCAAAGGTTGGAGACCCCTGGTCTAGATGGTCTCTGGTGATGAGCCGAAAGGCAGAGAAGGAAACAGTATGTCTCCTCCCTTAATGGGGCCCTAACAGGAAGTTGTGAAAACAATTATCTATACTAAATACTCCTGTCTCAGCTGATGCAATAAGGTAGAGCCGGTTAGGCTGAATTGCTAGGCTTCTGCCTGAGATGCATTACAGCCCCGGTTTGAATCCCAGTAACGGATATGGCCAACTGATGAAAGCTAATAAGCTCGAAATAGATCTATCTTGGTCTCTCAAATTTAAATTTATTGATCATTTATTGATATATATAATCAATCTATTATTATTCCATAATTCTTATTATAGCTCATTGTTTGTTAACTGGTAGTTCTTCAATAACAATCTAAAACAGTCTAAAGTTTATTAAAATTCTCTCCTATTTTGTTAGAGAACATTCATCAACATTTCTATGTGGTTAACTAAAAGTCTTATTGTTTATGTCCAACCTCATATTGATGCATACATACACATACATACATACATACATACATACATACATACATACATATCATTAAACTATACCAGGGGTCTGCAAAGTCGGCTCTTTCAAGACGGGTGGACTTCAACTCCCAGAATTGTCCAGCCAGCCATGCTGGCTGGAGAATTCTGGAAGTTGAAGTCCACCCGTCTTGAAAGAGCCGACTTTGCAGACCCCTGTTGTTACCATTATTATTAGTTACTCTAGTTGTAGATAATTATTTACTAACTAATAGTCCTTCAATGATAATCTAAAACACTCTATGGCATACTAAGTTTCTACTTATTAATCATCAAAGGATGACAACTTTCATTATCAACCAGAGTCTTTCCAGTAGCGAGGGGAACTTATCTCTCTTGCCATTTGTGTCTCCAATCTCTTTTTATTCTTCTTTCCAGGTTTCTTATAGACTTCTTTTTGCACTTTATTGTCTCCAATCTTGACAACTTTGAAAACTTGCGGACTTATCCACATAGTTTGTGAACTGGTGAACCCAGCATAGCTGGCTGGGGAATTCTGGGAGTTGAAGTCCACAAATTTTAAGATTTTTTTGGTGGGGGGGGGGGAACAAAAGGAAAGGAAAGGAGAGGAGAGGGAAGGGAAAGGAGAAAGAGAAAAGGAAGGGAAAGGAAAGCTGAGGGAAAGGAAAACAGATAACAGATGAACAGAGTTGGAAGGGACCTTGCAGGTCATCTACACTCAAGACTCATTTCTTCCAACAAGCTGGACTAGCCTAGAATTTTAGATCTCATATACGCCAACACTCCAACCAAACAGGTAAATGGTTAATAGGTTAATGGGGATTTTAGTACAAGTTAATTTAATTAATTTTAATTCTTTTATTGTATATGTTATTATTTATTATGGTAGATTTATCTGTACACTGCCCTGAGTCCATTTCGATGGAGATAGGCACGATTTACAAATCTAAATAAATAAATAAATAAATAAATAAATAAATAAATAAATAAATGAATGAATGAATGAATGAATGAATGAATGAATGAATAAATAAATAAATAAATCTAGCCCAACCCCCTGCCCAAGCAGGAGACCCTACATCTGCCTCTACCTAGGATTGAACTCACAACCTCCTGATTGGGAGGTGAGAGCTCCACCTCTAGGTCCCAGAGGGAAAAGAAAGGAGAAAGAGAATCGGTAAAGGGAAAGAAAGGGCGTCGAGTAACAGAGTTGGAAAGGAAAGGAAAGACAGAGGGAAAAGAAAGGAGAAAGAGAAAAGGGAAAGGAAGGGAAAGGAAAATGAGAGAAAGGAAGGAAAAAAAGAAACACATAGGAATATCTAAATATCTATGGGGCATAGGTGTGTGTGGTTATTGCTTTTTATTGTTTTTGTAGTTGGTTACTATGTTTGTAAGCCACCCAGTCACTGAAAGTGAGTTGGGTGGCTAAATAAATTTAAATAAATATACACACAAGTAAACAATGGCCCATCGTTACATTGTTAAAATGAGCAATGACGAAGATTTAGGACTGTTATTCCGCATATACATTTTTTGTCTTCCTAATTTACACATCAGTTCACCCAGTTGAGCAGGAGCCCAAGAAAAATGCAGCATTTAAAATATTCATATTTAATATCCTTGGGCAGAGGAGAAACTAATAAGAAAAAAAAATGTCAATACAGCCAGGAAAGAACCACCAGATTACCTATCAAAGCTTTATCTTTATTAGTTTTGCAGCCAAAGCATTTTTCCACACTTTTAATACAATGGAGAGAGAGGGAGGGGGAAGGAAGATAAGGGAAAGGAAGTGAAGTGAGGGCAGGAGAAGGGGAAGGGAAGGGAAAGGAGTGGAGGGCAGGGGAAGGAGAGAAAAAGGGAGAGGAGAGGAGAGAATAGAAATATAGAAGAGAAGAGCATTATAGAAGAGAAGAGAAGAGGAATAGAGAAGAGAAGAGGAACATAGAAGAGAAGAGGAATAGAGAAGAGAAGAGGAACATAGAAGAGAAGAGGAATAGAGAAGAGGAACATAGAAGAGAAAAGAGAAGAGGAATAGAGAAGAGAAGAGAAAAGAGAAGAGGAATAGAGAAGAGAAGAGAAGAGGAACATAGAAGAGAAGAGGAATAGAGAAGAGAAGAGGAACATAGAAGAGAAGAGGAATAGAGAAGAGGAATAGAGAAGAGAAGAGGAATAGAGGAATAGAGA
Organism: Rhabdophis nuchalis; assembly: GCA_039707465.1. Classification (NCBI taxonomy): domain Eukaryota; kingdom Metazoa; phylum Chordata; class Lepidosauria; order Squamata; family Natricidae; genus Rhabdophis; species Rhabdophis nuchalis. Next base: position 6,822,402 of record CM077658.1, on the reverse strand, counting down.
AGAGAAGAGGAATAGAGAAGAGGAATAGAGAAGAGAAGAGGAATAGAGAAGAGGAATAGAGAAGAGGAATAGAGAAGAGAAGAGGAACATAGAAGAGAAGAGGAATAGAGAAGAGAAGAGGAATAGAGAAGAGAAGAGGAATAGAGAAGAGGAATAGAGAAGAGAAGAGGAATAGAGAAGAGAAAAGAAGAGAAGAGGAATAGAGAAGAGGAACATAGAAGAGAAGAGGAATAGAGAAGAGAAGAGGAATAGAGAAGAGAAAAGAAGGAGGAGGACAAAACGTAATGGATATAAACTTATGAAAGAAAGATCCAACTTAGAACTAAGGAGGAATTTCCTGACAGTGAGAACAATTAATCAGAGGAGTAGCTTGGCTTTCCGAGTTGGGGGTGCGCGGGAAACTCAGATTCCGCCTGACTTGACTGCAACCAGCTTTTTCTTTTTTTTTGCAGAAGTACCTTTCGCTTCAATCAAATGGAGTTGAGGGTTTTTCCTTCCTAAGGCGTCAGACTGGGGCAGGTCTGACAGTGACTACGGTAGGTTAGCAGGGGTGTTCTGAGTTAGCACATTATATATGGATGTAGATGCACTTAGTTTCTCCTGTACAAACTTTGTAGTTAAAGGGACTAGGGAGTTGCCTTTCAAACAGGGGCCTGGTTTTTGCAGTTGATGTTGATTCCAAACAGAAACACACACACACACACACACACACACACACACACACACACAGCATCTGAAATGCAGCAAAGGCTGTTCTCTTCCCAACCCAGATGGTGAAGCATCGATTTTGTTTTCCAGACATCTTTTCCAGAGCTCTGGGATGCCTCTTTTGTGCGAGATCGTCATTTGCCTTGGGTAGTTCTTTATTTAATTAGCCATGCAAATTCAATCTGAGAGTTTTGTGTATGGAAATCATTTTTTTTCCTAAGAATTCAGAGAGGCCGCTCAGAGGCCATCCTCCTGCGTGGCACGGCGTGGCCTGCAGAAGGGCTCCACCATGTTGGATCCTGCCATCAACGTAATTTGATGAGCTCGAGTCTCATTAGCTGCCAAACCAAATTTAAGGAATGCGGCAAACCCACGGCTGGGTAGACAGGCCTGCTCTGGAATATATTGAATTTAATTTTTAAAACATTGGAAGAGGAGGAATAACATTTAAAGCAAACTGTTGTGGTCCTTTTTCCTTTTCTTGTTTCCTAGGAACTGTAAGACAAGCAAGTGGCAGTCGCCTCCTTTTAAAAGAAAAAGCATTGCATTTCCCCCTGTAATGCAATAGCAAGCCCTTAGACTTATATACCGCTTCACAGTGCTTTTACAGCCCTCGCTAAGTGGTTTACAGAGTCCGCCTATTTGCCCCCCCAACAACCGGGGTCCTCATTTGACCCACCTCGGAAGGATGAAAGGCTGAGTCAATCTTGAGCTGGTCAGAATCAAACTGCTGCCAGTTGGCAGAGTTAGCCTGCAATACTTCATTCTACCCACTGCTCATCATGCATGGATGGATAAATCAATGGATGGAAGGAAGGAAGGAAGGAAGGAAGGATAATAGCAATAACACAGAGTTATATACCACTTCAGCTTTCCAGCCCTCTCTAAGTGGTTTACAGAGTCAGTCTATTTGCCCCCAACAATCTGGGTCCTCATTTGGCCCACCTCAGAAGGATGGAAGACTCAGTCACTCTTGATTTTGATTTTGATTTTATTGGTATTTACGTACCACCCTCTCTCCCTTGCAGGACTCAGGGCGGTGAACAGGCACTAATAAAACGACAATAAACAACAAATACAATAAAACATCTTAAAAATGAATTAAACTAAAAAGCCTGTACTAAAATCACAGTAAACCCCCTATTAAAAGCCAAATTTAAAAATTACGCTAGGCCGGCCGCATGGAATAGATGTGTTTTCAATGCCGGGCGGAAGAGGCGCAGGTCCGTGGTTGTACGTAGGTCGGGGGGTAGGTCATTCCAGAGGGCGGGGGCTGCCACAGAGAAGGCTCTCCCCCTGGGGGTCACCAGCCAGCATTGCCCGGCTGACGGCACCCTGAGGAGGCCCTCTCTGTGGGAGCGAACAGGTTGGAGGGAGGTATGTGGTAGGAGGCGGTCCTGCAAATAACCAGGTCTTGAGCTGATCAGGATTGAACTGCTGGCAGTTGGCAGAATCAACCTGCAATACTGCATTCTAACCACTGCTCATCATGGATGGATGGATGGATGGATGGATGGATGGATGGATGGATGGATGGATGGACTGATGGATGGACTGATGGATGGTGGAATGAATGGGCAATAGCAATAGCACCTAGACTTATATACCGCTTCACAGTGCTTTCCAGCCCTCTCTAAGCAGATTTACAGAGTCAGCCTCGTGCCCCCAACAATCTGGGTCCTGGTTTCACCCACCTCGGAAGGATGGAAGGCTGAGTCAACCTTGAGTCCGTCAGAATTAAACTGCTGGCAGTCGGCAGAGTTAGCCAGAGTTAGCCTATGCAATAGCAATAGCCCTTAGACTTATATACTACTTCACAGTGCTTTTACAGCCCTCTCTAAGTGGTTTACAGAGTCAGCCTATTTGCCCCCCAACAATCTGGGTCCTCATTTGACCCACCTCGGAAGGATGGAAGTTTGAGTCAACCTTGAGCCTTTGGTCAGTATCGAACTGCTAGCAGTGGGCAGAGTTAGTCTGCAATGCTGCATTCTAAGCACTAAGCCACCGGGGTTCAATAAATAGATGAATAGACAGAAAGAGACACAGCTGTAGCAACAGCCCTTAGACTTATATGCTACTTCATAGTGCTTTTACAGCCCTCTCTAAGCGGTTTACAGAGCCAGCCTATTTGCCCCCAACAATCTGGGGCGTCATTTTACCCACCTCGGAAGGATGGAAGGATGGATTTTTTAGATTTAGATTTATTAAATTTTTAGACCGCCCTTCTCCCTTGCGGGACTCAGGGCGGTGTACAGGCAATAATCAGAACAATAAGATAGAGCATAAAATCCAATTAAAATCCAATTAAAAATATATTAAATGGATTGGCCTGATCTAAATCCAGTTAAAAAAAACCTTTCTAAAACCAATTAAAAAACTAAAGCAATTTTAAAAACTATACCAGGCCGGCCGCATGAAACAGATAGGTCTTTAAGGCCCGACGGAACTGGCGCAGGTCCGAGGTTGTCCGTAGGTCAGGGGGTAGGTTATTCCAGAGGGCAGGAGCTGCCACAGAGAAGGCTCTCCCCCTGGGGGTCACCAGCCGGCATTGCTTGGCCGACGGCACCCTGAGGAGGCCCTCCCTGTGGGAGCGGATTGGTCGGTGGGAGGTGTTTGGTAGCAGGAGACGGTCTTGCAGATAGCCAGGTCCCTTGCCATGGAGCGCTTTGAAGATGGTTACTAATACCTTGAAGTGCACCCAGAAAGCCACAGGCAGCCAGTGTAGCTCGCGCAGGAGAGGTGTCACGCGGGAGCATCTAGACGCTCCCAGAATCCCCCGCGCGGCCGCATTCTGGACTAACTGGAGTCTCCGGGTGCACCTCAAGGGAAGCCCCATGTAGAGAGCGTTGCAGTAGTCCAGACGGGAAATGACGAGGGCTTGAGTGTCTGTGCGTAAAGTGTCACGATCCAGAAAGGAACGCAACTGGCGTATCAGGCGAACCTGATAAAAAGCCTCCCTGGCCACGGCCGTCATATGGTGTTCTAGAGACAGCCGAGAATCCAGGAGGACACCCAAGTTGCGAGCCCTCTCTGTAGGGGCCAATGACTCGCCCCCAATAGCCAGAGATGGCACCAACTGGCTATACCGTGACGCCGGAAGCCACAGCCACTCGGTCTTGGACGGGTTGAGTCGGAGCCGGTTTCTCCCCATCCAGACTCGCACGGCCTCCAGACACCGGGACATCACTTCCAGTACTTTAGTACTGTGTATGCACGCATAGCATGCATCAAGCGCGCACACCTAGCACATCCCTGAGTGAACTGGCAGTAGCAGCAGCCCACCCGTGATTTCCGCTACCGGTTTGGGCAAACCAGTTCAAACTGGCTGAATACGACCTCTGGTTCTGAATTTACAACATTTGTTTAGTGAGCGTTTGAAGCGACTTGCGGTCGTTTTTTCACACAACCGTTGCCGCGCCCCCATGGTCATGTGATCAAAACTCGGAGGCTCGGCAACTGGAATGTAGTTCCGACAGTTGCCGTATCCCGGGGGGGGGGGGTCACGTGATCCCCTGTTGCGACCATCCGACCAGCAAAAGTCAACGGGGGAATCAGATTCGTGTTTGTAGCTTCGCAACAGCAGTGATTCACTTAGCGGAGGTGACAAGGAAGGCCGTCAATTGTGGCCAAATCGACTTAACGACTGTCTCAACTTAGCAACAGAAATTTTGGGGCTCAGTCGTGGTCGTAAGCCGAGGGCTTGTCCTGATTCTAGCATCCCTCTTGAAATCCACCGCCATAGTCTGCTCAAAACACCCACAATTTTATTTATAAAATGACAACTCTCCACAAGGATCAGAAACGGCATCCTAATGAGATTTACACTTCTTTCCTAGAAGGGTTTTCCTTTGTGACTTTTTTTCCCCAAAACAGGAGAAGATTAATCATCAACACACCACCACGCTCAAGGTTAAGCAGCTAATAATAACTACTGTACTCGAAAAGGCAGCTGGAAAAAGTTGGAGAGGAATCCGTGCTACAACAGTGGCACTTCTGGGGGAGTTGAAAGGTTTTCTCTGCTCCTTCCTCACCCCCCAAGGGAAGGTTAACGTCCAGTGGTCGGGTTCAAAAAAAATTACTACTCGTTTTGTGGGTGTGGCATGGTCGGCGTGGTGTGGCGGGCATGGGAGAGGAAGGATAGTGCAAAATCTCCATTCCCTCCCCACTCCAGGGGAAGGAAACTGAAATATCCCCATTCCCTCCCCACACCAGGAGAAGGATAGTGCAAAATCCACATTCCCTCCCCACTCCAGGGGAAGGAAACTGCAAAATCTCCAGTCCCTCCCCACTCCAGGGGAAGGATATTGCAAAATCCCCATTCCCTCCCCACTCTAGGGGAAGGATACTGCAAAATCCCTATTGCCTCCCCACTCCAGGGGAAGGATACTGCAAAATACCCATTCCCTCCCTTCTCCAGGGTCAGGATACTGCAAAATCTCCATTCCCTCCCCACTCCAGGGGAAGGATACTGCAAAACCTCCATTCCCTCCCCACTCCAGGGGAAGGATACTGCAAAATCTCCATTCCCTCCCCACTCCAGGGGAAGGATACTGCAAAACCTCCATTCCCTCCCCACTTCAGGGGAAGGATACTGCAAAACCTCCATTCCCTCCCCACTCCAGGGGAAGGATACTGCAAAACCTCCATTCCCTCCCCACTCCAGGGGAAGGATACTGCAAAACCTCCATTCCCTCCCCACTCCAGGGGAAGGATACTGCAAAACCTCCATTCCCTCCCCACTCCAGGGGAAGGATACTGCAAAACCTCCATTCCCTCCCCACTCCAGGGGAAGGATACTGCAAAACCTCCATTCCCTCCCCACTCCAGGGGAAGGATACTGCAAAACCTCCATTCCCTCCCCACTCCAGGGGAAGGATACTGCAAAACCTCCATTCCCTCCCCACTCCAGGGGAAGGATACTGCAAAATCTCCATTCCCTCCCCACTCCAGGGGAAGGATACTGCAAAATCTCCATTCCCTCCCACTCCAGGGGAAGGATACTGCAAAATCTCCATTCCCTCCCCACTCCAGGGGAAGGATACTGCAAAATCTCCATTCCCTCCCCACTCCAGGGGAAGGATACTGCAAAATCTCCATTCCCTCCCCACTCCAGGGGAAGGATACTGCAAAATCCCCTTTCCCTCCCCACTCTAGGGGAAGGATACTGCAAAATCCCCATTCCCTCCCCACTCCAGGGGAAGGAAACTGCAAAATCCCCTTTCCCTCCCCACTCCAGGGGAAGGATACTGCAAAATCCCCATTCCCTCCCCACTCTAGGGGAAGGATACTGCAAAATCTCCATTCCCTCCCCACTCCAGGGGAAGGATACTGCAAAATCTCCATTCCCTCCCACTCCAGGGGAAGGAAACTGCAAAATCTCCATTCCCTCCCCACTCTAGGAGAAGGATACTGCAACATCTCCATTCCCTCCCCACTCTAGGGGAAGGATACTGCAAAATCCCCATTCCCTCCCCACTCCAGGGGAAGGATACTGCAAAATCCCCATTCCCTCCCCACTCTAGGGGAAGGATACTGCAAAATCTCCATTCCCTCCCCACTCCAGGGGAAGGATACTGCAAAATCTCCATTCCCTCCCCACTCCAGGGGAAGGATACTGCAAAATCTCCATTCTCATCCCACTCCAGCTAATCACCAGCTAATGTGAAGGAATCTCTCCCAGCTTATTGTCCCCAGATACATGGGAGTTATAGTTCCTGGAATTTCAGTCAGCATAGCCATTTTTGCTAGTAATTCTAGTTTCTTGTGATCTGGAAGAACTAGATAATTTGATAATCCATGAGTGGGTCATTTGATAATCCGGAAGCATCAAGTCATCAGATAGAACATGGAAAGCACCAGATTGGGAAATTCTAGTGTGGGCTGTAAAATATTGAGTTAAACCCAAATGATGGTTGGAAGTACTCTTCCAGATGCGTGCACAAAATGGACAGAAATGGGATTTCCTTGTGTAAAATAATATAAAAATAACCTTGGAGATGGAATGAAAGAGCTGTTAAAAGTATTCAAAATATATATGTAAAAAAGATGTGGAGACTCTGGAAAGAGGGCAGAGAAGATCAACAAAGAGAATTTGGTGACTGGAGGCTAAAACAGATGAAGAACCGTTGCAGGAACTGGGTAGGTCTAGTTTGTTGAAAAGAAAGACCAGGGGAGACATGATAGCAGTGTTCCAGTATCTCAGGGGCTGCCCCAAAGAAGAGGGAGTCAAGCTATTCTCCAAAGCACCTGAGGGCAGAACAAGAAGCAACGGGTGGAAACTAATCAAGGAGAGAAGCAACTTGGAACTGAGGAGAAATTTCCTGACAGTGAGAACAATTCATCAGTGGAACAGAAGTTGCCTCCAGAAGTTGTGAATGCTGCAACACTGGATGTTTTTAAAAAGACGTTGGATAACCATTTGTCTGAAGTGGTGTAGAGTTTCCTGCCTAAGCAGGGGGTTGGACTAGAAGACCTCCAAGGTCCCTTCCAACTCTTCCTATCCTATCCTATCCTATCCTATCCTATCCTATCTATAATCCTATTCTATTCTATTCTATTCATTACACAGTCTTTAGTAAGACGGAAGGGTGAGAGAGGAATCTCAAAACAACCTCACCTTCATTCTGGCGAGATTCTGTTGTTTTTAACCTTACTATAATAAAGGATATTAAGCCTATTTCTTGAACTGACTCATTTTGAAGGACCGCCATCGATCTTGAAAGCCAGTCCAAGTGTCCCTCTGTCCCATCTGATATTCAACAAAATGAGATTATTCTGAGTTTCCATCTCCAAGGTCAGCTCCATAATCCTTTACACTTCAGCGCTGACAATCAAGAACAACATCTAATGCCTTTTCATGGACTTACACAAGCATGAGAAGCTGAGACAGTGTGCAAAGTAAGCCTCTTTGCCACCATGTTTCTCAGATATGGGTCAACAACATCAGCCAATATTTATTGGCAAAAGAAAGTTCAGGACCGTACAGGTTGGAAACATGCAGAAGATATAGACTAACACAGTTGGGAAGGACCTTGAAGCTCATCTAGTCCAACCCCCCACCCAAGCATACCCTACACCATTTCTGACAGATGGCAGTCCAACCTCTTCTTGAAAGTCTCAAGTGATAAAGCTCCCACAACTTTTGAAGGCAACTTCTGTTCCATGGGTTGATTGTTCTCACTGTCAGAAAATTCCTTCTTATTTCCAGGTTGAATCTTTCCTTGGTCAGTTTCCACCCATTATTCCTTGTCTGGCCTTCGCGTGCTTCAGAAAATAGCTTGACCCCCCTTCCTCTCTGTGGCAGCCCCTCAAATATTGGAAGACTGCTCTCCTGTCTCCCCTGGTCCTTCTCTTCACTAGACCAGTCATGCCCAGTTCCTGCAACTGTTCATCGTATGTTTTAGACTCCAGTCCTCTAATCATCTTAGACAGATTCAGATTAACAGAGTTGGAAGGGACCTTGTAAGTCATCTAGGCCAACCCCTTGCCCAAGCAGGAGACCCTACACAATTTCTGATGGATGGCAGTCCAGTCTCTTCTTGAAAGCCTCCAGTGATGAAGCTCCCACAATTTCAGAAGGCAACTTCTGTGCCATGGGTCGATTGCTCTCAATGTCAGAAAATTCCTCCTTATTTCCAGGTTGAATCTCAGTATCCATCCATTATTCCTTGTCAGGCCTTCGGGGGCTTTGGAGAAGAGCTTGACCCCCTTCCTCCTCTCTGTGGCAGCCCCTCAAGTATTGGAAGACCCTTCTCCTGTCTCCCCTGGTCCTTCTCTTCACTAGACCAGCCATGCCCAGTTCCTGCAACCGTCCATCGTATGTTTTAGCCTCCAGTCCCCTAATCATCTGGGTTGCTCTTCATCCTGCAGTAGATAGACCATGGCTAAAATAATAATGATGGTGATATATTACAGCAATATAAGGAACTCATATTCCACCCGAGAGACGTAGCACCAGAATTTTATTCCTTCTGAAGATCAGACACTTTTCCTGCATCATTACTGTTGTCAGACTAAAAACCCAACACATATAAGAAACCCTGCCAAATGTTATACCAGTACTATAATTATAAGAGTTCAGATGTTTTCATCAAGCAGATGTTGTTATTAAGTTTTTTTATTATGGGTTCACTTTATTTGGATTGTTATCTGGGTATCCAGTTAGGAGTTGTTGGGTTGTTGTTTTTTGTGATTCGCCCACCTGCTTGTGGGCAGCCCTGTACGTTAAATAAAGCAACTAAATAATTAAGTCTAGGACCAAAAGAAATGTTTTGTGGTGGAAAAGCATTGCTAAAATGGTTTTTGTTTTTGTAATGTCTCTAAGTTGCTTCTTTTTTTATTCAAAGGGCAGTATGTTGCTTGTATCCTTATGGTTTATATTGATATTGATTGTTTACTGATTGCTTATTTGTACCCTATGACTATCACTGTGTTGTATTTTATGATTATTGATGAATGTATTCTATTTTATTTTTCTTTATATACACTGAGAGCATCTGCACCAAAGACAAATTCCTTGTGTGTCCAATCAAACTTGGGCAATAAAGAATTGAATTCTATTCTATTCTATTCTATTCTATTCTATTTTCTATTCTATTTTTCGCTATCTGCTATTCTATTTTCTATTCTATTCTATTTTCTATTCTATTTTCTATTCTATTCTATTCTATTTTCTATTCTATTCTATTCTATTTGCTATTTGCTATTCTATTCTATTTTCTATTCTATGCTATTTGCTATTTGCTATTCTATTCTATTCTATTCTATTCTATTTTCTATTCTATTTTTCGCTATTTGCTATTCTATTTTTTATTCTATTCTATTTTCTATTCTATTCTATTCTATTTTCTATTTTATTTTGTATTCTATTCTATTCTATTTTCTATTCTATTCTATTCTATTCTATTCTGCTATTCTATTCTATTTTCTATTCTTTGCTATTTGCTATTTGCTATTCTATTCTATTTTCTATTCTATTTTTCACTATTTGCTATTCTATTTTCTATTCTATTCTATTTTCTATTCTATTCTATTCTATTTTATTTTCTATTCTATTCTATTCTATTCTATTTTCTATTCTATTCTCTATTCTATTCTATTCGCTATTTGCTATTCTATTCTGCTATTCTATTCTATTTTCTATTCTATGCCATTTGCTATTTGCTATTCTATTCTATTCTATTCTATTCTATTCTATTCTATTCTATTCTATTCTACTCCACTCCACTCCACTTCCACTTCCACTCCACTTTAAATTCTATTCTATTCTGTTCTGTTCTATTCTATTCTAATATTCTAGACTTCAAAAATTGTTGAAAAATTAAAGCTTCTATTCCAGCAACTTGAGTCAGGTACCAGCAACCCCATCTACTCATGAAAGGAGCAGTCCAGTAATTTCTTTGTGTTCTACCTATATTACACTGATGATGTTCCCTGGTTGGGAAATGAAACATCTGCAAGAAAACAACCCATCTCAGAGAGCACCAAGGACATCACATTATATCTCAAGAGCTTGAGATCCAACCGCCACGGAAAAGATAGGCCACTCAATCATTTATCTCCTGCCTTTTACTTACAAAGTAACACAGACTCCAAAACAAAGTTTGGTGGAATGTATTATTGCACCCTTTGGACTGTAATCGTAATCCCGTCATGTCACGAGAGAGGCTGTCGACATTGCATTATCAGCTGTGAACATTTGGGGACAAGACATTGTGCAGGGCCTCAGTGCTCACTGTCGCCTCCATCTGAATTTGAGGCCAGAATTGGTCTCTTCCCTTGCTCCCATCACAATAACACAAACCAATTCAGAGCCATTTGGAAGGCTGCATATTTGCAATTCCATTTCTTGGCAGAGATGTTTGTGGCTGTTTTCAAAAGCGAGAGGAATTGTTTATCTGCTCGGGGTATTTGTGAGTTGTTGCATTGCGCTCTTCCAGTCAGCCAACCCATGTGGGACTATTATTTCCCCAGGGAATGGAGCCGAGCTGGAGTACTCTTCATTTTCGTCGAAAATATTTGTGGGCCATGTAAGTTCAAGCCAAGAGGCAAATGTTTTGAGAAGGGCGGTGCTTCACCCTCAGCTAGGAACCAGTTAATCTATTTAAAAGAATTATCTTGAAGGTAGTTGATTTAGAATTAAGGCGCTCAGCAATGGGGAGGTTTAATTTTTCAGGCCTCGAGGTAAATAATTGATTTCGGTGCCAAGAGATTGCTTAAATTTGGACTGTAGGATAACATAAGGAAGAATACTAAACTTACTTTTTATGTTTCAGCAGTTAAAGGATAAGCAGAGAACGAGGCTGTGTAATTATATGCAGCTAGAGACCATTTTTTCATGGCATTGCTCCAGGAAGCATATATTTTATCCATATCCGTATATCTATATAGGTAAAGGTTCCTCTCGCACATCTGTGCTAGCCGTTCCTGACTCCAGGGGGCGGTGCTCTTCTCCGTTTCAAAGCCGAAGAGCCAGCGCTGTCCGAAGACGTCTCCGTGGTCATGTGGCTAGCATGACTGAATGCTGAAGGCGCACGGAACGCTTGTTCTCTTCCCACCAAAGGTGGTCCCTATTTTTCTACTTGCATTTTTATGGGCTTTCGAACTGCTAGGTTGGCAGGAGCTGGGACAATAATAATAAATAATAATAATAATAAATTTTATTTGTATACCGCTTCCTCTCCCCAAAGGGACTCGGAGCGGTGCACAGGGAATAAAAACCAATATAAAATACATAGAAAGATAAATAGTTAATAATAATAATAATAATAATAATAATAATAATAATAATAATAATAATAATAATAATAATAATAATAATAATAATAATAATAATATATTTATTTATTTATTTATTTTATATACCGCGTCTTCTCCCCAAGGGGACTCGGAGCGGTGCACAGGGAAAACTAAAACACATAAAATATATACATGAATAAATACAATACCTAAAAATAGATTAAACCAATCGTCCCTGCACTAAAATCCCCATTAAAACTAATCGTTCTTTAAAAACCCTAAAGGAAGAGACTACCCTAGGCCGGCCAAGCAGAAAAAGTGTGTTTTCAATTTTTGACGGAAGGAGCGGAGGTCCGTGGTTGTTCTAATTTCGGGGGGAAGGTCGTTCCAGAGGGCTGGGCCCGCCACAGAGAAGGCCCTTCCCCTGGGCGTCGCCCGCTGGCATAGCCTAGTGGACAGCACCCGGAGAAGTCCCTCTCTGTGGGAGCGAATCGGCCGCAGGGATGTATGGGGCAGGATCCGATCCCGCAGATAACTAGGTCCCGAGCCATGGAGCGCTTTAAAGATGGTAACTAACACCTTGAAGCGCACCCGAAAGACAACAGGCAGCCAATGCAGCTCGCACAAGAGCGGTGTTATGTGGGTAAACCTAGAGGTTCCCATTATTGCTCGCGCGGCTGCATTCTGGACAAGCTGAAGTCTTCGGGTGCACCTCAAGGGGAGTCCCATGTAGAGAGAATTACAGTAGTCCAGTCGGGATGTCACGAGGGCATGAGTGACTGTGCAAAGGGCATCCCGATCCAATAGGGGACGCAACTGGCGTACCAGGCGAACCTGGTAAAAGTCACAGGAGCTCACTCCGTTACACTGCACTAGGGATTTGAACCGTCAAACTGCTGACCTTCTGATCGAAAGGCTCAGCGTCTTAGCCCCTGAGCCACCACATTCCTATATGCAGCTAGACACCATTTTTTCATGGCATTGCTCCAGGAAGCATATATTTTATCCATTTATATCTATATATGCAAACATAATTGAAAACTTCCCCACATTCCCAATCGTCTCAAGGGTGTGGGGGGATTTTTCCTTCAAAAGGCAAGTGGACTGTTTCTTCCTTGAGGAAGCAGGGGAAAAAAGGTTTCACTTCTCATCCAAGAAGCTTCATCAGTTCTGATGTCCACTGAACATCAGAACTGATGAAGCGTCTTGGACGAGAAGTGAAACCCTTTTCTTCTGTCTCCTCAATTGAAAACCAGTCCAGTTGCCCTTTGAAGAAAAAAGAAGCACCTTTCGAGACAACTGGCTGCATTGGCTTCCTGTGGTCTTTCGGGTGCGCTTCAAGGTTTTAACGACCATCTTTAAAGCGCTCCATGGCTCGGGGCCTAGTTATATGCGAGACCGCCTCCTGCCCCATACATCCCTTAGACTGATACACTCCCACAGAGAGGGCCTCCTCAGGGTGCCGTCGGCTGGACAATGCCGACTGGCGACACCCAGGGGGAGAGCCTTCTCTGTGGCGGGCCCTGCCCTCTGGAACGACCAACCCCCTGAACTCCGCACCATCTCCGACCTCCGCCTCTTCCGCAAGTGTCTGAAGACACACCTATTTCATCTAGCCGGCCTAGCGTAACCTCCATTACTGACTATTAGATAGTTTTTAAACTTGGGATTTTAATTCGGTTTTTAGCGCAGGGTTTATTTATTAGAATAAGTATTTTAAATTTTATATATTTTATATATTTTGTATGTATTTTAACATCCCTGTGTGCCGCCCTGGGTCCTAACAAGGAGAAGGGCGGGGTATAAATTTAATAAAATAAATAAAATAAAATAAATAAACTATAGCCTGGATGACTGAGAATCTCCACAGACAACATTCCCAGTCCCATTTCCGTACGAAAACCCTGAGGTTTTGCCCAGGAATATCAACGTTTTGTGCAAGAATGTCCAATTGAATGTGAGATGTAGCTGTCTATAGGTACAAGGTACCTGAGGGCAGGACAAGAAGCAATGGGTGGAAACTAATCAAGGAGAGAAGCAACTTAGAACTGAGGAGGAATTTCCTGACAGTGAGAACAATTAACCTCTGGAACATCTTATGTCCAGAAGTTGTGAATGCTCCAACACTGGAAGTCTTTAAGAAGATGTTGGATAGCCATTTGTCTGAAATGGTATAAGGTTCCTGCCTAGGCAGGGGGTTGGACTAGAAGACCTCCAAGGTCCCTTCCAACTCTGCTATTGTATTGTATTGTATTACGTCTATAGAGTGCTCTCCTCCATAAGCCAGAAGGAGGAGGAGGAGGAAGCGATGAACGTATCCTAAAGAATATCAGTCTAAATCAGGGGTATCAAACTCCAGGCCTGGGGTCTGGATCTGGCCCATGGGGTGCTTAGATCTGACCTGCAGGGCCACCCTGGAAACAGCCCGTTTTCATTGGCAGAGCTCTCAGACCACCACAGGCACCCCTGACAAAAGTGGTGGGATTGAAATAATTTAACAACTGGGTCTCTGCCCGAATAACCAGCTAGGTAGGCGGGCCTCGGTGGTCATGTGACTGGCTGGGCGTGGCCAACTCAAATCACTCAGGTCGATGGGCGCTTCGCCTTAGCTGTGACAATACAATAAGGGTTAACCGGAGAGACAGTTTCTGTAAGCAGGGCAATAAAGATGAGGCTAGAAACAACACCAGAATGTTCCCTTCCCTCCTGCCTTCCTTACAGGATTAGCCCTGTAAAGTGGAAAGAAACAAAAGGAGATTTCTTCCAACCACCGGTTCTCCGAGCTGCTTAGAAAGTTAACAACCGGTTCTCCGGAATAGGCGCGAACTGGCTGAATCCCACCACTGCCTGACACAAGTGACGTCTAGCTGGCCACCCCCGCCCCGCCTTCCGAGGTCAAACCCAACACTGATGAGGCCCTCAATGAAATTGAGTTTGACACCCCGTGTTCTAAATAATAAGAGGCATCTTTAAGAGGACCAGTCTAAACCAGTGTTGTCAAACCTTTTCGGCACCGAGTGCTGAAACGGGAGTGTGCATGCACACACGGGGAAGCTCCGGAAAGCAGAAGAGTAGCTCCCCGGCACGCATGCATGGGAGTGCCAGAAACCAGAAGAGCAATGGGTGACGGCTGGGCATGCCTGAAGAGATGACTCTGCTTGCCATTTCCGGTGGCAAGGTCTAGGTTCGCCATCACTGGTCTAAGCAATAACAGGTCTTATTGTCCTTTAGGCAATAGAAATACAAAGTTCCTCTACTCTCGTTGCATACATTATCCTCAGATGTCAAAAAGATGACAGGCGCAGAAAGCCAAAAATTGAACTCCAACCATCCAGATCAATCTCCATCAATCGACAAGGTGATTTAAATTTCCGTGGCTCGGGCTACGATATTATATTCTTATCTGTACATAAATAAAGCTGGCCGGGGTTTTATGTGCTCCAGAAAAAACTCTGGAACGCCTCGAGCAATTTCAACCAAACTTGTTACACAGATGACTTACCCTCTGGAGAAAAATACTGGGGGGGGGAGGGGGGGAAGACACTCCTAACACCCCTCGGCATGTGTGTTCTGTTAAGATACAGCATGTTGTGCCTTAAAATGGCTTCTACTGTACTGCCATACAATGGCTTCTACTGTACTGCGCAGTGGAGTTGCCATGGTAACGGCTTCACAGCACTCCACAAGGGGGCTTCCTCTGATAAGAGGGGAAAATCCAACATTAGAAATTACGTTTGGTCTGGAGTCCGGACATTTTGCCCCTATAAATAAATACCTGGGAAACACCAAGTTATCAGCTAGGTATCCTATAAAAAATGGCTAGAGGAAGTAGGTATTTCTTAAAGGAACGAAGAGAAGGTGAAGGGGATAAATTGAGGACCCAGATTGTTGGAGGCAATAGGCTGACTCTCTAAACCGCTTAGAGAGGGCTATGTATCTTTATGTCTGTCTATTTATTATCTGCCTGCCTGCCTGCCTGCCTACCCACCCATCTTTTATATCTATCTATCTATCTATCCATCCACCCACCCACCCATTCATCTTTTATATCTATCTATCTATCTATCTATCTATCTATCTATCTATCTATCTATCTATCTATCTATCTATCTATCTATCTATCTATCTATCTATCTATCTATCTATCTATCTACCTACCTACCTACCTACCTACCTACCTACCTACCTACCTACCTACCTACCTACCTACCAGTGGTGGGTTTCAAATTTTTTAGAACCTACTCTCTAGGTGTGGTCTATTTTGTGAGCGTGGCTTGACAGTCATGTGACTGTCATGTGACAGTCATGTGACGGGGTGGGAGTGGCCACCTTTTAAAATGTGGTGAAACTCATTTAACAACGCTCTTGCTTAGCAACCAACATTTTGGACTCAATTGTGATGATAAATTCTTTCTTTCTTTCTTTCTTTCTTTCTTTCTTTCTTTCTTTCTTTCTTTCTTTCTTTCTTTCCTTCCTTCCTTCCTTCCTTCCTTCCTTCCTTTCCTTCCCTTCCCTTCCCGGTGGGTCACTGGCAGCGGCAGGCCAGATTTACTTCCAGGTACGCCAGTGGAACCCCCTCTCACCGGTTCTCTAAATTTTACCAACCAGTTCTCGCGAGTAGGTGTGAGCCTGCAGAAACCCACCACTGCTACCTACCCACCCATCCATCTTTTATATCTATCTATCTATCTATCTATCTATCTATCTATCTATCTATCTATCTATCTATCTATCTATCTATCTATCTATCTATCTATCTATCTATCTATCTATCTATCTATCTACCTACCTACCTACCTACCTACCTACCTACCTACCTACCTAAGCTTGAGCCAGTCAGGATCAAACTGCTGGCAGTCGGCAGAGTTGGTCTGTAATACAGCATTCTGATCACCGCACCACCAATGGCTCCCTTCCTTCTCCTTTTTTCCCTTCTTTCCATCTCATTTTCCTTCCTTCCTTCCTTCCTTCCTTCCTTCCTTCCTTCCTTTCCTTCCTTCCTTCCTTCCCTACCTACTTACACAAGCAATAACACTTAGACTTATATCCCACTTCATAGTTCTTTCCAGCCCTCTCTAAGCAGTTTATAGAGTCGGCATTATTGTCCCCAACAATCTGGCTCCTCATTTTACCAACCTCTGGATGGATGGAGGGCTGAGTCAACCTTGAGCTGGTCAGGATCGAACTTCCTGGCTGTGGGCAGAACTTAGCTGCAGTACTGCATTCTAACCACTGCGCCACGGTCCCGCGAGTCCCTTTTGTGACCTTCTGACAAGCAAAGTCAAGGGGGAAGCCCGATTCACTTAACAACCATGTGACTCACTTATCAACTGTGCCCAGAAAGGTCATAAAAGGGGGCAAAACTCACTAAGCAATTTAGCAACCGAAATTTTGCTTGTGGTCGTCAGCTGAGGACTACCTGTATAACGGGTGGACAAGTAGACCTCCAAGGTCCCTTCCAACTCGGTTAGTCTACGATCTCAATGTTGGCTGATGATTATCTAATGACCCTTGGTGGGAAAGAGACAATCTCCAGAAGAGGTGGGGGGGGGGGGGAGAGAGAGAGAGAGAGAGAGAGAGAGAGAGAGAGAGAGAGAGAGAGAGAGAGAGAGAGAGAGAGAGAGAGAGAGAGAGAGAGAGAGAGACCACAGGATTAGCAACAATTGCTCTCTTAAAATGAAGCTGGCAAAGGAACAAAACATCTGTTATAATAGATCCTACAAAAAAACCAAAACTAGGTCATATCCCTGGACATTTTAATAAAAAAAACAAACCACTTAGCTTTAATGTAGCTATCACTGTTTTGTTTTAAATTCCAGTTCGGCGGTCTTGCCCAACCCTCACATATTCCTAGGAACACTCAAGGTAATATAAAAAAAAAAAGATGTAACTGAAACCAGGGAAGCCTGCTGGAGAGAGGCTTGTCCCTTGAAGGGAAAGCCCATTCTCACATGCACGGCTTCTTAAGATCTTTGTTAACTTAGTAAGGATCTCATGGTCCAACTTGGTTGGACAAGAGTCTCTGGGTCTTCATTTCCTCAAATGGAGCACTTCGCGATATTCCGGCCATTTTCTTCTACCCGGTTTCCCTGAATATAAGACCTCCCTAGATAATAAGCCCATGCGGGCTTTTATTTTATTTTTATTTTATTTTTTGTTTTTCAAATGTATACCCTGCCCTTCTCCTTGCAAGGACCCAGGGTGGTGCACAGGCAATATTAATAAAAACCATACAAAATTACAAAAATACATTATTAAAAAACTATTAAATTATATCCCGTGCTAAAACCCTTATAAAACCTTAAGAATTTAAAATTTATACAAATAAAAGTCAGAAACGGGGGGTTATGCTAGGCCGGCTTGTTGGAATAAATACGTTTTAAGACGCTGGCGGAAGAGGCGGAGGTCCGAGGTAGTGCGTAGATCGGGGGGTAGGTCGTTCCAGAGGGCTGAGCCCGCCACAGAGAAGGCCCTTCCCCTGGGCGTCGCCAACCGGCATTGAGTGCATGCGCTAAAATAAGCCCCCCCCCTGAAAATATTGCAACACAGCAGCAGCCATGATGGAATATGAAAACTGATCATAAATGTCGTGTTAGAACACCTAACATAGCATCAGAGGGCTGGAAGGGACCTTGGAGATCTTCTAGCACAGGGTGTCAAACTCAAGGCCCGGGGGCCGGATCCGGCCTGCAGGGCTGCCCTGGAAACAGCGAAGGACCAGCCCATGGTGCCTCTGTCAGCGAAAATGGAGCTTGGGAGGGCTGTGTGCGGTCCTCTTGAGCGTTTTCACTGGCAGTGGGTTGCAGGAGCCGTGACAGCCAAAAACGGAGCTCGGGAGCCCATTTTTGCTGGCAGAGCACTTAAGACACCACAGGTATCCCCGACACGTGGCATTGAGCTGGCCACGCCCATTCTGGCCACACACACACACCCAAGATCAAACACAATCCTGATGAGGTCCTCAATGAAATAGAGTTTGACGCCCCTGTTCTAGTGCAACTCCCTGGCCGAGGCTGGAGTCCTTGTGCCAACAGTCTATCTGTCTCTCTCTCTCTCTCTCATCTCAGGCCAGGCAAGGAGTGACTGGAAGGGGAGGGTGAGGGGTGGGGCCAGCCAGTGGTGGTTTCAACCGAAAGGGAGCCACAGCAGGGGGACCAAAGAGCCGCATGCAGCTCTGGAGCCACGGGTTGCCGATACCCAGTATAGGGCAGGAGGCTGAGAAGACGCCTTCCCTAGTTTCTGAGTCTGCAAAGCAGAGAGTGGAAGATTTGTATTTTCAAACTTGCAAGATTCTGTTAATGCACTTTTACAATAAAGTAGAATTAGCTCATTTGGTCGTCATTCCTGTCTGGTTTACCTAGTAACACTGAAAAGTACAGAGACAGGGGTGCCAGGAAACACTGAAAAATAGGTTCCTGCTAGGCGCACGAACATCAGCTGGTCTATGACTCTCGGCATGCAAATCTACAAGTTCATTCTCACCAGAGTACCAACATTGTAAGTACAAGGAGACAGGAATATCTTTCTCTTGGTGCCAGCACTGCTCGAAAGAAAAATGAACGAAATCATCCTGGGAACTCAGGAGAAAAGCCCCAATTGCTAATTCAGTTTGAAGTTATTTTCCAGAAGTGATATCACGGGTTCAAAGCCTCTTCGCTTCCCCATCAGCCGCTAAATAACTTAGCTATCAGACGCTCGCCTGGGTTGCTTCATAGGTTTTGTTGATTTGTTGATTTATTTGTTTATGAAATCTACGGGCCTCCCTCATCACCACCATCTCACTAATAATAAGGAGGCTATAGTGGCTGGTTCGAGTCCCTTTGGGGACAGAGAGCGGGTTAGAAATAAAATTTATTATTATTATTATTATTATTACCCATTTCCGCTGCCATTTTGACATTACAGCGAATCTCTGATTTACAATCACATTTGGAGAGGAGGAAAAAGAGGGGAAGGGAGAGGACAGGAAGGAGAGGGGAGGGGAGGGGGAAGAGAAGGGAAGAGAGAGGAAGAAAATGGCAACAGAGGAGAAGAGGGGGGGAGGGAGCAAAAGGAATAGGAGGAGGAGGAGGAGAGGGAGAAGGAGGAGGAGGAGGGGAGGGAAGGAGAAGGAGAGGGAGAAGAAGAAGTAGAAAGAGAGGGAGAAGGAGGGGAGGGGAGGGAAGGAGAGGGAGAAAAAGAAGGAGAAAGAGAGGGAGAAGAAGAGGAGAAGGAGAAGGAGAGGAGAAGGGGAGGGGAGAGGGAGAAGGAGAAGCAGAAAGAGAGGGAGAGGGAGAAGGAGGCGACGGAAGGAGAAAGGGAAGGAGAGGAGAAGGAGAAGGAGAGGAGAAGGGATGGAGAGGGGAGGAGAAGGAGTAGGAGAGGGAGAGGGAGAAGGAGAAGCAGAAAGAGAGGGAGGAGAAGAAGGAGGGGAGGAGAAGGAGAGGAGAAAAGAAGGGGAGAAGAAGGGAGAGGGAGAAGCAGAAGGAGAGGGAGAAGAAGACAAGAGGAGGAGGAGGAGAGAAGGAGAAGAAGGAGAAAAGGAGGGGAGGGGAGGGGAGAGATATCTTCACAAGCTCATATAAGCAAGATCTAGTAGTACTGGCAAAAACTGCAAGCAATGGACATCCAAGTGAAGAGACCTTTTCTGCCTCTGTCTCTCCATCCTCACTTGCAGATTATTCCCTTGTGATTCCCACATGCCGCAAGTCGAATCAGAGCCAACAGTTGTCATGAATTGACGAGCCAGCACAGAGATATGCCCACCTCCTGGGCGAAACCCTGAAATACAATAGAGAGGGCTTTTCTTACGTAGCACTTTAGCGAGCTCCTCTCCGATTAGGGAACGGACAAGAATAGCAATTGTCCACAAAGTGCACCCACCCACGCCCCAAAATTGGACGCGGAGAGCCTATCCGAGGCCTGGAAAGCCAATAGCCCGTAGTTTCAGCAACTCCTTGTACACTCTTCAGTTGCCATGGTAACCCAGCCCTGGAAATTCTTCCAAAAAAACAAGCCTGGACTTTTTGGGGGGTTGACAACAGTGTGTGTGTGTGTGTGTGTGTGTGTGTGTAATGAATTGTGTCATCGCCTGGTAATCAAAAACCTAGCCATGAACTTGTGTTCTTTTCCATTCAAGAAGCACCTTTCATGACAAAAATGAAAATAAAAATAGAGAAGCCTTCTTTATTGCAGCTGTTCTTCGCTGGCCGAGCGTTTTTAATTTTAATTATTTATTCCGAAGGCTTCGTTCATGACAAAAATGAAAATAAAAATAGAGAAGCCTTCTTTATTGCAGCTGTTCTTCGCTGGCCGAGCGTTTTTAATTTTAATTATTTATTCCGAAGGCTTTGTTCGAAAGCAAGAAGCGGCGTCTTGGTCCCGACAAAACCTCTGTTATTTACACGGCTGTGAATTCCTTTCATTCACAGTCCGCAAGGCTTAGCAAACAGTCTCTCAGAGGAAGGTTTATCCACACGCACCTTATCTCATTCGGAGGGCTGCCAGATAACTAGTTTCCAAACACAGGGCAAAGCAAAACTTGACACAGAGTCTCTTATAATCCCAAACTTTCCAGACCGAAAGGAACAAATTGTTTCCTGCAAAAGCCCACTCCCATTTGTTCGTCTTTTGGGATGGGCCAATCACCTCCAAGGTGTGGCTTAAGAGTAAAGCCACCCTGCTTTCTTAGTTGTTCTTGTTTTCTGGCACCTCTGCGCATGCGCACACTGGGAACAGGCTCCAGCTGTTCTTCTGCCTCACTGCTGTCTAACTCCCTCGTCTGAGCTTTCCTCAACCCCCAGGACTGGCCCATGTTCCTCCCCAACCTCCTCACTCTCTGATTCTGTCTGTCGGAAGGCCACAACACCAACCTTGGCAAGTGTAAGGCTTGGAAACTTCAACTCTCAACATTCCCTAGTCAGCCAACATGATCTGATCCAAGTAGAGTGGTACGTTGGTACTCAACTGATCTGAAACTCATCAAATTTGGTATGGGATGCATTTTAATGTGAAAACTCTGTCCCAATACTCATCATTTGTTCAGTACTCAATGCACAAGCTAGAACCTGTCGGTGTCGGCTGCCTTGTGATTCATTACATTGTTCCTTATGGGAAAAGCTTGTTTGGTACTCATCATTTTTGACATTCATTATACCCTCTGGAATCAATTAAGGATGAGTATGGGTAGTCCTCAACTTACAGCAGTTTGTTTAGTGATCGTTCAAAGTTACACCAGCACTGAAAAAAGTGACTGAGGATGACTTTCGACAGTTATTTTATTTATTTATTTTATTTTATCGAATTTATACCCCACCCTTCTCCTTGTTAGGACCCAGGGCGGCGCACAGGCATTATTAAAACCACAATAAAACAATATACATCATTAAAAACATATTAAATTATTTAAACCCGTGCTAAAAAACCCATTTAAAACCCTGCCTAATTACAATTTATACATAAAAAGTCAGAAACGGGGGGCTATGCTAGGCCGGTCTGTTGGAATAGAAACGTCTTAAGACGTTGGCGGAAGAGGCGGAGGTCCGAGATAGTACGTAGGTCGGGGGGTAGGTCGTTCCAGAGGGCCGGGCCCGCCACAGAGAAGGCCCTTCCCCTGGGTGTCGCCAACCGGCATTGCCCGGCCGCGGCACCCGGAGAAGACCCTCTCTGTGGGAGCGGATCGGACGAAGGGATGTATGGGGCAGGAGGCGGTCTCGTATATAGCTAGGCCCCGAGCCATGGAGCGATTTGAAGATGGTCGTCAACACCTTGAAGCGCACTCGAAAGTAGAGGTGTTATGTGGGCTTGCCTTGGGGCACCCAAAATCACCCGCGCGGCCGCATTCTGTACTAACTGTAGCCTTCGAGTGCACCTCAAGGGGAGCCCCATGTAGAGAGCGTTACAGTAATCCAGCCGAGATGTCACAAGCGCTTGAGTGACTGTGCGAAGGGTCAGTAAGGGGCACAACTGGCGTATCAGGCGTACCTGATAAAACGCCCTCCTGGCCACGGCCGCCACATGGTCCAGTAAGGGGCACAACCGGTCCAGTAAGGGGCACAACTGGCGTATCAGGCGTACCTGATAAAACGCCCTCCTGGCCACGGCCGCCACATGGTCCTCCATGGTCAGCCGGGAATCCAGGAGAATGCCCAAGTTGCGCGCCCTCTCCACGGGGGCTAGTTGTGACCTTTGCAGCATCCCCATAATCATGGAATCCAAATTCAGATGCTTGGCAACTGGTTCATAGTTATGATGGCTGCTGTGATCACGTGATCCCCTTTTGCAACCCTTATTGGTTAATCTTTGGTAAGATTCACAGACTTTGGGGCTGGTTGGTAGCTCAACAGCTCGAGTCCTAACCAAGGACCTAGGAACCGTTAAGGTAACATCGGAGGATATAAGCTGTTCCAAGTAGGGTGGTTTTTTTGTAGAGTCAGAATGTTCAAGCCCGGTAAATTTAGAATTCCCAAATAGCGAGGTAGCCCTTTAGGTCTTGCTCCAAGGGCTCCCATTACAATTGGGACAACACACGATTTCTTTTTCCACAGTCGCTCAACTTCGATTTGCAAGTCCCGGTACTTTGTGATTTTTTTCCTAGCTGTTTATCTTCAATTCGCGCATCACCAGGTATTGCAATGTCAACGAACCATACTTTTTTTCTTTTCAACTATTGTTGTTGTCTTATTATTATTTTAGAAAAGGGTTTTCTTGGCTAAGTTTCTGATTATCAAGCAATGGCACAATTGATTTTCCCCAACACCCACACAACACATAACTTCAGCAAACTTAAGACTTACGGAGTTTCCCAGCCAGGGGGATTCTGGGAATTGAAGTCCACAAGTCTTAAACGTGCCAAGATTGGTTTCCCCTGTTTTACATTAAGATCGTGATAGAATTATGGAGTTTGCAATGCCAACACACACACACACACACACACCCCAGGGCCTCTAGCTTCGTGTTCTACATCTGGCCATTCCCCCATTGCTAAGACCATCCTTGGCTTCTGATTCTGCAACATTGGCTTGCTCTAAGTCAGAAATCATGAGGAGGCTTGGAAGACCAGGAGCCAAACTGATTTTACCCAGCACTGGCTGGGAAGGAATTCTTTACATTTGCTTGTTCATCTCTCTCTCTCTCTCTCCCTCCCTCCCACAGCCCAGAGCTCTATTTTTAGCCCTGCGCAGAGAAACAGTCAAGGCAGAGGCATATAAAAAGGGCAGCATAGTATAAATGCCAACAAGTCTTGGAATCCAAAACAGCCAATCTGCACATTCTGTAGGGCGTGCGCACAGATGTGCCGAGGAATAGCGCAGTAGAGGTTAGCCCAGGGGTTGGGAACCTTAAGCACTTAAAGAGCCATTTGGACCCACAGAAAAGAAAACACCGGGAGCCACAAAACCCTTCCCATGCCTGGCTATTTCCTGAGTGGCCACGCAACTAGCATATATATTTGAATTAAGTGCTGTTTCCTTCTGAAACTTTTCTTGGTTGGCGTACCAGGGGTCGAAAATTTCAATAAATCGCGTGCCGGCGGGTGTCACACATTGACGGTTGGGACGCGTATTCTGAGCGACAGGGAGACGCAGCAGAGGGATGAAGGAGCCACATGCGGCTCCAGAGTCTCTCAGCTCTAGAGCTACCCCAATTGGGGTAGAGAGGTGGCTCCTTGCCATCCATCCAAATAGCTAAGAGCTCTAGTTGTGGTCCCTTGCCAGGGGACGGTCCGGAGAGACAAGGAAGCAAAGAAAAGTTGCAACCAGGCTGGGCATCCGATTAGCCTCCTCGGGGTCCTGATGCAACCCACGGTCAAACTTTGCGGTGAGTGCGGGGGGGGGGGCTCCACCTTTCCTTCTGGGTGAAGCGGATTGATGGATGGTAGCAACACCTGCAGTCTTTCTTGTTGTTGTTGGTGGGGAGACAGGAATATACATGTAGTCGTAGATATACACAATGCATGTATGCACACCCAGAGAGAAAGGTTGCTAGGAGACTGCTCGGTGCCTGCTTATTTTCCCAGCCCTGAAACAGACCATTTCAGAAAGAGGGCGGACATCTTTTTCCCAGGACAGCTTCAGCAAAGAATCTGGGCAGCACACCTGTCGTCCTGGACCCGTGAATCTTGCCTCCTCCCTTCCTTCCATCTTTCCTGACTCTCTCGGGGTTTTCTCCCTGCTCCATCTTTGGGCAAACTCCTCCTCGCTGCCTAAGGCTGTGGGTGCTGAGGATAATTCCTTAGTTCTGTTTTATGGCATTCGTCAAGGTAAAAGGTTCGCAGAGAGCTACTCCATCAGCAACGTTTTTTCAAGAGCAAAACTTTAAAAAAAAAATCCCTCGGAGCGAAAAGAGAAAGTATATTTTAGAACAAAGGTTCTGGAGTCCATTCTACTCCATTTTATTGGCAGAAGGGTGTCTGTCTGTCTATCTATATATCTATATATCTGTATTATATATCATCTACCTCTATCTCTCTATCATCTACATCTATCTCTATCTCTATTCTATCTATATATATCTCTATCTTATATCTATCTTATATCTATCTATATCTCTATATCATCTCTCTCTCTCTCTCTCTCTCTATCCATACATACATACATGTGTGTGTTTGAGAGGGGGGGTGAGGAAGAGAGGGAGGAGAAGAGAAAGTGAAAGAGGGGGAGAGGAGGGGAGGGGGAGTGAGGGAGGGAGAGAGAGGGGGAAAGGAGGAAGGGAGGAGAAGGGAAAGGGAAGGGGGAGGAGAAGAGGGAAGAAGGGAAAGGAGAGGGAGGGAGGGAGGGAAATCCACCTTCCATGATATAAACAGGGAAAAAATGAGAGCTCTGACAATGGAGCAATCACTAATATCCTGATCCACCGCCTAACTCCCTCCCCAGACAGCAAGATAAATAGGGTGGGGGGTGGCTGTTTCTCTGTAGCCTCAGGCTCCTCAGTTTCAAATTGTCTGTCTGTATAAAATATTTTAATAGAATGGGGAAGGGGAAGGAGAATGAGGGGAAGGGAGGGGAAGGGAGGAGGAGGAGGAGGAGGAGGAGGAGGGGAGGAGGAGGAGGAGGAGGAGGAGAAGAAGGAGGAGGAGGAGGAGGAGGAGGAGGAGGAGGAGGAGGAGGAGGGGAGGAGGAGGAGGGGAGGAGGAGGAGGAGGAGGAGGAGGAGGAGGAAGAAGAAGAAGAAGAAGAAGAAGAAGAAGAAGAAGAAGAAGAAGAAGAAGAAGAAGAAGAAGAAGAAGAAGAAGAAGAAGAAGAAGAAGAAGAAGAAGAAGAAGAAGAAGAAGAAGAAGATCTTGTATTTGCGGGAATATGCGAAGAAGAAGAACAAGAAGATGAGGAGGAGGAGGAGGAGGAGGAGGAGGAAAAGACCCTGCACTTGTGAGAATATGCTAGGAAGAAGAAGGAAAAATCTCTTTTTCGCAAGTTTCTCCCATCCCACTAAATTGGGTCCCACTTTTCCTCCCAGTCTTTGGACCCTTATCCATGAGTGACTGTGGGAGTTTTCATATTGCTCTTTTGCCCACTCATACGCGTGGAAGTGAGCTTCCTTTCGTTCCTTCCCAAGCATTTGTTTCCAGAAGAGGCCTTGTGCTCCCACTGGTGCCACTCCCACCAAACGGAAACACCGAGGTTGGCTTGAACCAAGCCCCTGCTGACCGTCCAACGATTGGCATCAGACTCCAGGGCTCCCCGGGCAAGGCCCTGCCGTTTCCTGGGCAAGGTTTTTCAGAAACGGTTGGCCGCTGTCCTTCCTCCTTCCCAGGGCTCCGAGAGAGGGACTGGCCCCAAGGTCAACACCCAGCGCTGCCTTAAGGTGGGACCAGAAGGGACGGTGTCTTGGTCCCTAGCCTGAAGCCTTCACCACCAGACCAAGCTGGCTCTCTCAAAATAGACCTAACATAAATAAGCAACTTCTAAAAATACTTTCCCCCGCCCCCCTCCAAAATCCCAATAAAGAAATCCCTGCCCTTGCCAAAAGAGGCTGGCATGGTCTCAGCTACTTTGCATTACCTTCCTCCTGCCCTCTTGATCGGATGCAGAGGTGCCTTCTTCCCAAGACGTGGATTGGGTTTTCTAGAGGCCACAACTCGGCGATGTTTTGTGGTCTCCCACCAGGCTAAACTGGTTCAAATCTTTTATATATATAATTTATAAAATGAGATTATTCATGAATAATAATGATTCTAGAAATGCACAAGAGGTATAATACAATAATACAATAATACAATAGTAGAGTTGGAAGGGACCTTGTAGGTCTTTACTCCAACCCCCTGCGTGGGCAGGAACCTTATACCATTTCAGACAAATGGCTATCTAACATCTTTTTAAAGACTTCCAGGGTTGGGGCATTCACAACTTCTGGAGGCAAGCTGTTCCAGAGGTTAATTGTTCTTACTGTCAGGAAATTTCTCCTTAGTTCTAAGTTGCTTCTCTCCTTGATTAGTTTCCACTCGTTGCTTCTTGTCCTGCCCCCAGGTGCCTTGGAGAATAGTTTGATTCCCTCTTCTTTGTGGCACCCTCTGAGATATCGGAACACTGCTATCATGTCTCCCCTGGTCCTTCTCTTCATCAAGCTAGACATACCCAGCTCCTGCAGCCGTTCTTCATATGTCTTAGTCTCCAGTCCCCTAATCATCTTGGTTGCCCTTCTCTGCACTCTTTCCAGAGTCTCCACGTCTTTTCTACATCGTGGCGACCAAAACTGTATGCAGTATTCCAAGTGTGGCCTTACCAAGGCACCATACAGTGGCATTAACACTTCACATGATCTAGATTCTATCCCTCTGTTTATGCAGCCTAGAACTGTGTTGGCTTTTTTGGCAGCTGCTGCACACTGCTGGCTCATATTTAAATGGTTGTCCACTAGGATTCCAAGATCCCTCTCACAGTTGCTACTATTGAGCAAGGTACCATCTATACTGTACTTGTGCATTTGGTTTTTCTTGCCTATATGTAGGACCTTACTTTTTTCACAATTGAATTTCATTTTATTAGACAGTGCCCAATGTTCAAGTTTGTCTAGATCCTTCTGTATCTTAAGCCTATCTTCTGGAGTGTTGGCTATTCCTGCCAGCTTGGTGTCGTCTGCAAATTGATGAGTTCCCCATTTATCCCCTCATCCAAATCGTTGATGAAGATGTTAAAGAGTACTGGGCCTAAAACAGAGCCTTGGGGGACTCCACTGCATACTTCCTTCCATGTAGATGCAGTTCCATTGAGGACTACACGTTGAGTGCGGTTGGTCAGCCAGTTGCGAATCCATTTGGTGGTGGTGCTGTCTAACCCACAATTTTCTACTTTATCTAATAGTAGGTTATGGTCTACTTTATCAAATGCCTTACTGAAGTCCAGGTAAATTACATCAACAGCATTCCTCTGGTCCACTGATTTTGTCACTTTGTCAAAGAATGCAATTAGATTCGTCTGGCATGATCTGTTTTTGACAAACCCATGTTGGCTTTTGGCTATTACTTTGTTTGCTTCTAGGTGTTCACCTATTAGTTGTTTAATTATCTTTTCCAGAATCTTTCCTGGTATTGAGGTTAGGCTGATGGGTCTATAGTTTCCTGGATCTGTTTTTTTTCCTTTTTTGAAGATGGGTTATGGTTATGTGCAACCAGTCGACATACTTTCCAAAGGATAGAATGTAGAATGATGACTTTTCTTTTTTGTATTTTTGTTTTACTAAAAAATAAATATATATTTTTTCAAAACAAAATAATAAATAATACAATCCGATATTGGCTCTGTAATAGTATACATGTGATTTATGTTACGAAAATGAAAAAAATAAAAAACTTTATATATATATATGTTACGTTTTTGAGCTATTCAAGAAATGTCAGGGAGACTAGGATAGATCTATTTTGAGCTTTTTAGCTCTCATCAGCTAGCCATACCCTTACTGGGATTCGAACCGGGGCTGTGGAAACAAATATATATAATTTTACCACTAATAGAGATACAGAAGTGGGCAGTAGGCATAAAAAAGTTGACTACCCCTGGTGTAGTA
Organism: Rhabdophis nuchalis; assembly: GCA_039707465.1. Classification (NCBI taxonomy): domain Eukaryota; kingdom Metazoa; phylum Chordata; class Lepidosauria; order Squamata; family Natricidae; genus Rhabdophis; species Rhabdophis nuchalis. Next base: position 6,793,981 of record CM077658.1, on the reverse strand, counting down.
GTTAAGGGATCAGGCTAGAAACTGGGAGTTCTAATCCCACCCTAGGCTCAAAACAAGCTGGATGATCTTGGGCCAGTCACTTTCCCTGGGCCCTGAGAAGGAAACAATGGCCAACCACTTCAAAATAGCAACCAAACTATCGGGACCTGTCCAGGCAGTTGCTAGGGGTGAACATTGACTCAAAGGTATATACAGTCAAGGCACAATAAAATCTAGCTAATTAGATCTAGCTAATATATCACCCTCAAGTATTATACACAACTTTCCCCCTTTAGATCAGGGGTCTCCAACCTTTGTAACTTTAAGTCTGAAGGATTTCAGCTCCCAGAATTCTCCAGCCAGCAAAGTTGGTGGAGAAGTCTGGGAGCTGAAGTCCTTCAGACTTAAAGTTGCAAAGGTTGGAGACCCCTACTCTAGATGCATAAGAAATTATAATTCAGTGGGGCAGTGTGCAAAGGCACTGAAGAGGACAGAAAGTACATTCTCATTATGGTCACTGACCAGAATAATATATAGTTATGTAAGGGTTTATAGAGCTCCAATGGAAATAAATTTTAAAAAAATCTGATAGAGCAATAAATACAAGTACTAATGTGCTAAAAGGATACAAGGCTACGGAAGACTACATTACTAAATCGTAAAAAAAATAAAAACCTTTGCAACAGCCGACAAGAAAAAACGTATTACGTATAAAATGAGATATAACACAAAAGAACCGTGTTACAAAAATAATTCGCCCCATAATCTCGTTTGTTTCTCATCATGGCCATGCACCGCGATCGGTGGGCTAGTGACACGGGATCTGAAACAATGCCGGCGATTGTAAAAGTGTCAGGAACGCAGAGTTGCGTACCCCGAATATTTATGAATCTATCCAGCGTGTAATAGAAGCCAGAGGACTGTGGAAGAATTCAGGTCTGCTTTTTGTTTCTATGTCTTAACAAAGCAGATTTTTTTTTTTATTAGAGGACAATTGCAGGGCGAGGATCAAGAACATGTCAAATTCTGCAACGTCATATCATCCCAAACATTCAATATATCCAATGCAGCATACCTTTATTCTATAGTCATTAAAACGTCTGCAGACGTCAACAAACACTGAACGTTGTTTTATTGATGTAGTCCCTTCTTTATAAGCTCCATTTCAGCTTCTCTACTTAACTTGCAAACTTGCTTCATCATGTTAGACATAAACATAGAATAATAGAGTTGGAAGGAACCATGGAGATCTTCTAGTCCAACTCCATAAGAACATAAGAATAGCCTTGCTGGAACAGGCCACAGCCCATCCAGTCCAGCATTCTGTCTCCCACAGTGGCTCCCCATTTGCTTCAGGGTCTTCCCAAGCAGATGTCTTCACCTGCTTGTGATTCCCTGCAAATGGCATTGAGAAATATCCTGCCTATCTCTCCATCCCGGAGGGTGTCCTTAGGCATCCATCATGATAGCCATGGATACCCTTGTTCTCCATGAACTCCTCTAATCCTTTCTTAAAGGTGTCGAGGCTGACAGCTGTCACTACTTCTTCTGGCAGGGAGTTCCATAGACCAGGGATCCTCTGGGTGAAAAAGTACTTCCTCTTATTTGTTTGAGGTCTAGCTTCCAAAGGTTTCATGGAGTGCCCCCTAGTTCTAGTCTTGTGCGATAGGGAAAAACAGTTTTCCCTTTTCTACTTTGTCCACACCGTGCATGATTTTATAGACTTCATCTTAGACTGCGCATTAGATAACAGAAAGACAGAATTGGAAGAGATCTTGGAGGTCTTCTAATCCAACTCCCTACACAAGCAGGAGACCCGACACCATTTCTGACAAATGGTGACAGTCCAATCTCTTCTTAAAAGCCTCCCGTGATGGCGCACCCACAACTTCTGAAGGCAACTTCTGTTCCATGGGTTGATTGTTCTCACAGTTGGGCAATTTCTCCTTAGTTCTAAGTTCTTTTCACTTATCCTAGGGCATTGGATAGGTTCTAGGACACTTATCCAGTGTCCTTTTCAAGAGAGACAGCTATATTGCTGGTTAGCCCATAGGCCATATCAAAACACGCAGCAAAGACTTAAACATTACACAATAAAACCATATGTGAAAATAGAATGCAAGGAACGGATCAAATGAAAAGAATAAAATAAGGAATACAATATCATGTTTCTATTACACCCAGGCAAGTTATCCCAGTCAGACAGATCCACATATGTACCTCTCAACTGGACTATTTTCTTCAAATAAAGGCCCAGTTTGTATGTGATTGTTGAGTTCTGATTGTGCATGAAATGTGTTGTTTTAATGTAAGGGTCCCAACAGTAAAAGGTAAGGTAAAGATTCCTCTCACACCGATGTGCTAGCCATCCCCAACTCTAATAGTATGTTCATTTAATTATTTGTTACGCTCCTCTAACAGTAGGTTAATATAAGGGTCCCAGTTTTGGTCACCACCATATAAAACTCTGGAAAGAGTGCAGAGAAGAACAATAAGGATGATTACGGGACTAGAGGCTATCATGCTAATCTTCCTCTTTGTTAGCTAGACATATCCAATTATTATTATTTTGAATTTATACCCCGCCCTTCTCCTTGTTAGGACCCAGGGCGGCGCACAGGCATTACTAAAATCACAGTACAAAACCATATATTTCATTAAAACATATTAAATAATTTAGAACCCGTGCTAAAACCCATTTAAAAAACCCTACCAAATTATAATTTACGTATAAAAAGTCAGAAACGGGGGACTATCCTAGGCCGGCTTGTTGGAATAAATACGTCTTAAGGCATTGGCGGAAGAGGCGGAGGTCCGAGATAGTGCGAAGGTCGGGGGGTAGGTCGTTCCAGAGGGCCGGGCCCACCACAGAGAAGGCCCTTCCCCTGGGTGTCGCCAACCGGCATTGCCCAGCTGACGGCACCCGGAGAAGGCCCTCTCTGTGTGAGCGGATCGGACGAAGGGATGTATGGGGCAGGAGGCGGTCTCGTATATAGCTAGGCCCCGAGCCATGGAGCGATTTAAAGATGGTCGTCAACACCTTGAAGCGCACTCGAAAAGCCACAGGCAGCCAGTGCAGCTCGCGCAGGAGAGGTGTTATGTGGGCTTGCCTTGGAGCACCCATAATCACCCGCGCGGCCGCATTCTGTACTAACTGTAGCCTTCGAGTGCACCTCAAGGGGAGCCCCATGTAGAGAGCGTTACAGTAATCCAGCCGAGATGTCACAAGTGCCTTCTGTCATTCATTGTATGGTTTAGCTTCCAGTTCCCTCATCATTTCCGTTGCTCTCCCTACATGCACAGAGTTTATGGCTTCATTTGAACCCACTTGCGTGCTTCAGTGGCAGAGTTCCTGAGCCAACATGACTGGAGGAGGAATTCTGGGAGTTGAAGTCTTAAAGCTGTCACGTTTGAACACCCCTGGGGTTTTTTTTCCCCTAAAGGGTTAGGGGTGCAAGGGTCTTGTAACTTTAAGACTTGCGTGCTTCAAATGCCAGAGTTCCTGAGCCAACATTTTGGTTGCTAAGCAAGAGCGTTGTTAAGTGAGTTTTTACAAGCTGGCCACGCCCACCCAGCCACATGACTGCCAAGCCACTCCCACCCGGTCACATGGCCGGCAAGCCACTCCCACAAAGCAGGCCACACCTACAGAAGAGGTTCTAAAAAAATTTGAAGCCCACCACTGGACTGTCCACCCTTTTTTTGAGAAGTTCAGACTACCTGAAGCTTGTCTGATCCCAACATTGTTTTAGTCATAGAAGATCTCATTTTCTCGTAGTGGATTGTCTCTTCCCATGGGCTTCTTTATTTACTCCTTCCTCTGGCAGTTCACACTTTTCTGACTGATCCATAGTTTAAATGTTACAGTAATTTTATTTCTTTCTCTGGGTGTCAACTTGCATACCGCCGTGTAATTACATCGTAGATCCCCAGTGCTTAAATGTTAGAAGACGTAAAAAGCATTCTTTTAAATATAGGTTGTATTTTTAAGACAGTTTATTTTTAATTATCTGCTGCACGGCTGCTCGGTTAATAGAAAAGTGGGGAGAACGTTATCATAACATAAAGATAACTGACAAGGAGGAGAGCGAGTTAATGCCAATAAAGTTAATATTTTTTAAAAAAAAAGAATGACATGAAAATTAGGGGAATTGACTCAATGAAATGAGCAACTGCCAAAAAGGCTTAGCCAAAAGGCACCGAAGAGCTACTCCATTCCCACTGGCCCTGAGCAGTTTCATCACCAAGAGACCAAGCCTGGTGAACTGGCCGGCTTAAAAGGCAGGGAATTAAGATTATTATTAAATCCGGATCATGGGATGGCGTTATATTCTTACAGTATGCTGCCCTGTCTGGTCTCCCAACTAAAAATGGGTAGAAGAGATCACAGGATCTGGGCGGGAAGGAAATGGCCCTTAAATTTAAACTCTATTATTGTTTTTATTTGGAAGGATCTAATACGGATGTAATATGATACGTCAAAGGGACGGGGGGCTCAGTGGCTAAGACGCTGAGCTTGCCGATCAGAAAGGTCGGCAGTTCGGTGGTTCGAATCCCTAGTGCTGCGTAATGGAGTGAGCTCCCATCTATTCTCTTCCTTCCGGGTCCCAGCTGATCGGGAGGAAATGGGGATTTTGGGGGGGGGGGTGTTGGCCTAGATAACCTACAAGGCACCTTTCCAACTCCATTCCCACCCCACCCCAGGGGAAGGATATAGGATATTGCAAAATCTCCATTCCCTCCCCACTCTGGGGACAGTCAGAGGTGGTATTTGCCAGTTCTCCAAACTACTCAAAATTTCCACCACTGGTTCTCCAGAACTGGTCAGAACCTGCTGAATCTCACCCCTGCTCTAAGGTCCCTACCAACTCTGTTATTCTGTCTGTCAGGACTCTGTCCGTGACACATGAGGGAAGTTGGGGAGTAGCATCCATGTTTAAATGGTGGGAAGTGTGCAGTATCCTCCTTGATATAGCTACCAAAATATTAGTCTGGGCACATAGAAATTCATTAGACCGGTGATTCTCAAAATTGGCAACTGTAAGAGATGTGTGGGCTTCAACTCCCAGAATTCCCCAGCCAGCACTGAATTCAATGCAAATATAGGGGTGGGGGAAGAGATTGTCCCCAACGACTTTAATGACAATCAGAGAAATAAAAAAGCAAAATTTAAATCTAAGTTTTGGATTGGAAAACCACATGTATGCATTTACAGTGAAAACATTCATTACATTGATGAAGAGTTATGGTTGTCAAGTTTCCGAAAGATGCCCTAATTGATTCATGAGCCTCGAGCCAAGTTTCAAAAGAAAACCAGTCATTTTTTAAGGAGCACCATTTCAGCAATTCCCTATTGCAGTCAGATCTAAGCCTCAATTTGAATTATGGCTGAACTTTACCCCTGTTTCCTCCCTCCCCTCAGTCTGTGTCATAAATCACATTCTCCAATGAGGTGCACCCCTCACAAGCCTGCTATAGTAATCTGAGATCCGACTCTAGGCGAAGGTATGCGTGGAATGTGCTCCCCCTGCTTTCTATCACTATGGCAACTTTATGAGTTGACATTTGTCGTTCATGAGATCAAGAAGTCACAGTACTATACAGCTCCGCCTCTTGTGTGAAAGGTAATATATTTAAACAAATAATCTTACTCAGTATTTTGCATGTGCAAAAATAAAGGGGAGCCTGTGTGTTACAATGTAGGTTTAATCATTTGAACCTCTTTACCCATTGCCCACTTCCAGAAGTCCATGTTCAGTGGCCTCTACAAGCGATGGTCAAAATATATCCATGTTCTGGTATGATAATCCAAGACCCCCACCCCCAGCCCTCTTTCTTAATACATCTTGTTAAACACCATGTACAAAATTGTGCTCGGGGGGAAAAAAACACTTTCAATTTAGGCAGTGGCTAATGGACCTCATGTTGGATTTAATTTCAACATACAGAAAATTAAGCAGGATTAATTACGTAACATGATTATGATTATGCCCCCGGTGCTTGATAAATTTCCACTTCTGTTACATAAAAAAATGACAACAGCAACTTTCAAAAGGTCTGTGAGAGGCAGAGGTTAAGAGCTCAATCAATGTTCCCTGGAAATGGCACCTAATTGGCAGGAAGGAAGGAAGGAAGGAAGGAAGGAAGGAAGGAAGGAAGGAAAAAAGAAAGAAAGAAAGAAAGCTGAAAGGTAGGTAGGTAGGTAGGTAGGTAGGTAGGTAGGTAGGTAGGTAGGTAGGTAGGTAGGTAGGATGGATGGAAGGAAGGAAGGAAGGAAGGAAGGAAGGAAGGAAGGAAGGAAGGAAGGAAGGAGAAAAAGAGATGAAAGACATGAAAAGTAGGTAAGTAAGTAGGTAGGAAGGAAAAAGGGAAGGAAGGAAAAAAGAAAGAAAGATGAAAGGAAGGAAGGAAGGAAGGAAGGAAAGAAAGAAAGAAAGAAAGCTGAAAGGTAGGTAGGTAGGTAGGTAGGATGGATGGATGGAAGGAAGGAAGGAAGGAAGGAGAAAAAGAGATGAAAGACATGAAAAGTAGGTAGGTAAGTAGGTAGGAAGGAAAAAGGGAAGGAAGGAAAAAAGAAAGAAAGATGAGAAGAAAAGAAAGAAAGAAAGAAAGAAAGAAAGAAAGAAAGATGAAAGGTAGGTAGGTAGGTAAGTCGGAAGGAAGGAAAAAAGAAAGAAAGATGAAAGGAAGGAAAGAAAGAAAGAAAGATGAAAGGTAGGTAGGTAAGTAGGTAGGAAGGAAGAAGGGAAGGAAGGAAGGAAGGAAAGAAAGAGATGAGAGAGAAAGTAGGTAGGGAGGAATACAGGAAGGGAGGAGAAGAGAAAGGGGAGGGATGAGAGAAGGAAGGAAGGAATCCACTCTTTTATGATTTCCGTAGCAAAAAAAGCAAAACATAACCATCCCCTCCCCACCCCACAGAAGGGCCCCCAACCCCACCCCTCCCTCTATTTATGACCCAGCTAACTTTGGCAAGCTCCTTCCAACTTCAATTAAATGCGGTGCATTTTTGGGGTAATGGTAGGAAATTAGCTCCTCCGATAGATTGGCGGTCTCTGAGAATAATGACTTCCCTCCACAGTTTAATGAGCCCCTCCGACCCTTCCTGGCATCAGGAGAAGCATCAGACAGGGCGGTGGGAGCCCAAAAGGGGGGGGGGCTTGGAGCTGATACAAAACCAGCCCATTTTCATCCTTCTCCCCCCACTCCCCCCTTTGAAAACCTGATGAGGCAGGAAAGATCCCAAGTATCCAGCCTCTCTTTTGGTCTCTCCCTCCCGATGATGATTGATTGATTGATTTGTTAAATGGACTATCGCCATGATGGCGAACCTATGGCATGTGTGGAGCCATTTCTGATGGCATGCAAGGTGTTGCCCCGTCAGCCCCAGCGTGCATGCATGTGCTGGCCAGCTGATTTTTCGGTCTTGGAAACTGGGAAACAAACTCTGCACCAAGTGGAAGATCCAACAGGTTCCTAACAAACCTAGCAGACAACTTTGTTTCCCAAAGGTAGAGAAGGGAACAAGGGGATCAGCCATATTGGACTTAATTCTCACCAACAGAGAGGAAATGATAGAAGGTGTAGAAGTTACAGGAACTTTGGGGGCAAGCGATCATGAAATATTGGAATTCAACATTATGCAAACAAAAGTAGTAGAACAAAGTCAAACTAGAGTCTTGGACTTTAAGAGAGCTAATTTCAATAAACTTAGAGAGAGCTTGGGAAGGATTCCATGGACGAGAATCCTCAAGGGGAAAACAACTCAAGAAGCTTGGGAAATTTTGAAAAATGAGATTATAAAAGCCCAGTCTAGCGCAATACCAATGAAGAAGAAAAATAACAGCTCCCAAAAGAAATCAGCATGGCTGCATAAAGAACTCTCTGACGAATTGAAAGACAAAAAGGATAAATATAAAAAGTGGAAAGAGGGGGACGTAACTAAGGCAAAATATCAGCAAATAGCCCAAGCCTGTAAAGATGCCACAAAGAAGAGGGAGTCAAACTATTCTCCAAGGCACCTGGGGGCAGGACAAGAAGCAATGGGTGGAAACTAATCAAGGAGGGAAGCAACTTAGAACTAAGGAGAAATTTCCTGACAGTTAGAACAATTAACCTCTGGAACAGCTTGCCTCCAGAAGTTGTGAATGCCCCAATCCTGGAAGTCTTTAAGAAGATGTTGGATAGCCATTTGTCTGAAATGGTATAAGGTTCCTGCCTACACAGGGGGTTGGACTAGAAGACCTACAAGGTCCCTTCCAACTCTGCTATTGTATTGTATTGTATTGTATTGATTTTTGGCCCTTTTTCACCTTCTGACTTCCGGTGTGTGCGTTGGGCTGTTTTTCGCCCCCCTCCGGAGGCTTCTGTTTGCCCAATGGAAGATGGAAAATGGGCCATTTCTGGCCTCTGGGGGGGAGGGAGAGAGGCCATTTCCACCCTCTCCAGGCTTCTAGAAAGGCTCTGGAGTCTGGGAAGGGTGAAAAACAGACCTACCGGGCCCACCAGAAGTCGGAAAATGGGCCATTTCCAGCCTCCAGATGACCTCCAAGGGGGGGGCAGGGAGGCCATTTTCGCTCTCCCCACACCCCAAGAAAGCCATGCGCACATGCCCGGGGCAGCAAGGGGGTGTCGTATGTGCATACGCAGGGGGCATGGCACGGTGGGGGGGATTAAATTATGGGGGTCACACAAGCTTTTGGCACACAGGGTGAAAATGGTTCACCATCACTGGACTATCGGTTAAATAACGCAGGGCCGAGGACAAGTGATGGGGATGGATTCAGCCATTCCACTGATTCTTCTATCTCAGCCAAGATGGTCATGTAATATTAATAGAAAGTAGCACAGGAAACACTGCGTTGATCTCTCTCCCCTCCCCTCCCCTCCCCTTCCCTGCCTCGATATAAAAAGAGAGACTCCATTTGCTAAATGCCAGGAGCATCTGGCACTACTGTCTCTTCCAGAAGACATTACTGCCAGGCTAAGCAGCGCAAGGAAGGCTAACAACAGGCCCACGGAACTAGCTTAAAGGGATAAAAAAGAAAGAAAGAAGAAGATAAACATGGTTAAAAGGTTGATGGAAACATTTTAAGCCCCGGGTGGAAGTGGGGATGGGAGGGGGCGCTTTTGAAGGATCGTTTGTTGAAAGCATGTCACTGGATGCAAAGGAGGGTGTCGGTTCAGCCAGCGGGTTCAAATAGACGTCCCTCATTCAGAGGGACATCCTAAAGACCAAATGCCTGGCTTTGAACAGCGGTGTCAAACTCAAGGACCAGGGGCCGGATCCTGCCTGCAGGCTGCTTAAGATCTGGCCCGTGGGCCCACCCTGGAAGCAGCAAAGGACCAAGCCATAGTGCCCCTGCCAGCAAAATTGGTGTTCAGGAAGGCCACCCGGGCTCTGTTTCCAGCTGCAACAGCCTCCTGCAGACCTCTGCCAGTGAAAATGGAGCTCGGGGAGGCCACCCAGCCTCCGTTTCCAGCCGTGACAGCCTCCTGCAAACCTCTGCCTGTGAAAACGAATCAGGATGATGAGGAGACTGGAGGTTAAAACATACAAAAAACAGTCCCAGGAACTGGGCATGGCTGGTCTAGTGAAGAGAAGGACCAGGGGGGACAGGAGAGCAGTCTTCCAATATTTGAGGGGCTGCCCCAGAGAGGAGGGAGTCAAGCTATTTTTCAAAGCACCTTTGAAAGCCAGACATGGAAGAATGGAAACCCACCAAGGAGAGATTCAACCTGGAAATAAGGAGGAGTTTTCTGGCAGTGAGAACAATCAATCCATGAAACGGAAGTTGCCTTCGGAAAGTGTAGGGGCTTCATCCCTGGAGGCTTTCAAGAAGAGACTGGACTGCCATCTGTCAGAAATGGTGGAGGGTCTCTTGTTTAGGCAGGGGGTTAGATAAGATGACCTACAGGGTCCCTTCCAACTCTGTTAATCTGAATCTATCTCAGATGATTGAAGTCCTGGAGACTAAAACATACGATGAACGGTTGCAGGAACTGGACCTGGCTGGTCTAGTGAAGAGAAGGACCAGGAGAGACAGGATAGTCTTCTAATAGCTATTTGCGGGATCAGATCCTGCCCCATACATCCTCACGGCCGATTCGCTCCCATAGAGAGGGACTTCTCCGGGTGCCGTCCACTAGACTCTGCCAGCGGGCGACGCCCAGGGCCTTCTCTGTGGCGGGCCCAACCCTCTGGAACGACCTTTCCCCCGACATTAGAACAACCACGGACCTCCGCTCCTTCCGCCTAAAATTAAAAACACATCTTTTTCGCTTAGCCGACCTAGGGTAGTCTCTTTTATGGTTAGGGTGAATTTTTAGTAATTAATTGGGAGATTTTAGCGCAGGATTAACTGTTTAATTTGTTTTTATCTTATATTTATTGTTCTTATTTTTGTATTTTGTTGTTTTTATGGTTTTAATTTCCCTGGGCCCCGCCTCGAGTCCCATCGGGGAGAGAGAGCGGGTTAGAAATAAAATTATTATTATTATTATTATTATTATTAATATTTGAGGGGCTGCCACAGAGAGGAAGGGCTCAACCTATTCTCCCAAACACCCAAAGGCCAGGCAAGGAATAATGGATGGAAACTGACCAAGGAGAGATTCAACCTAGAGATAAGGAGAAATCTTCTGACAGTGAGAACCATCATCCCATGGAACAGAAGTTGCCCTCAGAAGTTGTGGGAGCTTCTTCACTGGAAGCTTTCAAGAAGAGACTGGGCTGCCATCTGTCAGAAATGGTGGAGGGTCTCCTGCTTGGGTGGGGTGAGGTTTGGACTAGATGACCCACAAAGTCACTTCAAACTCTGTTCACCAGTTAAAAAGCAGGTGCAAATAGAATACACTCAGCATATGCCAGGATAAATGAAGTATCTAGAGAAATGCATATTAAATTTGTTAGAAGGTCGACAAGGGAAAGGATATTGAGAGCGCAGAGAGACGGTCCCCTGGTTTATCAACAGACAGAGGTCGCTATCTTGAAGCAGGTCCCGAAGAAGATTAGAGAGATAAGGAGGAAGTATTCTTTCTTGTCCAAAAGATTATTTAAAAGGGGGGTCTGGTTCAAGTGGGTGATGCCGGAGGGAATGTTGGTGTTTTGGGAAGGGGGAAGAGTAAGAATTAAAACGATTGCAGAGGCGCAAGCCTTTCTTGAAAAACATTCCTCAATCCTTGAGGATGAAAATGGGGGAGCAGAGGCTGTCGCGGCTCCGCCCACTGGGGGCCAGGGAAAAGAAGATACAATTGCCAAAAGACTTAGATCTCAAAAGTGACTTTATTTTATTATATTACAATTTTGTTTGGATGTTTATATACGTTTGCTAGCACAGTTCTTTTTATTACAATGATATATCTGCATTTCTCTCCACTTTGTAGTACAAATGTATGTTAAATGAAAAATATATTTTCTGTTATGAAGACTCAGAAGGAGTCAATGACTTCGACGAGAAAGTTCTCAAAATGTCTTTTCACAACTTACCCTTTACCTTATTTGTATAAAATTTATAAAACCCAATAAAACTTTTTTCAAAAAAAAAGCAAAAGCAGGTGCAAGGTAGATCTTCTGCACGAGTGATATAAACAAATGCCCCGGGCTCCTCTGGAGAATGTCATTGGCTGGCCCCAAGGGTGACAGTGGACAAACAGGTAGCTTGCTTCCCAAGTCTGGTTCCCTGGAAGTTCGATTCCTTGGTTTTGCAGGCCATTTGGCGATTCTCTTTGGAAGGGGGGTGATGAAGAATTATTGGGCAGGCTAAATGATCAGAGGGTTGTGCATAAAGGAACATTTTGCAGAGATCTCCTAAACTGAAATCGGGCATTGCCAGATCCTCGGAAATAGCCACTCCGACGATCTCTGCTGTCATCTCAAAACGAAGCAGTAAACAAGGCTATCTTAGGCAAAGCACATGCCCAGGCATGTCGATGCGCCACGAAGAGGAGAAGACTGGCCCATGGGGACCTTCTTCTTCAGCAGATCCCAGGTGGTTAGTGGACCTGTGCCAGGAACTGCTGGAAGGAATCGGCTACGAAGCTGTGTGTAGTGCATAGAATGGTATCCCTTAAACCACACTCATCTGCATTCTCCTTGGATACTTGTCTTTGAAGGCAAGTTCAATAGGAAGAAAACGTGACATTGGGTAGTCATAAATTGGGCTGACCCATTGCAAAAAAGCTTCCAGGGATGAAGCTCGCGCAACTACTGAAGGCAACTTCTATTCCATTGGTTGGGAGGCTGCTCATGTAGATGCTGTTCTTCCTTTGTCACATTTCAGATTAACGGAATTTGAAGGGACCTTGGAGGTCTTCTACTCCAATCCCCTGCTCAAGCAGGAGACCCCTATGCCATTTCAAACATTTCAGCCTCGTCTTGAAAGCCTCCAGTGATGGAGCACCCACAACCTCTGGAGGGAAGCGGTTCCAATGATCAATTGTTCTCACCATCAGGAAATTTCCCTCTAGTTCTAGGTTGCTTCTCTCCTCGATGCATTTCCATCCTTTGCTTCTTGTCGTGTCCCCATGAGACTCCTTAACAGATCTATTTGCCAGCAAGATTCAGGCCTGAGATGCCTTTGGAGGTAGAGGAGGTTGTAGGATGCATGGTCTTCTCACGTGTTCATACTTACAATAATACAATAATACAATAGCAGAGTTGGAAGGGACCTTGTAGGTCTTCTAGTCCAACCCCCTGCGTAGGCAGGAACCCTACACCACTTCAGTCAAATGGCTATCTAGCATCTTCTTAAAGACTTCCAGGGTTGGGGCATTCACAACTTCTGGAGGCAAGCTGTTCCAGAGGTTAATTGTTCTAACTGTCAGGAAATTTCTCCTTAGTTCTAAGTTGCTTCTCTCCTTGATTAGTTTCCGCCCATTGCTTCTTGTCCTGCCCCCAGGTGCCTTGGAGAATAGTTTGGCTCCCTCTTCTTTGTGGCACCCTCTGAGATATCGGAACACTGCTATCATGTCTCCCCTGGTCCTTCTCTTCATCAAACTAGACATACCCAGCTCCTGCAACCGTTCTTCATATGTTTTAGTCTCCAGTTCCCTAATCATCTTGGTTGCTCTTCTCTGCACTCTTTCCAGAGTCTCGACGTCTTTTCTACATTGTGGCGACCAAAACTGTATGCAATATTCCAAGTGTGGCCTTACCAAGGCACTATACAGTGGCATTAACACTTCATGTGATCTAGATTCTATCCCTCTGTTTATGCAGCCTAGAACTGTGTTGGCTTTTTTGGCAGCTGCTGCACATGGCTGGCTCCTATTTAAATGGTTGTCTACTAGGACTCCAAGATCCCTCTCACAGTTGCTACTATTGAGCAAGGTACCACCTATACTGTACCTGTGCATTTTGTTTTTCTTGCCTAAATGTAGAACCTTACTTTTTTACTTGGGCGATATTGGGTGGTCAATTCACCAAGAGTGGCCATTTGGAAAAGCCATCCAAGGCAGGGAAAATGACCACCTAGCAGAGAGTTTGGCAGACGGTGAACTGGGAACCAGATGTGTCCCCTCGAGGTTGTGTTGTGTGATTCCTAAAGCTGCTTTCTGATCAACTGCCAAAATCTGCAACTCGCTCGCCAGATAGAAATCGATCATGCAGCCTTTTACAAATAAGCCGTTGGAAACCTTGCAAGATACAATTTGAGTTTTAATCTTAAAAAATGCTTTCTTTGAAAGCCAAGTGAGAAGATACTGGCTACTTCGTTTCCCTGGACCACTCAGAGCTGGGATTTCTTATTTTAATTCTATTGTATTTAAAATATTTTCAACATGGCAGCTTTATAGTTTTGCATTTTCGGTGGTCAGAATGAAGGTCTACCAACCCTCTCAAATTCCTTCCTTGCTGCCTCCCTCCCTCCTTCCTTCCCATCCTTCCTTCTTCCTTCCCTCTCTTCCTTCCTCTCTCCCTTTATTCTCCTTTCCTCCCTCCCTCCCTCCTTCCTTCCCATCCTTCCTTCTTCCTTCCCTCTCTTCCTTCCTCTCTCCCTTTGTTCTCCTTTCCTCCCTTCCTCCATCCCTTTGTTCTCCCTTCTTTCCTTCTTTCTTTCTTTTTCTTTCTTTCCTTCCTTCTTTCATGCCTCTCCTTCCTTCCATCCATCCATCCAATCATCTCTCATCCCTGCCCGCCTTCCCTCCCTTTCTTTTCTCTGCTTATTCTTCCTTCTTCTCCTCTTCCTTCCTCCCTTCCTTCTATCCATTCATCTCTCATCCTTCTTCCTCCCTCCCTCCCTTTCCCCCTTCCCTCCCTCCCTTTCCCCCTTCCCTCCCTCTATTTCCTTCTTTCACTCTCATGCCTCGCCTTCCTTCCATCCATCCATTCATCCATCCATCCATCCATCCATCCATCCATCCATCCAATCATCTCTCATCTCCCTTCATTCCTTCGTTCCTTCCTTTTCTCTGCTTATTCTTCCTTCTTTTCTTCCTCTTCTTCCTTCCTTCCTTCCATCCATTCATCTCTCATCCCTCTTCCTCTCTCTCTCTTGCCTTCTTTCCTTCCCTCTCTCTTTCTCCGCCCTTCACTATCATATACAAGGCCCTAAAATGAATCACGATTCAAAAATAGCAACAGAAGAGACGCTGACATCAAGCTGAAATTGCAGATTATGGTTGTGGGCTTTTGGTTGTTTTTTTTATCAATTTAGGTTGAAATTCTGCCAGCGTTTTTTGAAATTGGATTGAAGAATCGAAGACAAACATATACTTAAAGCACGCATGAAGCAAATGGGCGCCCCACAATTCATTACATTAACAGAAAGGCTTCCAAGAATATGTCAAAATGGATATGAATATACGGCTTCTGAAATAACATTGAGAAACGATACAGAAATAAGGCAGAATGAAGTCGAGGACAATGAAAGAAGAAGACAGCTGTCCCACCTTCCTTATGCAACAGTTTCTCATGGCCTCACAGGTCTCTTCTCCATCACTCTTCATCAAATCTCCTTTAAAATATATATTTTAGATTACAAACGAAGTATAAATTATACACCTTCCCTTAAGGTGCACTCGAAAGCTACAGCTAGTCCAGAATGCAGCCGCGCGGGTGATTATGGGAGCCACTAGATGCTCCCACATAACACCAATCCTGCGCGAGCTGCACTGGCTTCCTGTGGTCTTTCGAGTGCACTTCAAGGTTTTGACGACCATCTTTAAAGCGCTCCATGGCTCAGGGCCTGGTTATATGTGAGACCGCCTCCTGCCACATACATCCCTTAGACCGATACGCTCCCACAGAGAGGGCCTTCTCAGGGTGCCGTCGGCCGGACAATGCCGACGGGCGGGCCCTGCCCTCTGTGGCGGGCCCTGCCCTCTGGAACGACTTACCCCCAGAACTTCGCACCATCTCCGACTCCGCCTCTTCCGCCAGTGTTTAAAGACACATTTGTTCCATTCAGCCGGCCTAGCGTAACCTCCACAAATGACTAGTTTAGACAGTTTTAAATTTGGGGATTTTAATTTGTTTTTAGCACAGGGTGGGTATTAAATAAGTTTTTTAAATTTTTACTTGATTTTGTATTGTATTTTAAATTCCTGTGCGCCGCCCTGGGTCCTTTTGGAGAAAGGTGGGGTATAAATTTAATAAATAAATAAATAAATAAATAAATAAATAAATAAATAAATAAATAAATAAATAAATAAATAAATAAATAAATAAATAAATAAATAAATAAATAAATAATTCAATTCAATTCAATTCAATTCAATTCATTCGACTTATTAACCGCCCCCTCTCCCCGAAGGAACTCGGGGCGGTGCACAGGAAATTAACACCCTGTGCTAAAATCTACCCCATTAAAGCTAATCCATAAAACCCAATGTAAGAATTTCTCTACTAAAAACTAAGGCTAGGTACGGTAGGTTAGGCCAGGCCGGCCTGTTGGAAAAAGTAGGTTTTTAGTTGCTGGCGGAAGGAGCGGAGGTCCGTGATAGATCTAAGTTTAGGGGGTAGGTCATTCCAGAGGGTAGGGCCCCCCACAGAGAAGGCCCTTCCCCTGGGCGTCACCCGCTGGCATAGCCTAGTGGACGGCACCCGGAGAAGTCCCTCTCTGTGGGAGCGAATCGGCCGAAGGGATGTGTGGGGTAGCATGCGGTCCCACAGATAACTAGGTCCTGTGCCATGGAGCGCTTTGAAGATAGTAACCAACACCTTGAAGCGCACCCGAAAGACCACAGGCAGCCAGTGCAGCTCACGCAAGAGCGGTGTTACGTGGGAATACCTAGAGGTACCCAATATTGCCTGCGCGGCTGCATTCTGAACTAGCTGTAGTCTTCGGGTGCACCTCAAGGGGAGCCCCATGTAGAGAGCGCTAGCGTCCATAAGTTAGCTAGCACTTAGCTCTGTAAACATTTTTTGTTTTGGCTTATTTCCAAGCCAGTTTTTAATGAGTTTACGTCATTACGTTCACTTTCCAAAGCTGACCCTTCTGGTCATTGATAGAATCCCTTCGTGTTTTCCTTTTGCTTCCTTCCCAAAGTGTTGATTGTTAAGTTCTCCACAGATCCGCCTGATAGCGTTCAACCCAAAACACAATGCGTGAGCTAGAACAGATGCCCCTTTTTCTGCAGCCCAAGAGTCCAGGGAGCTCCAGACACAAGAAGACAATACATCCTATTGTGCGGTCAAGACGGTTGGACAACAGGTTCTCTATGAGGGCACCATGCATGCCTCTGGCACTCGAGTCTACCCTGAGGTCCAGTCTCCTAATGCATTTGTTCTCCATCCCTGACTTCATCCCCCCTTTAAGGATGTCGTTTGTTATTTTGTTTAGCAAAACAGCTAGTTTGCTATGAGCATCAAGTCTGGGCTACGTTTCATGCAGCCTGGTGCTCTCTTGTGATGTGTTCCTTGAGCTGTGGGGGGGCGCAGTGGTTAGAAAGCAGCACTGCAGGCTAACTCTGCCGACTGCCAGCAGTTCAATCCTGACCGACTCAAGGTTGACTCAGCCTTCCAACTTTCTGAGGTGGGTGAAACCAGGACCCAGATTGTTGGGGGGGGGGAGGCTGACTCTGTAAACCGCTTAGAGAGGGCTGGAAAGCCCTGTGAAGTGGTATATAAGTCTAGGTGCTATTGCTATTGCCCATCCATTCCACCATCCATCCATCCATCCATCAGCCCATCCATCCATGATGAGCAGTGGTTAGAATGCAGTATTGCAGGTTGATTCTGCCAACTGCCAGCAGTTCAATCCTGATCAGCTCAAGAGTGACTGAGTCTTCCAGCCTTCCGAGGTGGGCCAAATGAGGACCCAGATTGTTGGGGGCAAATAGGCTGACTCTGTAAACCGCTTAGAGAGGGCTGGAAAGCTGAAGTGGTATATAACTCTAAGTGTTATTGCTATTATCCTTCCTTCCATCCATCCATCCATTGATTTATCCATCCATGCATAATCAGCAGTGGGTAGAATGAAGTATTGCAGGCTAACTCTGCCAACTGCCAGCAGTTTGATTCTGACCAGCTCAAGATTGACTCAGCCTTCCATCCTTCCAAGGTCAGTAAAATGAGGACCCAGACTGTTGGGGGCAATAGGCTGAGTCTGCAAACCATTTAGAGGCAGCTGTAATATACCATGAAGCGGTATATAAGTCTAAGTGCTATTGCTATTATAAACGGTGTTTCTTTATGTGGATCAGTAAACTGGGATTATAATAGCCTTAAAACATCCCAGCTCAATCAGATTGGCATTCAACATCCCGTTTTCTGCAGTGACCAGCCATGCCCTTCCAAAAATCTAAATCTATCAAGAAAGCCTTTTTATGCAAAAAAATAACTCTGGTTTGCTTTCCTAAAACCAGGACCAGGCAAACAACGAATGCATGAACATGTTGCTTGAGAACCTTTGATGACTCAAATTCCATGAGCCCCTCCTCTTCCTCTTCCTCTCCCCTGCTCTCCCCTGCCCTCATCCCCGGTACAGTAAGACTGCCACGATCAGATATCGCGTATATATTAAGCTTTTGCAAATCACCCAGGGAGAAAAATAGGTCAAAAATCAAGCGAGACTCCTGTGAGTCATCTCACTTCAGAAGAATTGTCTTTTGACAATTTCAATCCTTCATCAAAGGCCAGACTTGGGGTGGGGGGTGGGGAATCCATTGCACACAAAAAAGGACGTGTTTGTTCCCTAAACTCAGTTGTGGAGAAAAGCAGGTGGAAAAAGACGAATGCCAATTAAAAAAAAAAAAAATAACACCACCAAGTGGTTTCGTGAGCTGCGATTGAAGGCATTGAGGGAAGGTGACAGCCATTGTTTCCCACCCAAACGGTCAATGGTTGGTATTGAGCTTCAGCTTGTTTGGAGGTTCTAGCAGGGGAGCGCAGCTATCGTATACCCTTGACCGAAGATCGGTACACTCCTTCTATCTGGGATGGTCGTCCTCTTCCACCGAGCGCGCAGCTTCGGGAGGGACCCGCCTAGCCAGCCAGATCAACCAAATCAACCCTGGTGATCAATGAGGTGACAGATGTCGCAGCCAGATCGCCCTCACATCCGGTTGGTATTGAGTGATAGATCCAGTTATTACTGAGCCTATATTCTGATTTGATCAATATCTTGCTTGTTGTAAT
Source organism: Rhabdophis nuchalis (assembly GCA_039707465.1). NCBI lineage: Eukaryota > Metazoa > Chordata > Lepidosauria > Squamata > Natricidae > Rhabdophis > Rhabdophis nuchalis. The sequence continues at coordinate 6,775,428 of CM077658.1, read as the reverse complement.
TGCAACATCAAGATCATGTGAAGTTCTGGTACCCTTTTACAAAGTCTCTCTCTCTCTTTTTATCTCTCCCTTCCCTTCCTTTTCCTCTTCCTTCCTTTTTCTCTCCTCCCTCCCTCCTTCGCTCTCCTACCACCTCAGATTCGATCCCTATTGGTTCAGCTTTCAGAGAGTTTTGATGGGGACAGAGAGACGGATAACCCCATGCTGTATCATTTCCTTCCAATGACCCATTAATTTAGAGAGAGAAAAGAGATGAATGAGAGAGAGAGAGAGAGAGGGAGAGAGAGAAAAGAGTAGGGGTTGGAAAAGTCTGTGATTTTTTGGAAATGACTCTGCAAAAAACATTAACCGTCTTGCCTGCAAATCAGCATCTCAGCTCCGTTATGGTAGAAAGCTAATTGAAATGCGAAAGAAAGAAAGAAAGAAAGAAAGAAAGAAAGAAAGAAAGAAAGAAAGAAAGAAAGGGGAGAGGGAGAGAGAGAGGGAGAGGGAGGGAGGGGGAGAGTGTGTGTGAGAGAGAGGGAGAGGGAAGGAGGGAGAGAGGGAGGGAGGGAAAGGGAGAGGGAGGGAGGGACAGAGAGAGGGAGGGGGAGAGAGGGAGGGAGGGAAAGGGAGAGGGAGGGAGGGAGAGAGAGGGAGGGAAAGGGAGAGGGAGGGAGTGGGAGAGAGTGTGTGAGAGAGAGGGAGAGGGAAGGAGGGAGGGAGGGAAAGGGAGAGGGAGGGAAAGGAAGAGGGAGGGAGAGAGAGAGGGAGAGAGGGAGGGAAAGGGAGAGGGAGGGAGTGGGAGAGTGTGTGTGAGAGAGAGGGAGAGGGAGGGAGGGAGAGAGAGAGGGAGGGAGAGAGAGGGAGGGAAAGGGAGAGGGAGGGAGTGGGAGAGAGTGTGTGAGAGAGAGGGAGAGGGAAGGAGGGAGGGAAAGGGAGAGGGAGGGAGAGAGGGAGGGAGGGAGAGGGAGGGAGTGGGAGAGAGTGTGTGAGAGAGAGGGAGGGAAAGGAAGAGGGAGGGAGAGGAGAGGGAGAGAGGGAGGGAGGGAGGGGAGATATTTGATTTAAACTTCTAGGATTCCTCCCATCAAGATTCCAACCCTTCTTCCCTTCTCAAAATCTACCAAGCTCAGCTACTCTTAAACAGAAATGTAAAGGAAGGTCCATCAAAGCTGGAGTCAATGCCATACCCTACGTAAAAATCAGATTTCCCATTTGCCCCTGTGGTAGCGATAGAAATGTTCTCAGTTAAAAATAGCCCCCTTCACTCTGGAGTCCTCCATGCTGGGTGAAGAACCTTTCCGGAGCTGGGAGGTATTGTCCACAGTTAACCAGCCAGGCATCCCTCCGCTTCAATATTCTAATTGGACAATGAAAATCCTCGTTATTGTTTCGCCTTCTGGCACATTCCAGACTCTCCTCTGGGCCAAGCAACCGTAATGAGCACAGTGAACATGAAGGGAGCATCATTTTCCAGCTTGCCTCTCCTCATCTAGGGCTGGGAAAGACCCTCGTACCTCACACATTGAAGGAACCATGGAGAGACCATTTAGAGCAGTGGTGGCGAACCTTTTCAGCACCAAGTGCCCATATCAGAATGTGCCACAGTGCAGGAAAGCCAAAGACCAGCTGGCCGGTGCACATGCAGCTAATCTTTGGGTTTCCGGCACACGCATGCATGCCAGACGGCTGGTCTTTGTGTACAGCGGAGCAACGGAATCCCGAAGACTAGCTGGCCAGCGCAGGCATCAGACGTGGGTTGCTGCCAGTTCGGATCGGATTGGCCCAACCGGTAGTAGCAGTTTGCGGGAGTCTCCGCCCGCCCACCCTAACGCTTCTGTGCATGCATGAGCAAGCCCAAACCAGTAGTAAAACAATTAGCAACCCACCTCTGGTGTGTATGCCTGGTTTTTGCAGTGTTTTGGGGGCTGTTTTTAGGCTGTTTTGGGAGCATCTTCGGGCAGTTTGGGGGCTGTTTTTGGCCCGGAAAATGCCCACAAAACAGCCTGAAAATGGCTTGAAAAACGGCCTGGCTTTTGGCTGTTTTGTGGGGTGTGAGAAAAATATCTCAGATATGTTTTCTGCATATCTAAAAAAATGATCACGGAGACTTCTGGCAAAAGGAAACAGCAGTTTAATAACATTAGCTAATGGATTCCCGTGCACAATGAGAATGAGAATCCAGGTACAGGGTTGCACCTTAAATACACCAGCTGACGTATCCCATGCGTCATAACTTGAATATCCAAAAACAAAATTGCGTGCTCAAATGTGAAATAATGTGTTCCACAATGTGAAATGTACAAAACACACCAAATGTTCTAGGGCAGGGGTCTCCAACCTTTGCAACTTTAAGTCTGAAGGACTTCAGCTCCCAGGCTTCTCCAGCCAGCAAAGCTGTCAGTGTCAGGGCCTGGGCCAGGGGTCTCCAACCTTTGCAACTTTAAGTCTGAAGGACTTCAGCTCCCAGGCTTCTCCAGCCAGCAAAGCTGTCAGTGTCAGGGCCTGGGCCAGGGGCCTCCAACCTTTGCAACTTTAAGTCTGAAGGACTTCAGCTCCCAGACTTCTCCAGCCAGCAAAGCTGTCAGTGTCAGGGCCTGGGCCAGGGGTCTCCAACCTTTGCAACTTTAAGTCTGAAGGACTTCAGCTCCCAGACTTCTCCAGCCAGCAAAGCTGTCAGTGTCAGGTCCTGGGCCAGGGGCCTCCAACCTTTGCAACTTTAAGTCTGAAGGACTTCAGCTCCCAGACTTCTCCAGCCAGCTTTGCTTTGCTGGCTGGAGAATTCTAGGAGCTGAAGTCCTTCCGACTTAAAGTTGCAAAGGTTGTAGACCCCTGTTCTAGGGGATCCTGTATTCCCAGAATTAAACAATAAGGTGATGATCGGCTTCCTGAACAACATATCCTGTTGTTCCCAGTTACAAAGGAAGTCTCCAAGTTATTTCTGATCAGGTCACCATAACTTGCTCACGGTGATTTTCCATAAAAGTTTTAAACATATGTTAGGCCCAAAATGGAGCCTAACTGAAACCATCAAATATTTGCCCCAAAAATCCAAAATGTAATCCTTATTCTCTCATGGGGCTTTTTCCGGCCATTTTTTGGCGCTATGGCATGCATGAAAAGCAGCTGTGCATGTACACACCAGAAACTAAAAAAGCAGCTGGCAATAGAATGCGTTCCTTCAGAGAGGGGTCTGCATGCCACTTCTGGCATGCGTGCCATAGGTTCGCCATCATGGACTTAGATCCAATTGATCCCTGTTTCTGACGGGTCACCAATTTGGCAAGACCGGCTTACAAAGAGGAGATCTTTAAGAGTTGGTGTTCCTTGATTTTCTCCTCTGCTTTCCCCCCCATCTCATCTTAAGACAGAGAGCGAAGAGAGAAGATGACTTCCGGTATCTCTCCTTTCCTTCTCTAAACTGGGCTATTCCTCAGGAGACAGTGATGAGGAGTGAAAAGAGAAGGGAGATGATGACACTGAGGAGGCAACTCCTATTATACGGAAGGGTAGGAAACGGGAGAGGATGAGCCGCGTGGAGTTAAGTTAGGGAGGTCAGTGTGTCAAGTGGAGCGAAGCTTTGAAGCTGATGTCGAAGAGCTCCATTAAGGCTTTGAAAGACGAGTCCTCTGAGGTTACGGAAGTCAGTCAGTCAAGATGCTAAAAACCCAAGAGGACAGGAAGCCAATACTTGGGAGACTCAGGAGCTCAATGATATCGAGTTGGGCTTTTTAATTTTCTGACCTGATCTTCTAAATGTTTTCACCAATTCTCCTGGCTCAATCTAGATTTTTGGGTTCAAAGGCTGGGATCACAATGCAAAACTAACATCAGTCATTCAGAGGTCTTGTTGATTTAGGATTGACTTCTAATATGTAAGTCTTGTCCATTAATTTCTCTGAGATTTTGTAAGTGATCCAGATGTTCATCGTCATCTCCTCCTCCTCCTCTTTGTCATCTTTTCCTCCTCTCCTCCTCCTCCTCTTCTTCTTCTTCCTCCTCCTCTCCTTCTTCTTCCTATTCTTCTTCCTCTCCTCCTCCTCTTCTTCCTCTTCTCCTTCTTCCTCTTCTCCTCCTCTTCTCCTACTCCTCCTTCTTCCTCCTCTTCTTCTTCCTCTCCTCCTCCTCTTCTTCTTTACCCTCCTCCTCTTCTTCCTCTCCTCCTCCTCCTCTTCTTCCTCTTCTCCTCCCCTTCCTCTTCTTCTTTACCCTCTTCTTCTTCCTCCTCTCCTCCTCCTCCTCCTCTTCTCCTTCTTCCTCTCCTCCTCCTCCTCTTCTTATTTTCTTCTCCTCCTCTTCTTCTTCCTCTTCTCCTTCCTCTCCTCCTCCTCTCCTCTTCCTCCTCATCTCCTGCTTCTTCCTATTCTTCTTCCTCTCCTCCTCCTCCTCTTCTTCCTCCTCTTCTTCTTTCCTCCTCCTCTTCTTCCTCTCCTCCTCCTCCTCCTCTTCTTCTTTACCCTCCTTCTCTTCTTCCTCTCCTCCTCCTCCTTTCTTTCTCTTCTCCTCCTCCTCCTCTTCTTCTTTACCCTCTTCTTCTTCTTCTTCCTCTCCTCCTCCTCCTCCTCTTCTCTTCTCCTTCTCCCTCTCCTCCTCCTCTTCTTATTCTTATTCTCCTCCTCCTCTTCTTCTTTCATACTTTGCTTTTGTAATGAATGGTTTATGAGTCCAGAAGCATTATGCTTGCTCAGGTAATTATGGCATTAATTATCTGCTACTGTCCAAAGGTCTTAGAAAGGCTGACCAATACAAAGGTTACTTAATGTCAATAATAAACTGAAGTGAGCAGAAACGATCATTTTAAAACAAGGATGGTCTCATCTCTCACCTTCACACTTACTTTTACACACATAGTATATGGATCCATACATGCATCTGCAGTGAGTCTCTATCCACCCGAAATCCAATCATTCATTTTGCAGACCTAGGATCTTTCCTTTTATTTTTTTACTAGCCGATAACCCAGAGTTGCCCAGGTATTTATTTATAGGGGGGAAATGTCTGGACCATAATTTCTAATGTTGGATTTTCCCCCTTACCAGAGGGAGCCCCCTTGTGGAGTCCTGTGAAGCCGTTACCATGGCAATACCACTGCACTGCACAGTAGAAGCCATTTGAAGGCACAACATGCTGTATCTTAACAGAACACACATCCCAAGGGGTGTTAGGGGTGTCTTACCACCACCGCCACCCACAGTATTTTTCTCCAGAGGGTAAGTCATCTGTGTACCAAGTTTGGTTGAAATTGCTCCAGGCGTTTCAGAGTTATGCTGGAACACACAGACGCACACACACACAGCCATTTTAATATAGATGGATAATTTTTAACCCTGTACAAAGTTCATTTTAAGAGTCCACACCATTATCTTACAAAGACTCGGCTTCAAAGGCTTCCGAACTGGCCATCGTTGGTTTTTACCCAACAAGAGAAAAAGGAAATGATAGAAGAACCTTTCAAATGGATTGCTTCCATTTGCATTACACTTTTCCTCCAGAAAAGTTTTTATAGATCCAGCACGACATTGGGAGAGTGCAGAGCCTCAAAATGTGTGGCGTTATTATTCATCCATCTGTGTGTAAAATGGGGGAGTCGTTCGTTTTGGCCCCGAACTGCTCTTGAGAATCCGAGCGTACCTCCCATTTCTGTGGTTTATAAGGGTCTCTCCTGTGACTTCCCCTTCTTCTTTTGCCCTCCATCGTTCCCAGCATGAGGCTCTTCTCCAGTTTCCTCTTCAGGATCTGGCCTTCTAAAGAGCAGTCAGGGTTGATCTCCTTTAGGACTGACCGGTTGGATCGCCTTGCAGTCCAAGGGACTCAATGCAGGAGTCTTCTCCAGCACCAGAGTTCAAAGGCCTCCATTCTTTGGCGCTCAGCCTTCCTTATGGTCCAACTTTCACAGCCATCCATGGCAACTGGGAAAACCATCGCCTTGACTGTACAACCTTGTGTTGGCAGGGGGATGTCTCTGCTTTTTAGGATGCTGTCCAGATTTGCCACAGCTTTCCTCCCCAGGAGCAAGCCTCTTGACTGCAGTCCCCATCTGTGGTGATCTTGGAGCCCAGGAAAATAAAACCAGTCACTACCTCCATTTCTTCCCCATCTATTTGCCAGGAATGGAGAGGGCCTGATGCCATGTTCTTAGTTTTCTTAATGCTGAGTTTCAAGACAAATTTTGCACTCTCCTCCTTCGCCCGCATCAAGAGGTTCTTTAGTTCCTCTTCACTTTCTGCCATTAGAGTGGTATATCCACGTGGCTAAGTTAATTATAATATTAGAATAATTAACCAGTGTAACAGAACCAGTGGAACACCTTGCCCCCAGAAGTTTTGAGTGTTCCATCACTGGAGGCTTTTAAGAAAAGATTGGGTAGCCATTTGTCTGGAATGGTGCAGGGTCTCCTGTTTGAGCAGGGGACTGGACTAGAAGACCTCCAAGGTTCCTTCCAGCTATTCTAGAAGTTTTCTATTCCTGGCCTAGTTCACACCACCTAGCCTATAGTCTGCAGTTAAATTGTTTTAATTGGTTTTTAGGGACACAGTTTTAACTTATTTAAAATTTTTAGCACAGGGATACTAATTTAATCTGGATGGGAAGTAACGGACTCAAGCTCAACCCGACCAAGACCGAGTGGCTGTGGTTTCCGGCTGCCCGATTCAACCAGCTGACTCCATCACTGGCCATAGGGGGCGAACATCTTGCCCCTGTGGATGGGGCGCGCAACTTGGGTGTCCTCCTGGATGCCCGGCTGTCCATGGAAGATCAAGTGACAGCCGTGGCCAGGAGGGCGTTTTACCAGGTTCGCCTGGTACGCCAGTTGCGCCCCCTATTGGATCGGGATGCCCTTTGCACAGTCACTCATGCCCTCGTGACATCCCGACTGGACTATTGTAACTCTCTCTACATGGGGCTCCCCCTGAGGTGCACCCGGAGACTTCAGCTGGTCCAGAATGCAGCCGCGCGAGCTATAATGGGGACCGCAAGGTATACCCACATAACACCTCTCTTGCGCGAGCTGCACTGGCTGCCTGTCGTCTTTCGGGTGCGCTTGAAGGTGCTAGTTGTCATCTTCAAAGCGCTCCATGGCTCGGGACCTAGCATAGCTGGCTGGGGAATTCTGGGAGTTGAAGTCCACCAGTCTTAAAAGAGCCGACTTTGCAGACCCCTGGTGTAGGGTCTCCTGCTTGAGCAGGGGGGCTGGACTAGAAGACCTCCAAGGTCCCTTCCAACGCTGTTACTCTGTATTCTATTCTGTAGGAGTGAGCAGGGAAAAGATTTAGGGCATAATAGCAGGCTATTGTTTTCACTAAGGAGAAATGTCCTGTACTTTCAAACTCCTCCCAGCTCCTGACTCCGAAATATTGCCTTAATCTCATTGTGGAATCAAGTTGGAGGACCTCATTCTTGGTTACCTAGCAACCTAGTTTGTTCCAAATGGCATTGGATTGCAAGGGAGCATCAGTGCTCGGGATCAAAGGCAAGCCATGCTAGAGTCACATAAATTAAGGGTAAGATAGATGTCCGTGGAGCCTCAGCAGGGAAAAATAATGCCTCCCTCTTGGAGAGGGTGGACCAATTTCTCCTGGCAAGGCCAGCAGATGTTCTTCTTACTAATTTCAGTCTTCCATTTTATTTCTTGGCAGCGGGTTGTGGCTTCTGCCTGAGCTGAGAAGGGAAGCAGTTGGAGGCTAGGAAATTCTTAGTGAGAGAATCTCAAAACAAGCTGATTCTGCATTACTACCAAGAAAGTTGGTTGCACGAAGACACCAAAAGTCAGAGGAGAAGGAGATGGAGGAGATGGGGGAGGAGGGAAGGGAAGGGAAGGGAAGAGAAGAGAAGAGAAGAGAAGAGAGAAAATATGGAAGAGAAGGGAAGAGAAGAGAGAAGAGAGAGGGGAGCAGAAGGGAAGGGAAGAGATGGAGGAGGAGGAGAAAGAGAAGGAGGGAAGGGAGGGGAAGGGAAGAGAAGAGAGAACAAATGGAAGGGAAGAGATGGAGGAGAAGGAGATGGAGGAGAAGAAAGAGAAGAAAGAGAAGAAGGGGGAAGAGAAGGGGAGGAGAGGAGAGGAGAGGGAAAGGGAAGGGAAGGGAAAAGAAGAGAAGAGAAGAGAGAAAATATAGAAGAGAAGGGAAGAGAAGAGAGAAGAGAGAGGGGAGCAGAAGGGAAGGGAAGAGATGGAGGAGAAAGAGAAGGAGGAAAGGGAGGGGAAGGGAAGGGAAGAGAGAAAAAATGGAAGGGAAAGTAAGAGATGGAGGAGAAGGAGATGGAGGAGAAGAAAGAGAAGAAAGAGAAGAAGGGGGAAGAGAAGGGAAGAGAGGAGAGGAGAGGGAAAGGGAAGGGAAGAGAAGAGAAGAGAGAAAATATGGAAGAGAAGGGAAGAGAAGAGAGAAGAGAGAGGGGAGCAGAAGGGAAGGGAAGAGATGGAGGAGGAGGAGAAAGAGAAGGGGGAAAGGGAGGGGAAGGGAAGAGAAGAGAGAAAAAATGGAAGGGAAGGGAAGAGATGGAGGAGAAGGAGATGGAGGAGAAGAAAGAGAAGAAAGAGAAGAAGGGGGAAGAGAAGAGAGGAGAGAGGAGAGGGAAAGGGAAGGGAAGGGAAGAGAAGAGAAGAGAAGACTATTATTTCAATTTCGTTGATCAAATTCCACTGCGACATTCAATGGTTTTCTTCTTTGCAATTTGAGTCTGGCCCAAAATGTGAGAATTAGAAAAAGTACCAGCCTTGTTGCTTGTGTTAGATAGAACTATCAGCCATTCCTTTCACGTACACACCAGTATTTCCATAAGAAACGTTTTTCCTAAGCCTACCAATTCTGTCGGGTCGCCTTGGGAAGACTGGCCTTTCCCAGGGCCTGCTGGAGAGTTGGGGTCTTCTAAGCACCTGCCTATGCCTCCAGCCCAAGGATTACGAGACCATACTGTGGGGAGGCCTGTTTTAAGTCCCTTTTCAGGATGCTACCATTCAGCTCTGTGTTCGTAGCCAGACCCAGCCTGGAATAACGGATGCAATTTTTATTGGCCAAAGATCTAAGAACAATCCCGGGCAGGAGATGGAGATAAACATTGGCAAAGTAAAAGCGTTGGAGAGCAGACTAAGAGGTCCCAGAATGCTGACAGATTTGGAGGCTGCCATGGAGGAAAGGGTGGCTCAGAGGCTAAGGCGCTGAGCTGCTCAATCAGAGAGGTCAGCCGTTTGGCGGTTCGAATCCCTAGCGCCGTGTAACGGAGGGAGCTCCCGTGACTTGTCCCAGCTTCTGCCAACCTAGCAGTTCGAAAGCAGGTAAAAAAATGCAAGTAGAAAAACAGGAACCACCTTTGGTGGGAAGGGAACAGCGTTCCGTGCTCATTCGGCGTTTAGTCATGCCAGCCACATGACCACGGAGACGTCTTCGGATAGCGCTGGCTCTTCGGCTTTGAAACGGAGATGAGCACCGCCCCCTACAGTCGGGAACGACTAGCACATTTGCGCAAGGGGAACCTTTACCTTTATGGGGGAAAGCAGCTGGACCCAGACCTGTCCACAAATGCCATTTTCTATACGTTTTCAGAGTATTTACAATAGTCTGACCAGCTGTCCTGAGGTTTTACAAAGGTGATGCAATAACACAGGATCGGGGGGGGGGGGGGGAGGGAGCCCTGGAATGTGATGTATATATTGATATTATTTTTGTATTATTATGGTATACAATCAATTATGTACAGTATATTAGAATCAGATTTGGAAGGGACCTTGGAGGTCTTCTAGTCCAACCCCATGCTCAGGGAGGAAACCCTATACTATTTCAGGCAAATTGTTGTTCAATCTCTTCTTAAAAACCTCCAGCGATGGGAGCATCAGCAAATTCTGGTGGCACTGGTTATTTGTCCTCACAAATAGCAGTTCGAAAGCACGTAAAAAAATGCAAGGAAGTTTCTCCTTAATTGCAGGTTGCTTCTCTCTTTGATTCGTTTCCATCCATTGGTTCCTGTCCTGCCTTCCGGTGCTTGGGACAATGTGGACTCCCTCCCCTTTGTGGCAATGTGTGACTGGAGAAGCTTTGCTGGCTGGAGAAGTCTGGGAGCTGAAGTCCTTAAAGTTGCAAAGGTTGGAGACCCCTGCCATATAGCATCCAAAATTAAATCAGAGTCCGAGGCAAAGCTGTCCTCAAAGTTCCAATTGATGAAGAGAGCCATGTTGGGAAACTTCCAGGTTTCCAGGTTTCCCTCACCCAGTTGAAAGTTCAAGATCCTGCCCCCACATCCACAAGTCCATCCCATGGTCCAATCTCCCACTGCCATGCTAGCAGTTCCACCCATCCAGTTCCAGCCAGGTGCAGAGACAAAGGATGACCTTGGCTTTCTAGAAAGGGATTTTGTTTTGGCTACATAGCATCTAACTCTGTATAATCCCCCCACCTATTTTCCCACAATAGAGAACGGATAGTAGAAAGTGTGGCAGGTCTGAAGTCCAAAAGAAAAGATGGCTTGAAGACCTGATAGAGTGTTTGCGTGGTAGTCAACTCGCATGTAGGTACAACAGTTGTAGCGTCCCAGGGGGCATGGGATTGTCCTTTGTGACCTTCTCAGTTTTCTTCTGACAACCAAGGTCCATGACCAATACTGGGTTCGCTTAACGGCCTCATGATTCACTTAACAACTGCAGTGAGCGTCTTAGCGACCATGCCAAAGGAGCCCCCACCTCAACTGCAGTCCTTTCTCCAAAGGCAAGTGCCAGGCAACCCTGGAAGATTAGAAAACCGGGTCTGTGATTCCCTTGGGCGTCTCGCTCACTCATTTCTATGCGTGTACCGATCGGCCACAGCACTCTCCGACGGCGATGGAGGATCGCTTCTCAACCCATGCCAAGTTAAAAGGAATCAATTGATCTCCCAGGAGGCCCCAGAGATGGAGCAGAGCGTGGCTCATCCCGTTTTGTGCTGAGCTGGTGAAATGATACCATTACGTTGCAGGAAGACAGAATCCAATTAAGGCTTAGGAAACACTTCAATAAGAGCTCTTAGGGCAACAGGACCAAATCCACAGGGAGGGCCATGGACTTCCTCTGGTGGGATTTTTTCCAAGCAGTGAATAGCCAACCCTCCAGAAGATAAAGGCTTAAGATACAGAAGGATCTTGACAAACTTGAACATTGGGCACTATCTAATAAAATGAAATTCAGTGGCGAAAAGAGTAAGGCAACAAAAATGAAATGCACAGGTACAGTATAGGTCAGGGGTCCCCAACCCCCGGGCCGCGGACCGGTGCCGGTCCGTGGCTTGGTAGGAACCAGGCCGCAGGGCGGAGGAGGAGGGAGGAGGGGGCAGCCCCCTGGGCAGAGCACGCGGGAGAACGCAGGCGTGGCTGTTCGCGCCGTGGGAGTGCGGCTCTTCCTCCACCCTCATCGACGGTGGGACTCCTGGGCGCCGCTGCCCCTCCCTACCGGCCGCCGATTCCCTTCCTCCTCCCCCCACACACGGAGCCTTCTCAGCTCCTGGAAGGAGCCTGAGTGAGCAAACGAGCAACCAAGCGCGGCGCCCGGGCGGGCGAGGCAGGCTAAGGAGAGTGAGCACGGCGGCCCGGGCTGAGGAGGCTTGGGGGGGGGGGGACGACGACAGACAGACAGAGAGAGGCACAGATACAGAGAGAGACAGGAAGGGAGGGGGGAATCAGAGAGTGACAGACACACACACAGAGACAGGGAGAGAAAGAGAGACACAGAATGAGTGATTAAGTGCGTGGATGCGAGACAGACAGACATATACACACACATAGAGTGACAGATGGGCGGACGAAGGAGAGAGAGACAGAGAGAGAGAGAAAGAAAGAAAGAAAGAAAGAAAAAGGAAGTGGGAGAGAGAGAGAGAAAGAAAGAGAGAAAGAGAAAGAAAGACAGAGAAAGAGAAAGAAAGAGACAGAAAGGAAAGAGAGAGAGAAAAAGAGAGAAAGAGAGGAAGAAAGAGACAGAAAGAGAAAGAGAGAGAAAGAAAGAAAGAGAAAGAGGGAAAGAAAGAAAGAGAGAGAAAGAGAGAAAGAGAAAGAAATAAAGAGAGAGAGAGGGAAAGAAAGAGAAAGAAATAAAGAGAGAAAGAGGGAAAGAAAGAGAAAGAGAGAAAGAGAAAGAAAGAAAGAGAGAAAGAGGGAAAGAAAGAGAACGAAAGAGAGAGAAAGAGAAAGAAAGAAATAAAGAGAGAGAGAAAGAAAGAGAAAGAAAGAGACAGAGAAAGAAAGAAAGAGAAAGAAAAAGAAATAAAGAGAGAAAGAGGGAAAGAAAGAGAAAGAGAGAGAGAGAAAGAGAAAGAAAGAGAAAGAAAGAGGCAGAGAAAGAAAGAAAGAAAGAACTTATGACCACAATTGAGCACAAAAGTTTGGTTGTTAACCAAGATCATTGTTAAGTGAGTTTCACATTTTCCAAATTGGCCACGCCCACCCAGTCACATGACTGCTGAGCTATACAGCTGGTCCGCAAAATTTTCTTTAAAATGAAACTGGTCCCTGGGGCAAAAAAGGTTGGGGACCCCTGGTATAGGTGGTACCTTGCTCAATAGTAGCAACTGTGAAAGGGATCTTGGAGTCCTAGTAGACAACCATTTAAATATGAGCCAGCAGTGTGCAGCAGCTGCCCAAAAAGCCAACACAGTTCTAGGCTGCATAAACAGAGGGATAGAATCAAGAGCACGAGAAGTGTTAATGCCACTTTAATACCACCTTGGTAATGCCACACTTGGAATACGGCATTCAGTTTTGGTCACCACGATGTAGAAAAGATGTGGAGACTCTAGAAAGAGTGCAGAGAAGAGCAAGAAAGAGGATTAGGGAACTGGAGACTAAAACATATGAAGAACGGTTGCAGGAACTGGGTATGTCTAGTTTAATAAAAAGAAGGATAGGGGAGACATGATAGCAGGGTTCCAATACCTCAGGGGTTGCCGCAAAGAAGAGGGAGTCAAACTATTCTCCAAAGCACCTGAGGGAAGAACAAGAAGCAATGGGTGGAAACTCCTCAAGGAGAGAAGCAACTTAGAACTGAGGAGAAATTTTCTAACAGAACAATTAACCTCTGGAACAGCTTGCCTCCAGAAGTTGTGAATGCCCCAACCCTGGAAGTCTTTAAGAAGATGTTGGATAGCCATTTGTCTGAAATGGTATAGGGTTTCCTACCTAGGCAGGGGGTTGGACTAGATGACCTCCAAGGTCCCTTCCAACTCTGCTATTGTATTGTATTATAGTGGGTGGCAGTGGATGCCTTCCCTGCTTGAAATGGTGCAAAGGGGAGCCTCTACAAACTTTCAGCTATACAATTTTGGAATGGACACCCTTGGAATGGTGTGGGAGTACGAAGGGATTTCTAATTGCAGGCTACAGGAACCATTTGCATCACTCAGGTGACCCTGAGGACCCAGCTAAAACCTCCATGTGGCCTCAAGGACCTTCTAAAAGGATGCAAACGACCAGCTGCCTGCCAGGAATATACATCTTTCCATTCATCCCACTATCCTTTCAGAGCTGAAGAAGCTTCTTGGATGAGAAGCAACATATCTTCAAAAAAAACACACAAGGAAGTCCAGTTGCCTCCTGAAAAAAACCACCTTTGGGACAACCATGACCTGGATGGCTGAGAATCTCTACAGACTTCTAGCTATACAATTTTGGGATGAAAACCCTTGGAATGGTGAGGGAGTAGGAACGGATTTCCGGAGGAAAGAACTGCAAACTACAGGAACCATTTGCACCACTCAAGTGATTCTGAAGACATCGGAAAATCTCCAAGTAGCCTCAACGACTGTCTAAAAGAATGCAAATGACCAGCTGCCTGCAAGGAATATCAATCGTTGCGTTCCCCATTCTCCTGTCAGAGCTGACGAAGCTTCTTGGGTGAGAAGCGAAACTTCTACGAAGAAAAACAAACAAGCCTCCAAGTGGCCTCAAGGACTCTCTAAAAGGATGCAAATGACCAGCTGTCTGCAAGGAGTATCAATCCTTCCCAGATAAACCTCCAAGTGGCCTCAAGGACCCTCTAAAAGGATGCAAATGACCAGCTGTCTGCAAGGAGTATCAATCCTTCCGTTCCCCACCATTCTGGCAGAGCTGAAGAAGCTTCTTGGATGAGAAGCAAAAGGTCTTCCAAAGGAAAAACCAGAAAGTCCAGTTGCCTCCTGAAAAAAAGCACCTTTTGGGACAACCAGGACCTGGATGGCTGAGGATCTCTACAGACTGAAGGCCAACCCAGGCATGTTGTGGCCCGCTGGATAAGGCCACTCTGGATTGTTATCCTGGATTTTTGTTTGTTTGTTTGTTTATGGGAGTTTTCTTTTAGGTTGGTTTTTTTCCCCCTGTTCATGGTTGCTGTGGTTTTTGGGGAAAACAGCATCACACACACACACACACACACCCGGATAAACCAATAACCTGCGAGTTTTATTTCTTCCTAGATCGAGGCTTCGTTTCAAGCCTCTTGCTCCCTCTTCTGATAATGAAAAGCATTGAAGCCTATTTTTCCCCCCAAAACTTTTTAGCAGGCAGTAAAGCAAGTGAGAGAGGGAAGCAAGCTGGAAAGCAGAGGAGGGTAGAAAGCTTTTTTTTTTGCCTCTTTATAAATCTATGGTGAGGCCCCATCTGGAGTATTGTGTACAGTTCTGGTCACCTTCAGAAGGATATGATGGAAATGGAAAAGGTGCAGAGGAGGGCAACCAGAAGGATTCGGGGGCTGGAACACCTTCCTTACCATCTGAGGCTGCAACGGCTGGGCCTCTTCACTCTAGAACGACGGCGCCTGAGAGGTGACCTGATTGACGTCTATAAAATCATGCACGGTGTGGACAAAGTAGAAAAGGAAAAACTGTTTTCCCTATCGCACAACACTAGAACTAGGGGGCACTCCATGAAACCTTTGATAGCTAGACCTCAAACAAATAAGAGGAAGGACTTTTTCACCCAGAGGATCACTGGTCTATGGAACTCCCTGCCAGAAGAAGGGGTGACAGCTGTCAGCCTCGACACCTTTAAGAAAGGATTAGAGGAGTTCATGAAGAACAAGGGTATCCATGGCTATCATTATGGATGCCCAAGGACACCCTCTGGGATGGAGAGATAGGCAGGATATTTCTCAATGCCATTTGCAGGGAATCATAAGCAGGTGAAGACATCTGCTTGGGAAGACCCTGAAGCAAATGGGGAGCCACTGTGGGAGACAGAAGGCTGGACTGGATGGTCTGTGACCTGTTCCAGCAAGGATGTTCTTATGTTCTTATGTTTCCTTTGCATTTGGGGTAGGGGGGCTGGTTTGGGAGGTTTTAAGGCATACCACACGCATCTGACACATGATGCAGGATGTTCTCCTTGGCCCTTAAAAAAAGGAAAAGAAGCAAAGATGGAGAACTTGGCTTGACGTGCTTCTTGGTATCCCTAAAATGCAAAATCCTGTCCCCCCCCAAAAAAAATCTGAACGAGGGGTGGGTTCCTGCCAGGTCTAAGTTCTTCTATAGAAGAGGTTCCACAAATCTCCAGGGCCGTTGAGAACCGGTTCCAGCTAACTCCCGCCGTCCATCCGCCATCCTCAAGAGGAAGAGCGAGAGGAGGAATTCTGGGAGTTGAAGTCCACAAATCTTAAAGCTGTCAAGTTTGAACACCCCTGGTGTTTTTTTTTCTAAAGGGTCAAGGGTGCGAGGGTCTTGTAACTTGACAGCTTTAAGACTCGCGTGCTTCAAATGCCAGAGTTCTTGAGCCAACATTTTGGTTGCTAAGCAAGAGCGTTGTTAAGTGAGTTTCACCACATTTTACAAGTTGGCCATGCCCACCCAGTCACATGATTGCTAAGCCACTCCGACCCGGTCACATGGCCGGCAAGCTACTCCCACCTGGTCACATGACCGGCAAGCCACTCCCACAAAGCAACCACACCTACAGAAGAGGTTCTAAAAAAATTTGAAACCCACCACTGATCTGGAGAGGTGTGACTGGGAAGCAGCTCCAGTTAGGAGGATGACCTGATTGGACCATGTGACGGACATGTGGGTGCAGGGGATGTAATTTGGACTTTCTTTTAGATGAGGGAAACCTGGGAACTTTCAGATTCGGGTTTTCCCAGATGTGCCAATATGACATCTCTAATAAAATGGAACTTTGAGGAAGTTCAAGATTTGGAAGTCTTCTTTCTTTGGGGTGTCTCTTGGATCCCTGAAACACAGTTGACCAACATTCCACTTTGTCTAGTTCAATTCTTGAATCCTTCTGACAGTGGTGATTAAATTTATTGTGCATAATGGATCATTATGCTTCTTCGACGGTAATGGACTGAAGGATTTATGGAATAAGCTGAGCATGGATGCCTAAGAAGAGCATTTTAAAAGGCATGCAAAGTAATTTAGCTCTCTTGATATGTGCATCTTTTACCATGATTGAAGGAAAATCAGCTGGGGCAAATTATTTGGTGTGTTGAAATTATTTGGCGTGTTCTGGTTTTCGTTTTACATGAGTTTACAACATGCAGAAAAGATGGCTTATAAAAACAATCGTTAGCAGGGGTTGGGCCAGAGAATAGGATCGTATGGTTAAATAAGTAGAGATCATTTCAACATTTATGGCAACTGTTTTATGATGAGAATATTGTGTCTTGTTCAGGTGGTTGTATTTTAAGGAAGACAAATTGGAAAATAGCTAAAAGGGGAATTTAGGATGTCCATGGTTTTCTCCCTACTGTTAGAAAAAAATGCCAGGCACAACCAGGAGCATTCGTTGAGTTCAAAGCACAGAAGAATTTATTATTTACAGATTAACAGAGTTGGAAGGAACCTTGCAGGTCATCTAGTCCAACTTCCTGCCCAAGCATCTAGTCCAATCCTACATCTGCCTCTACCTAGGATTGAACTCACAACCTCCTGATTGGGAGGCGAGAGCTCCACCTCTAGGCCACAGCAGGTCCTCTTGCTACCAAAACACAAGAATCTAGCCAATGAACAGTCCAAACTAAATTAGCACTAGATCAGGATCAAAGGAATTCACAGGGGGCTGAACTTGGGTCTCTTGTGACAACACAGTGATTCCAAACTATTGACATGCTTAACTCTGCCTTCCATCTCAGCCTGATATTCTCTTATATAAACACTATGCTAAAGCTATCTTTCTCCCAGACAAAAAAAAAAATCTGCTGTCAGAGCAGAAGGTCGTTATACTTATTTTCTAAAACTCAAGGAAGGCCATAGGACTTCCTGCCTGAGCAGGGGGTTGGACTAGAAGACCTCCAAGGTCCCTTCCAACTCTGTCATTCTGTTATCTAATTAAGTGTTTTATTGTGGATCTAGAGTCACAGATAAAATCAAATTTGTAGAGTTGAAAGAAGCCAAACACTAATTCAATTCTTTGCAGTGTGTAGGAAAACTAACTAGGTCTACTTCTAGAACTGGCTGTCCGACCCCTTCTTGAAAACCTCCAGAAATGGAAGAGCGATATTTTTAATAGGTAAACTGGTTTGTTTTTTCAAATGAAGTCTAGGTAGCTGTAACTTAATGCATGCATGTTATTTCTAGCCCTGGTCACTATGGTTACAAAATTCATTGTGTTATTTTTTATTCTCATCATGTACATTCAAGGCATTATTTTTTTTTAAACTTACATCTTGACATCAGGTATAGCAAGCAAGGTATGCAAAGAAAAGCGAGTCTGATTTTTGGTTTAGTTTATGGCTTAACATACTGTCTAAGCTCAACTGATGATGGTTTATTCGTAAAAGTATATTATGACTGAACACAGTCTTTGGAGCAGGTTTTAGATATCCTGGAAGGAAAACCAGTCTTACAAACATCTTTAAATTTAATTTGTCTCCCAGCGAGTTGTAGCTAAAAGGAGCCTTACTCTTAAAAATGAATTGGGGATTTTGCAGTATCCTTCCCCTGGAGTGGGGTGGGAATGGAGATTTTGCAGTAATCTTCCCCTGCCACATCCACCAAGCCATGCCCACTGAACCAGTGAGAGAATAAGGATTATTTCTTTAAGCAAGGTAGGTTCTTTGAGGAACCTGATAGACTCCATCTTGAATATTTGATCAGCAAGTAAGCTTTTCTTGGAAATCACAGGCTGGAGCATAATCAGAAAGTTATGGTGACCTGGTCATAAATAACGTATGACTTCCTCTGTAACCGGGAATAACAGGATGTGTTTTGCAGGAAGCCGGTAATGAACTTATTGTTTAGTTCTGGGAACAGTTTTGGGGCTTCTGAACACGTATGACATTTGGCAAATTCTATGTTCCTTTCACATTGTGCTTCTTGCACACAATGTTGTTTTCATGTATTCAGGTTATGACGCATGTGATATGTAATTTCATGTATATAAGGTGAAACTCTGTACCTGGAGGTTATTCTCTTTCTGTTTTAGAGAATCCGTTAGCTAACGTTCTATAAATAAATTGCTGTTTCCTTTTGCCATAAGTCTCCCTGATCATTTTTATATGCTGAAGAAAATATCTGGGATATTTTTCTCCCAACCAGTAACAAAAAAAATTGAATTTCACCACTCCCTTTAATAATGCTGGTGTAAAGTACCCTAATGATGCCGGATTCATAATAAGCAACCCAATATTGTAATAGAAAAAGCAGTGATTTATTAACAGCTTCATTAGGCAATTTTTATTTGCAGCCATCTTTTTTGCTTTCTTTATCTGCTTCTGAACTTTACCAGTGTTCCTTTCCTCCCTTCAGTCTGTGTCATAAATCACGTTACCCAATCGTTACATCCATCTCAACCCAGCTACTGTAATCTGAGATCCAGCTCCGCTGAGGGTGTGCATGGAATGTCAACACAGAGAGTTGACAGCTGGACTCAACCCTGTGGTAATACTCATTCCCTCCCAATCAGCAGAGAATAGATGGGGGTGGGGCCAGCCAGAGGTGGTATTTGCCGGTTCTCCAAACTACTCAAAATCTCCACTACCGGTTCTCCAGAACTGGTCAGAACCTGCTGAATACCACCTCTGATTCTAGGTCAGCAATCCCCATGTTTTGGGCATCAGGGACCATTTCCATGGGAAAAGTTTTTTCCATGGACTGGAGAGGGATGGTTTCATGTGCTACTAGATTCTGTGCAGAACCTGCTGGATTTCACCCCCGATCAAAGGGTTGAAAAGGCTCCAACACTATTTTCTCAGAAACCCAGAATTAAGGAGAAATTTACTAACAGTGAGGACAACCAACCAGTGGATCAGAAGTTGCCTTCAGAAGTTGTGGGTGCTTCATCACTGGAGGCTTTCAAGAAGAGACTGGACAGCCACTGAAGGAGGCACGCCTGACACTCCTGGGGTCTTTTGCTTGTGCAAGGGGTTTAAATAGAAGACCTCTACAAGTCCCTTCCAACTCTCTTATTCTGTTTTCCTCCCCAAAAGCCAAACTTTATTTTTATAGTTAGTGACTTGTAGCAACAGCGGGGACTTAACCTCTTTCAGCTAAAAGATTGGATTGGCACAAGGCTTCTCGGGTGTCTAAAGCTGTTGAAATGTTGACACGTGGCCTTGGAAGCCATATGGCCAAGGTCTTATCTTTGAGCTTGGTGATGTCAGAGGCGGAGGAGCAAGAGCCTGAGTGTCGTTTGGCAACCTGTCACAAACTGAACTAGCAAAGTCACCCTTAGGACACCTGGCACTTTTAATCAGGATATTCAGAATACTGAAATATATCTTTGACTGATGAGACCATCTGAGGTTCAAAGGCTTCAGGGTGGCTCCACCTTAAGGAACTCATTAATAACAGAGAGGTGGAAAACTCTGGCTGGATTCGGCTCTTCAACCCACCCACTTCCCACTTCTCGGCATTAACATTTATTCTTAAAAAGAGTTGTGTGACTTCTTGACGCTGCTTTTCCGTGAAGGACCTTGAGACCTTCTGCCATGAGTCTCAATGTGCTTCAAAATTTCTCCGTAGGAGCTTTTGGTGGTAACCACTTTATAAAGCCTTACTATGACACAATGAATACACATGCTTAGAATATCGCATCCGGTTTTGGTCACTGCGATATTAAAAAAAGATGTTGAGACTCTGGAAAGAGTGCAGAGAAGAGCAACCAAGGGGTCAGCTTGTAAAGCTTTGCCATGACTATTATCAAGTTGACATTGGAGGGAGGATTCCATGCATACTTTTGGCCAGAGTCGGACCTCATATTTCTACAGCCGGTGTGTGTGAGGTGCAAAGTTCGCACCTCGTTGGTGGATATGATTTATGACACGGACTGAGGGAGAGGAGAGAAAGGGCTAAAGTGCAAAGACCATTAACTGGAAATCAGTTTCGGCTCCGCAGAAGAACATGCCAAAATGTTGATTCTAATAAATGACTGGATTTCTTTTGAACTTTGTCTTGAGGCTCGTAATTTACTTAGGGAATCTTTTGGAAACTTCACACCAGGATGATTAGGGGACTGAAGGCTAAAACATAGGAAGAACAGTTCCACAAATTGTTGGTATGTCTAGTTTAATGAAAAGAAGGACTGGGGTGATATGATATGATATGATATCAGTATTTCTGTATTTGGGGGGCTGCCACAAAGAAGAGGGGATCAATTTATTTTCCAAAGCACCAGAAGGCAGGACAAGAAACAACGGATGGAAACTGTTCAAGGAGAGAAGCAACCTAGAACTATAGGAGAAACTTCCTAACAGTGAGGACCATTAACCAGTGGAACAGAAGTTGCCTTCAGATGTTGTGGGTGCTTCATCACTGGAGGTCTCTAAAGAAGAGACAGGACAGCCACTTGTATGAAATGGTACAGGTTCTCCTGCTTGAGCAGGGGGCTGGACTAGAAGACCTCAAAGGCCCCTGCCAACTCTGTAATTCTGTTATTCTATGTTTTTCATCTTATTTCATTGATGGAGCAGATAAGCCAAGGCTGGTGCTGGGTCCTGATAGCAGCTCTCTTCTTTTAGCTTCGGTTTATTCCCTTGCAATATTGGCTGCATTTTTAAATGCAAGCAGCTATGACCAAGTTAACTAACAGAGTTACCTATTTTTACAGATGAACCGAGTTGGAAGGGACCTCGCAGGTCATTCTAGTCCAACCCCCTGCCCAAGCAGGAGACCCTACGTCTGCCTCTACCTAGGATCGAACTCACAACCTCCTGATTGGGAGGTGAGAGCTCCATCTCTAGGCCACAGCAGGTCCTCTTGCCACCAAAACACAAGAATCTAGCCAATGAACAGTCCAAACTAAATTAGCACTAGATCAGGATCAAAGGAATTCACAGGGGGCTGAACTTGGGTCTCTTGTGACAACACAGTGATTCCAAACTATTGACATGCTTAACTCCGCCTTCCATCTCAGCCTGATATTCTCCCACAATTGGACTAGAATTTCCGTTGCCGAGCCAGGCTGGTGTTAAGTAAGTCATGGCCAATTTTACACCTTTTTTTTGCCATGGTTGTGAAGTGTAGCGCTGCAAGTCGTTCAGCGAATAACGCAGCCATTAAGTGAATCCAGCTTCGCCCCCATTGACTTTGCTCATCAGAAACCTGCTGGGAAGGTGGCAAAGGGTACTCACAACGCGTCATAAATGCACGCAGGGGTCCAAACACCCGAATTTTGCTATGATGTCACCAGTGCAAGGACTGGCGATAAATCTGCTTTGGTGCAAAACTTAGAAGTAAACAACTGGTCATAAGTGGAGGACCATCTTTTCTCTGGTCTATGCTTAAAAAAATCTGAAGCTGTCTCGTGCATAATAAATGATGTGTCTTCCCCCAGGTTCTCTCTTCATTAATGCCGATGCTTTCCAAAGCATCTCATTTTGGGCTGATACACAAAATGTGTAATCAACTTGATCCTGAGTCTCATTTGCTATCGGATGTCAATTTGTTTCCT
The DNA here is from genome assembly GCA_039707465.1 of Rhabdophis nuchalis. Taxonomy (NCBI): domain Eukaryota; kingdom Metazoa; phylum Chordata; class Lepidosauria; order Squamata; family Natricidae; genus Rhabdophis; species Rhabdophis nuchalis. The sequence goes on along the minus strand of CM077658.1, from coordinate 6,753,642 downwards.
TGATGCCCAGGTTGTGGCCTTTTGCCGCCTGCTTGTCAAGCACATTCGCCTCATCCTTATTTAAGAGACATGTTGATCTGTCATTTTGGGAAGGAATCGAAGCTCCTGGTAAAGAAAGCAGGGAAGAAAATCTGAGTCATTGAAATTCGCTTGCTGACAGACAGGAGAATTCTCCCCTATTAAAAAAGAAAAAGAAAGGAATGTGGAGACTCTAGAAAGAGTGCAGAGAAGAGCAACTAAGATGATTAGGAGTCCAGAGGCTAAAACATATGATGAACGGTTGCAAGAACTGGGCATGGCTAGTCTAGTGAAGAGAAGGACCAGGGGAGACAGGAGAGCATCTTCCAATATTTGAGGGGCTGCCACAGAGAGGAGGGGGACAACCTATTTTCCAAAGCACCCCAAGGCCAGACAAAGAAAAAATTAGGAGATAATATTGTTTAGAGCAGGGTTGGGCAAATATGGCCCCTTTACAACATGTGGACAATATGTAGACAATAAAAAAGATCTCGAGACTCTAGAAAGAGTGCAGTGAAGAGCAACCAAGATGGAGGCTAAAACATACAATGGATGGTTGCAGGAACTGGGCATGGCTAGTCTAGTGAAGAGAAGGACCAGGGGAGACAGGAGAGCAGTCTTCCAATACTTGAGGGGCTGCCCCAGAGAGGACGGGATCAAGCTATTCTCCAAGGCACCTGAAGGCCAGACAAGGAATAATGGATGGAAACTGATCAAGGAGAGATTCAACCTGGAAATAAGGAGGAATTTTCTGACAGTAAAAGCAATTGACCAATGGAACAGAAATTGCCTTCAGAAGTTGTGGGAGCTTCATTCCTGGAGGATTTCAAGAAGAGACTGAACTGCCATTGGTCAGAAATCAGTGGTGGGTTTCTGCAGGCTCGCACCTACTCGCGAGAGCCAGTTGGTGAAATTTAGAGAACCGGTGAGAGGGGGTTCCACCGGCGTACCTGGAAGTAAATCTGGCCTGCCGCTGCCAGTGACCCAACGGGAAGGAAAGGGAAGGAAGGAAGGAAGGAAGGAAGGAAGAAAGAAAGAAAGAAAGAAAGAAAGAAAGAAAGAAAGAAAGAAAGAAAGAAAGAAAGAAAGAAAGAAAGAAAGAAAGAAAGAAAGAAAGAAAGAAAGAAAGAAAGAATTTATCATCACAATTGAGTCCAAAATTTTGATTGCTAAGCAAGAGCGTTGTTAAATGAATTTCACCACATTTTAAAAGGTGGCCACTCCCACCCTGTCACATGACTGCCAAGCCACGCCCACAAAATAGGCCACACCTACAGAGTAGGTTCTAAAAAAATTGAAACCCACCACTGTCAGAAATGATAGTGTCTCCTGCTTGGGGGGGGGGGGGTTGGACTAGATGATCTACAAGATCCCTTCCAACTCTGTTAATCCGTATCTATTTATCCTCGGAGGATTTTGCACTGGTCTCAATTCTACTCTGTTCCTTGGGAGCTTCTTCCCTTTTTCCTCTTTATCTTCTGCAGCCAGATTAGTCTCCAATCAACTTGCCAGATTGTATTTTTTCATACAGTGGATGTAGGACATTTGTGGCAAAGCAGCTGGCTCTCAACTATACAGTCTTAACAGCCATAGTGATTTTTTTGGGGGTGGGGGGTGGTAGAGGCGCTGCAGGCCCACCTGTACAATGGAACCTGTAAATCTTTCAGAAGAGAAATTGGTTTCACCTTTTGGGCCTTCTGTTCTCGGAACAGTGCATTTTGTATACACCTTACTCATTGAGCTGCAAAATTGCACTTACTAAAAATGCATTTGTAAACTGCATTCCCTCTACCCCCCCACCCCAAAAATGCAAAAGGAGAGCGACAGGGGAAAAGCATCTACAGAAATAAATATCCCCTTTCAGGTTGCTTTTTTGAATGTTCAGCTGCTGCTGAAGCTGATTTGGCATGAATCACAACTCAACCAATTTCAGAGTGATAGAGGCAGGTCAAGACGATTCGCTTCCTTAATGAGCATTAGCCCTTCTAGAACTAAGGCTTACTAGCTCAATTATTCCTCAAAATCTGTACTGTTTAAATGTTTTGATGCCCTCCTTAGTTCAACAGAACAACCAAAAGATATTTGAAAAGGTGTTGAAAAGTAAGGGGGAGAGGGAGGGAGAACAAGGAAAACGAGGAGGAGGAGGAGGAGGAGGAGGAGGAGAAGAGGAGGAGGAGGAGGAGGAGGAGGAGGAGGAGGAGGAGGAGGAGGAGAAAAAGAAGAAGAGGAGGAGGAGGAGGAACTGAAGAGGAGGAGGAGGGGAGGAGGAGGAGGAGGAGGAGAAGGAGAAGAAGAAGAAAAAGAAGAAGAAGAAGCACTACTACTACTACTACTACTACTAGTTATTCTGGTGGGGTAACCCAGGAAGTAAAACACTGGGCTGGGAAGGTTGGCATTCAAGACCCAAGCGCCATTTGACAGCTTGAGATCCCATCCTCGCCCGGCTCCTGCTCACCCAGCAGCTTGAAAGCAGGCAAATGCAAGTAGGGAAATAGGTACCACTTCAGTGGGCAGGCAACAGCGTTCGGGAAGGCAGGGAAGCATGGCAGGGCTGTGGGCCGCGGGGAAAAGGGCAGCCAGCTAAGCCGCGACTCGCAGGCTTACCTGGCAGACAGATCAGGGGCGCAGTGCTTCAGGCAGGCAAGCTGCAGAGCAGAGATTGGGCGGGGGCGAAGCGCATGCGCAGTACTAAAGAAAACCAAGATGGCGGCGCCTCTGGCCAGATAGAACCAGTTTGAGGGCATGGCAGGCTGAGTTACTAAGGTCCAAACTGGTAGGAACTCACCTCTGCTTCACACACAAACACACACACACACACACACCTATTATTTGCCAAACTTGGCTTGCGGCTCTGATGCTCTTGAATGCTTCTCATGGGGCTATTATTCCTGCTGTAACAGCAGACAAAGAAGCTTCATTTATCCTTGGCTGTTCCATTATCTTTCTATGGGCGCTGAAAACGCCCGATGACATCCAAGGAGACAAAGCTTTGGACAGCAGCTTTCAACACTTCGAAAGGAACGGCCTTGGAATCTATTCAGTGCGAGCTACGTGGTGAGGTTTATTAAAGCTCTTCTTTTCTTTCTTTTTACCGTCTTAGTTTTTAAACATCATTTTTATCACGGGAAAAGGAAGGTTAAAGCAATCTTTCTTCTAAATAAACTGAATCGATTGGTTCGTCGGAAGGATAGGCAATTAGCCCCCGCCCTTCTTAGAAGAATGAAATGTTTTTGGAAATATTAGGCAGAATATTATATATATATATATTTCCTTAAAGGGGAAATATGTTCCTAAAGACATTAACTCAGAGCTTCAACTCCCTGCCCCTAGCAGATATTTGGAGATAAATAAATTATTATTAATTTTATTTATTTATTTTATTAAATTTCTAAACAGCTCCACTCTCCCCGCAGGGACTCGAGGCGGTGCACAGGAAATTAAAATAGAAAAATGTAAAAACATAGCGATTAATAAATACTAAAAGCAAATTAGATCCCGATAACCCTGTGCTAAAATCCTTAAACCATTAAATATCCTAAAAGTCATTTCCCCTTAAAATCCAAATTTAAAACAGTTTAGTCACCTCTACGCTGATGATACACAGCTGTATATATCTACCGCAAACCACCTCAACGATGCAGTAGCGGTGATGTGCCAGTGCCTGGAAGCCGTGCGGATCTGGATGGGAAGTAACAGACTCAGGCTCAACCCGGCCAAGACCGAGTGGCTGTGGTTTCCGGCCGCCCGATTCAACCAGTTGACTCCATCACTGGCCATAGGGGGCGAACACCTTGCCCCTGTGGATGGGGCGCGCAACTTGGGTGTCCTCCTGGATACCCGGCTGTCCATGGAAGATCAAGTGACAGCCGTGGCCAGGAGGGCGTTTTACCAGGTTCGCCTGGTACGCCAGTTGCGCCCCCTATTGGATCGGGATGCCCTTTGCACGGTCACTCATGCCCTCGTGACATCCCGACTGGACTATTGTAACTCTCTCTACATGGGGCTCCCCTTGAGGTGCACCCGAAGACTTCAGCTGGTCCAGAATGCAAACGCGCGAGCAATAATGGGTACCGCAAGGTATACCCATGTAACACCGCTCTTGCGCGAGCTGCACTGGCTACCTGTCGTCTTTCGGGTGCGCTTCAAGGTGCTAGTTCTCATCTTTAAAGCGCTCCATGGCTCGGGACCTAGCTATCTGCGGGATCGGATCCTGCCACATACATCCTCCCGGCCGATTCGCTCCCACAGAGAGGGACTTCTCCGGGTGCCGTCCACTAGACTTTGTCAGCGGGCGACGCCCAGGGGAAGGGCCTTCTCTGTGGCGGGCCCAGCCCTCTGGAACGACCTTCCCCCCGACATTAGAACAACTACGGACCTCCGCTCCTTCCGTCAGAAATTAAAAACACACTTTTTCTGCTTGGCCGGCCTAGGTTAGTCTCTACCTCAGGGGTTAGGGAATGTGAATTTTAAAAATGGGGATTTTAGTGCAGGGACAATTAGATTTAAACTTTTTTTACTGTATTTATTTATGTATATATTTTATGTTGTTTTAATTTTCCCTGTGCACCGCTCCGAGTCCCCCTGGGGAGAGGACGCGGTATAGAAAAATAAAATTATTATTATTATTATTATTATTAGTCTTCAGTCAAATGTGATGGTAAGGATTAGGCCATTGAGAAGGATTGGGGCCTGAGGACTGAGAACCCCTTGCTAAAATTTTGGAAGCCCCCACCTCCACTGTCACCTCCATTTTGTCAGATACAACAGAATCGTAAACGCAGTTAGTTCTGCTTCATCATTAAACTTTCTTTCCCGTCAGCTTCCATGGTTCCAGTGTCTTCATCCCAGCTTGGATTGGAAGGGCTCGCAACTTGGGTGTCCTCCTGGATGCATGGCTGTCCTTGGAAGATCCTGTGACGGCTGTCGCCAGGGGGGCTTTTTATCAGGTTCGCCTGTTCTACCAGTTGCATCCCTTCCTGGATCGGGATGCCCTGCGCACAGTCACTCACGCCCTCGTCTCTTCCCGTCTGGACTACTGCAATGCTCTCCCCTTGAAGAGCACCCGGAGACTTCAACTGGTCCAGAATGCGGCCGCGTGGGTAATTATGGGGGCGACACGACGCTCCCATGTAACAACCTTCCTGCGTGAGCTGCACTGACTTCTGGTGGTTTTCCGGGTGCGATTCAAGGTGTTGGTTACCATCTTTAAAGCGCTCCATGGTTGAGGACCTGGGTACCTACGAGATCGCCTTCTGCCACCGAGAGCCTCCCACCGGCCAGTATGCTCCCATAGAGAGGGTCTCCTCCTGGTGCCGTCGGCTAAACAATGTCGACTGGCGACACCCAGGGGGAGAGCCTTCTCCGTGGGAGCCCCCGTCCTCTGGAACGAATTGCTCCCGGAGTTATGGATTATCCCTGACCTACGCATCTTCCACCGTGCTCTTAAAACTTTTTTTTTTCAACAAGCCGGGCTGGCATAAATATGAATTTTTAAGTATGTTTTTATTAATTTTTAATCGGGGTTGTTGGTTTTTTAATCTTAATGAGAGGCCAAATATTTACTATGTTTTTTTAACTGTTTTTAATTTTTATATATCCGTTTTACTTTGGCTGTACAACGCCCTGAGTCCTTCGGGAGAAGGGCAGTATAAAAAAGTAATAAATAATAATAATAATAATATTTGGATTTGGATTTATTAAATTTTTAGACCGCCCTTCTCCCTTGCAGGACTCAGGGCCGTTGTTTCTCCCAACAACATGGAATTCCTCTTACTAGGGTAGACTACCAACGGTAAGAGAATAAGAAATGATACTAATTCTATTTGGGCTGACGGAAATACCATCCCAAGGAAACCCAAACTGATCTTTGAAATATACACCAACAATAATAGAAAAAGAAAGAGGAGGAGAGAAAGAAAGGAAGACGGGGGAAAGAAGAAAGAGGTAAGGAGAGGAGGGTGGAAGGGAGAGGAAGAGAAGGAGAGAGGGTAGGAAGGGGAAGAGGAAGAGGAAGCGCAGGAGTAGGAGAAAGGCAAGAAGGCAGGAGAAGGAGAGGAGGAAGGAAGGAAGTAGAAAAGGGAGGGAGAAAAGAAAGGGAGAGAGGAGGAGAGAAAGAAAGGAAGATGGGGGAAAGAAGAAAGAGGTAAGGAGAGGAGGATGGAAGGGGGAGAAAGAGAAGGAGAGAGGGTAGGAAGGGGAAGAGGAAGAGCAGGAGAAGGAGAGGAGGAAGGAAGGAAGGAGAGAAGGGAGGGAGGGAGGAAAAAAGGGAAAACAAGGAGGTGTTACGAAAGGAAGAAGGGAGGGTAACTAAAGCAACCCAAGCTGTATATTATAACCTATTAAATGAAATAAGAAATGTATAAGAATGATAAATGTGAAGAAGAAGAACAACATGTGAATGTATACTTAAAATGGTATGTAAGAGAATTTAAAAAAAATTATTTGGAAAAAAAAAAGCAGGAAATCCCCAAAGTTAGACGTTTTGGCCTCTTCCTTCTCTGGTTTCAGGTAGTCCTCGACTTACAACAGTGTGTTTAGTGACAAAGGCACTGAAAAAGGGACTTACGACCGTTTTGCACACTGATTACTGTTGCCGCATTCCAGGGGAGCGCAGGGACTTCCTTCTGGCATTACAACCAGCTCGGCACGCAAAGGTTTTGGTGTGCGCACGCACTCCATGTGCCTGCACATTTGTCCATGCGCACAACATTAGAAAAGGGGGGAAATTACATTTTTCCAATGAAGATGGCTCTACGCATGGGCAGGACAGAAAATCAAGATGGCGCCACCGAGCATAGAACTAGTTCAACCGTGTATCCGGTTGAGTTACTACCTACTCAGCCGAACTGGTAGGAACATCCCTTCGACCGATTCACTCGCACAGAGAGGGACTTCTCCGGGTGCCGTCAACTAGGCAATGCCAGCGGGCGACTCCCAGGGGAAGGGCCTTCTCTGTCGCAGGCCCTATCCTGTGGAACGACCTACCCCCCGACCTCAGAACACCTCCAGACCTCCGCTCCTTCCGCCAAAAGCTCAAAACGTATTTCTTCCAACAGGCCGGCCTGGCTTAATCTATCTTTCCTACCTCCAGTCTATATATTTAAATTTTTAATTGGGTTTTTAGGGGTTTAGTGTTTTAGGTTTTTAGGTTTTAGCACAGGGTTATAGTAGTTTAATCTGATTTTAGATATTTATATTGTTTTATGTTTGTATGTTTTATAATCCCCTGTGCACCGCCCCGAGTCCCTTTGGGGAGAGGGAGCGGTATACAAATAAACATTTGATTGATTGATTGATTGAACCCACCTCTGCCACATTCCCAGGGTCTTGTGATGAAAATTCTGACATCTGGCCACTGACTCATATTTATGACCATTTCAGTCTCCCGGTGATTACCTTTTGTGGCCTTCTGACAAGCAAAGTCAAAGGGGAAGCCAGGTTTATTTAACAACTGTGTTACTCACTTAAGGACTGCAGTGTTTCACTTAATGGCATTGTAAAATGGGGCAAAAGTCCCTTAACAAAAGTCTCACTTAGCAACAGAAACTGTAGTTATACGTTGAGGACTACTTCTACGTCCAATGTCAACAAGTAAGGTAAAAGCAAGAACAGCAGTGTGAATTACAGCATCCCTATCACATACACACAATTGTACTAAGTAATAAATAATTAGGACATTGGTATTTGCTCCCCAACTGGCCTCGGCTAAGCTTTTATGATTTAAACCATAAATCCGGGCTTTGTTAGCAAGTGTAATTAGTTAAATACTTGGAAATTATTTTTACTAATCTGGAATTGACCTCCTGTTATTTCTGAATCAAGCCAGGTCAATAGAAAGACTTGGCCAAGGCTGTAGAAAGGAGACGAGGCCAAGGAAGGAAGTCTCCGAAGGAAAAGCTCAATAGAAAATAGAAAATCCTGGGAGGGAGGGAGGGAGGGAGGGAGGGAGGGAGGGAGGGAAGGAAGGAAGGAAGGAAGGAAGGAAGGAAGGAAGGAAGGAAGGAAGGAAGGAACCTTCAGGAGTTGTGGGAGCTTTATCACTGGAGGCTTTCAAGAAGAGACTGGACTGCCCTCTGTCAGAAATGGTGGAGGGTGTCTTGCTTGGGTGGGTAGTTAGACTAGATGACCTACAGGGTCCCTTCCAACTCTGTTAATCTATCTCAGACGATCAAAGGCCTAGAGATTAAAACATATGAAGAACGGTTGCAGGAACTGGGCCTGGCTAGTCCAGTGAAGAGAAGGACCAGGGGAGACAGGAGAGCAGTCTTCCAATATTTGAGTGGCTACCAGAGAGAGGAAGGGGGTCAAGCTATTCTCCAAAGCACCTGAAGGCCAGACAAGGAAGAATGGATGGAAACTGACCAAGGAGAGATTCAACCTGGAAATAAGGAGGGATTTCCTGACCGTGAGAACCATCAACCCATGGAGCAGAAGTTGCCTTCGGAAGTTGTGGGAGCTTCATCCCTGGAGGCTTTCAAGTGTGTGGGCACACAGGCACGCACCTGCCCCTCATACAAATCCAGCCCTTCTCTGCCCCTCCCTTGCCACTAACCCAGAGAGATTGGGGAACGCTGTGTTAACCGAATGTATCTTTGCAAGTGGAAGTGTGCATGAATTTGTCTGAGTCTTCGCATATCTTCCAGCGGGATTACCCATCATATATAATCTTTCTTAGTTTGTTTTTTTTAATGAGTGTGTGAAATAACACTCAGTCTTCGGGGAGGGGGGGGAGGGAGATGTGACAGAAAGGCAAATGGGGCACCTTTCCTGGAAAGAGATTTAGCAACTGAGCAGGTAAACAAACCAGGCAGATCACCAAAGAATGAAACGATGGAAGATGGTTTCCGCTTACAAGTTGGTTCCCTGATGAAGATGTTTAAGCTAGTGGGGGCAAGAGAGGTTGGACTGCTTGGGCAGGGGGTTGGACTCGATGACCTGCAAGGTCCCTTCCAACTCGGTTAATCTGTTAAGGTTCAGGAACACTGATCTAGCAGCCCATGGCTCTGGAGCTGCATGTGGCTCTTTCATCCCTCTGCTGCAGCTCCCTGTCACTGGCCGGCTCCAAAATTGATAGGTCTTTCGGTTGGGACAGGTAGAGGAAAAAGGATGCCACACTAGGAGGAGACTCTATGGTGGGGGAACTGGACTTCCGGTTGGCAGAGGAAAAAGGATGCTATCCTAGGAGGAGACTCTATGGTGGGCGAACCAGACTACCGGTTGGCAGAGGTAAAAGGACGCTGCGCTAGGAAGAGACTCTATGGTGGGGGAACCGGACTTCCAGTCAGCTCCAGAGTTGAATGGGGGGCTTCTGGTTAGGACCTTTGCGGCTCGAGGGTTTAAGGTTGCCAACCCCTGATCAGCAACCCAAGCAGATTTTCCAACAACTCCCTTCTGTTCTCCAAAATGGTTGCCTAGCAGTTGAACGCTGCCTGGTGCAAAATTCCATCACTCTACGAAACTTACAAGAGAAAGTGGGCCCGTGAGGACTCTTTAACGTTGCTATAACCACCATTTTAAATAAATAAATAAACATTCGTCTCACGCAGATGGTGGAAATGCTTGGAAGAATCACACTTCACCTCTCCCAACACTTCTATAACTGTTTGGGGGTTTTTTGCTTCTTTCGTGGGTGCTAAAAACGAAGACGATAAAAGAAAATTCACACCATCTCTGAACTGCAGTGTGCACGGCATACAAAATTCATCCCAGTTGCTCTTACAATTGTAACTCCTTCCTGCTTTCCCAGAGTGCTACGCCAACATAGGATGTTCCCTCCTGGGACACATGATTTCTCTGCCATCACATTTCTCTTTAGACATCCATTGATATCGCGGGATTGAGTGCAGCTGTCCACATCAGGAGTTCCTGACTCTTTTTTCCTTCCTTCCTTCCCTCCTTCCTTCTCTCAATTTTCCTTCCTTCCTTCCTTCCTTCCTTCCTTCCTTCCTTCTTCTCTCCATTCCTCCCTCCCTCCTTTCCTTCCTTCTTTTCTTCCCTCTCTCTCTTCCTTCTTCCTTCCTTCCCTCAATTTTCTTTCCTTCCTTCTTTCTTCTCTCTGTTCCTCCCTCCTTTCTATCCTCCCTCAGTTTTCCTTCCTTCCTTCTTCTCTCCATTCCTGCCTCCTTCCTTCCTTCCCTCCCTCCCTCCTTTCAGAAAGTAATTTTTAATCTTCCAGTATTTACGCAGTGGATTGCACAGTATGTTGAATCAGGATTCTTTCCGTGGACATTTTTGGAAAGTATTGATTGAAAAAAATCCTCAAACTGAAGCTTGGTAGAAATGTGGCCTGCAAAAATCCTGTTGTACAACATCTTAGCGATTGCACACAGATACAATGTGGGCACGTTTTTGCTCATATGAGGCCCCTGCCCCTGTCATGCTCTCCATTGCATCAGTGGTGGTATGGATCATCCCAAAGAGTAAATTATCGTAAGTGGATTTGCTGAATGGGAGACAGCTCTGTGAAAATGGAACCAATGACCTTGGCAAAAAACCAAGCAATTAGCAAGCAGAACAGTTACTTCGGAGGGAACCTCTCCAAATAAGGAGAATATGGGAGATTGCCGAAATATGCTCCAGGCAGCAGTTCCTCATGATGACCACAGGAGTTTAATTTTCTGTATGTTTGAGGACGAGGAGATCATAAGATTAGCCCATCTTGATTGCAACCAACAAGGAGATTTTTAAAGCATATTAGATTCACACACTTCAGTTTCTAGAGGAAAAAGTTACAAATCTGGAGAATACTGCAAAATGTCCTAATGATGGAAATACTGAAAGACTTTTGAAGAATGAAATAAAAAAATAGTAGCCACAATATCAATTGTGTCAGGAATTATCTCTGTTTCTAGAGATAGAGGTTAATGAAGTGAGGACAGAGAATAGATTTTAGCTGAACAGAGAGTTTTGGAAGTGGATTTACAACAGAAAAGCCAAGAGAATGATTTAGATAAGGGTATTTCACAGGAACAACTAAAGAAATTTAAAAAGGAAATACATGTCAAATGAAGAGAGTAACCTGTATATTTTTTTTCTATTGATTTACAAGAGAGGTTTGCTCAAATCTCAAGGAAATGAAGAGAAATTGAATCCCATGACAATATTTGAATGATTAAGACTGTTAGAAGCAAAAGGAAGGAATATAAAGTTGGATTATTTGATCACGGGTAAAAGAAAATCTTTTTGTTATCTCCAGCAGCCCTGTAGGGACTTTCTTCTGACACCAGGACTAAAAAAACAAGACTGTATGGATTTGTCTATCAATAAGAGATGGGATATGGGGTGAAGAAATAAATATTTGTAATCTTACAGAGGGAGAAATGTCACTAAATTTGTTGTGATGAAAATTGGAAGTCACTTCTTTATATATGCGAGACCGCCTCCTGCCCCATACATCCCTCAGACCGATACGCTCCCACAGAGAGGGCCTCCTCAGGGTGCCGTCGGCTGGACAATGCCGACTGGCGACACCCAGGGGAAGAGCCTTCTCTGTGGCGGGCCCTGCCCTTTGGAATGACCTACCCCCTGAACTCCGCACCATCTCCGACCTCCGCCTCTTCCGCAAGTGTCTGAAGACACATCTATTCCATCTAGCCGGCCTAGCGTAACCTCCATACTGATTATTAGATAGTTTTAAATTTGGGATTTTAATTCGGTTTTTAGCGCAGGGTTTATTTATTAGAATAAGTATTTTAAATTTTATATATTTTATATATTTTGTATCTATTTTAACATCCCTGTGCGCCGCCCTGGGTCCATTTGGAGAAGGGCGGGGTATAAATTTAATAAATAAATAAATAAATATGTTTCTTTCTCTTTCCTTACTATAGTCCTACTTTTCTCATTGGTTCAGTGGGTGACATCAATCTAAAATCATAAAGCCAACCAACAAGTTCCTGAAATACCTTATTCAGCAACTCATCACACAGTCACTACTCACAACCTAAATTTCATTGCTTCTGGCATGCCCCTACTCTAACATTCACTGCTAATGTATATTTTATTAGCAATAATGGAATTTCTATGTTGATATTCTCCTTGCCAATGTCTTTCACTTTCATAGATTTTCCAATTAAACATCTGTAGCTGACTAGGCCTTACCAACTTGGAAGACGGAAATGATTTCCCCCCGCCCCTGAAAGTTGTGTAGCCTTTGGGATGTCTCTGGCAATTCCTTGGGACCCCAAGAATTCTCCAGAGATCTTGCCTTAGCTGTGAGGAAGTAGAAAAGATGGGAAATTATTTTCCGTAATTCATCCTCACCTGGAACAGGGCTTAGTAACAAGGAGCAATTATTACGAGCACAGAACAACTCAATCCAATAACATAGAATTGTAGGGTTGAAGGGACTTTGGAGGTAATAATACAATAGCAGAGTTGGAGGGGACCTTGTAGGTCTTCTAGTCCAACCCCCTGGGTGGGCAGGAACCTTATACCATTTCAGACAAATAATAATAATAATAATAATAATAATAATAATAATAATAATAATAATAATAATAATAATAATAATAATAATAATAATAATAATAATAATAATAATAATAATAATAATAATAATAATAATAATAATAATAATAATAATAATAAATTTAATTTGTTGTCCGCTCCCTCTCTCCGAAGGGACTCGGAGCGGTGCACAGGGCAAATAAAACAATAAATACACACACATAATTAAAACAAATTAAATATTATCCCTGCGCTAAAAATTCCCAGTTAAAAATTACTAAAATCCCCATCTAAAATTACTAACAACCCCATAGAAGAGAGACTACCCTAGGCCGGCCAAGCAGAACAGATATGTTTTTAGTTTTAGACGGAAGGAGCGGAGGTCCATAGTTGTTCTAATGTCGGGGGGAAGGTCGTTCCAGAGGGCTGGGCCCACCACAGAGAGAGCCCTTCCCCTGGGCGTCGCCCGCTGACAAAGTCTAGTGGACGGCACCCGGAGAAGTCTCTCTCTGTGGGAGCGAATCGGCCGTGTGGATGTATGAGGCAGGATCCAATCCCGCAAATAGCTAGGCTATCTAACATCTTTTTAAAGACTTCCAGGGTTGGGGCATTCACAACTTCTGGAGGCAAGCTGTTCCAGAGGTTAATTGTTCTAACTGTCAGGAAATTTCTCCTTAGTTCTAAGTTGCTTCTCTCCTTGACCAGTTTCCACCCATTGCTTCTTGTCCTGCCCCCAGGTGCCTTGGAGAATAGTTTGACTCCCTCTTCTTTGTGGCACCCTCTGAGATATCGGAACACTGCTATCATGTCTCCCCTGGTCCTTCTCTTCATCAAACTAGACATACCCAGCTCCTGCAGCCGTTCTTCATATGTCTTAGTCTCCAGTCTTCTAATCATCTTGGTTGCTCTTCTCTGCACTCTTTCCAGAGTCTCCACGTCTTTTCTACATCGTGGCGACCAAAACTGTATGCAGTATTCCAAGTGTGGCCTTACCAAGGCTCTATACAGTGGCATTAACACTTCACGTGATCTAGATTCTATCCCTCTGTTGATGCAGCCTAGAACTGTGTTGGCTTTTTTGGCAGCTGCTGCACACAGGTCTTCCAGTCCAGGTCACTCCCTAACCAGGAGACCCTGTACCATTCTGGATGATTAGATGTCCAGTCTATTCTTGAATATAGAGCCTATTCTATTCTATTCCATTCCATTCCATTCTATTCCATATTTTCTATTCTATTCTATTCTATTCTATTCCTATTCCCATCCCTATCCTATTCCTATCCTCTTCTATTCTATTCTATTCCTATTCTTTATTCCCTATTCCCTATTCCCTACTCTATTCATATTCATATTATTCCTATTCCTATCCTATTCTTTATTCCCTATTCCCTATTCTATTCTATTCTATTCCTATTCTTTATTCCCTATTCTATTCTCTATTCCCTATTCCTATTCCTATTATTCCTATTCCTATTCCCTATTCCATTCTATTCCTATTTCCTGGCTTTTCTTCCAATGGGTGAATGGCCTCCGGATTATTGACTGCATTCCTCAAGCCTTTTATTTTTATTCCTCTTCCCTTTTAACGTGATTGCATTTTATCTGAGTCATATTTAATAAATCCTCCCGAATCTGCCTTCTGCTTGTTCTGAATGGACCTCTTGCCCAGCTGAGGGGCATCATCCCTTCATCCCTCCCCCCCCCCAGTCACCAAATCTCAAACTTCCTGCTGCCCCCAGTTTAAGCCAAACCAGAAAGTCTGTTTTCTATCTGAAATAGCTCTCCCCTCCCCTCCCCACCCAAAACCTTCTACCCTGGCTTTCCTCCCCCACCCAAATCCAAGGTTAGAGAGTTCCTCCAACTCTCCCCCACCCCTCGAAGCTCACAATCCCACTAATAGCAGAATAATCCCCTTAGGGGGGTCAGTCCAGGGCAGCAAAAGCAAATTTGTGTATATTTGCACGTTGAGAGAAATTATAGCTAGCGGCCATTCCCCACTCCTTCCCTCCCTAACACCCGATTTCTACTTAAGAATGAGATTGCTTTGGTCTTTTCTAGCCTAGTTGAGAAGCAATTTGGGGAGTTTGGGGTTTCATTCCAGCAGGACAGTGGTTATGGATATAGTCCTCAACTTACAACAATAGCCATAGCAATAGCACTTAAACTTATATATCGCTTCGTAGTGCTTTTACAGTCCTCTCTAAGCAGTTTACAGAGTCAGCCTATTTGCCCCCAACAATCTGGGTCCTTGTTTTACCCACCTCGGAAGGACGGAAGGCTGAGTCAACCTGGAGCCTGGTGAGATTTGAACTATTGGGTAGAGTTGGCAAGCAATACTTCATTCTAATGATTATGCAGAGGAAGGGAAGGGAGACAGGCAAGAAGGAAGGAAGGAAGGAAGGAAGGAAGGAAGGAAGGAAGGAAGGAAGGAAGGAAGGAAGGAAGGAAGGAAGGAAAATAGCATTAGCACTTAGACTTATATACCACTTCTTGGTGCTTTACTGCCCTCTCTAAGCAGTTTATAGAGTCAGCCTCTTGCCCCCAACACTGAGTCATTTTATCCACCTTGGAAGGATGGAAGGTTGAGTCAACCTTGAGCCTGGTGAGATTCGAACTGCTGAACTGCAGCTAGCAGTCAACTGAAGTAGCCTCCACTATTGCACTCTAACCACTTGTTGGGGTCCACTGGCAACAATCCCTTCCCCAAGCAGAAACCGAAGAGGCCGGCTTTTAGAAATGCAGATTTAGTCATCCACTCCGAAAGACTGGGTCAGACAGAAACTCCAGATAAGCAACACAATTAAGCAAGGGAAAGGCTGACAAGATTAGCTCTGACAAAGGATTTGCATTTCCCTTTTTGCCTATAGAGGCAGCCATGACCCCCTAGGAATCTGACAACAGCCAATAGAATGAGATGAATTGTCCTCCCAGCATTATCTATTTATTTTATTTTATTTTATTTTATTTTATTTTATTTTATTTATTTAGTTTGTCAAACATGTACGAGATAGCAGGTATAAGTGTAAACTTGGACATGGACAAAGGAAACGAGTACCAATCAATGGAGACAGTAGGACAGGGACGGAAGGCACGCTGGTGCGCTTACGTACATGCCCTTCGTGGACCTCTTAGGAATGGGGTGAGGCCCGCGGCAGACAGTTTGAGGTTGAAGCTGTGGGGGGTTAGAGGATGTAACAACGGAGTTTGGTAGAGCATTCCAGGCGTTTGACCACTCTTTTGCTGGTCGTATTTTCTGCAATCGAGTTAGGAGCGGTTGACCTTGAGTTTGTATCGATTGTGTATTATTGTATTGCACGTGTCTTATTGAGGTTGAAGCTGAAGAAGTCATTGACAGGTAGGACATTGTAGCAGACAAGTTTGTGTACTACACTTAGGGCCGACCGCAGGCAGCGCAGTTCCCGATTGTCCAAGCCCAAAATTTCAAGCCATAAGGGATTCTCTTGTGAGCAGAGGGGTGGAGGGCTCTTCTCGTGAAACACCTCTGGACCCGCTCGATCGTATGAATGTCCGATATGCAGTGTGGATTCCAGAAAGACAAGCTGCCGTCTACGGGGTCGTATCCGCCCAGCTTGAATTTGGTTGCCAATGTGTAAGACCGAGCATTTGATAGTTGAGATTTAGAGTTGCCAATTGCGTGATCATTCTGACACACAATCGAGCATTGTCGGTGGTGGTAAACAGTTTTACGTCATCCGCGAAGACATAATGCATTGCATGGCATAATGCAAGAACTTCCTAAAACATGCCCTAGGGTCGTTATCTCTTAATGTTTAATTGCATTAGACAGTTCAGCATCGGCTACTTGCAAGAGAGATGCAGATTCAGATCTCCCTGAACTTCTCAGAACTTCCCAAGTCCATTAGATGCTCTCTTCCTGTGCTGAGTTGTTGCAAAGCCTTTGTACTCGGCTGAATAATGTTCCCTATCCAGCGCCACTTGTGGGAGATTAAGTTCTTACTTTGATGATGAAGTTGGGGGGAGAGAGAGAGAGAAAGAGAGAGAGAGAGAGAGACACTCCTCTTTTGGCGTACAAAACCACAAACTACTTTGCTGGTGTAATCTTCGGGGTATCCTTGTAGAAAGCTTTCTGATCTGAGCCGCCTTCTCTCTCCGTATTTCCGGGAAGAGCAAAGTGAAAAAATTGAGTGCCCTCAACACTCAAAATCTCTGGTTGCAGCTTGTTATTGTCATGATTAACACACTGAATCTGGAGACGCTTATTGTGCTGCTCGGAGTAGAAATAACTACGGGCTCGTGGAACCATGCAGATGTAGTATCTTTTGAATAGCTGGATGCTATTGGTTACTTTTTTTGCAAACATTTCATTACCCAAACTGGTAACATCATCAGTGCTAAAAGGGTGTGGGGCTTCTAGCACTGATGATATCACCTAGTTTGGGTAATGAAATGTCTTCAGGGTGTTGGTGACCATCTTCAAATCGCTCCATGGCACGGGACCTGAGTATTGGCGAGACCGCCTCCTACCACATACCTCCCTTCGACTTGTCCGCTCACACAGGGAGGGCCTCCTCAGGGTGCCGTCGACCGGTCAATACCGTCTGGTGACTCCCAGGGGCAGGGCCTTCTCTGTGGCGGGCCCGGCTCTCTGGAACGACCTGCCCCCCCCCAAATCCGCACCATCACGGACCTACGCCTCTTCAGCCGGGAGCTCAAGACATATTATTTCCATCTGGCCGGCCTGGTTTAGACTTTAGACTTCGATTTTAGTAGGTAATTTTACAGGGTTGTAGTGTTTTAAAATTTTTAGCACAGTTTCTTAATTTAATTTGGTTTTAGTGGTATGAGTGTATTTATTCAGATGAATGTATTATGTGTATTTATCTGCTGTGCACCGCCCCGAGTCCTATTCGGAGAGGGGGCGGTATAAAAGTCCAAATAAATAAATAAGTAAGTAAGTAAGTAAGTAAGTAAGTAAGTAAGTAAGTAAGTAAGTAAGTAAGTAAGTAAGTAAGTAAGTAAGTAAGTAAATAAATAAATAAATAAATAAATAAATAAATAAATAAATAAATAAATAAATAAATAAATAAATAAATAAAAACAGCTGCAGGAGCTGGGTATGTCTAGTTTGATGAAGAGAAGGACCAGGGGAGACATGATAGCAGTGTTCCGATATCTCAGAGGGTTCCACAAAGAAGAGGGAGTCAAACTATTCTCCAAGGCACCTGGGGGCAGGACAAGAAGCAATGGGTGGAAACTAATCAAGGAGAGAAGCAACTTAGAACTAAGGAGAAATTTCCTGACAGTTAGAACAATTAACCTCTGGAACAGCTTGCCTCCAGAAGTTGTGAATGCCCCAACCCTGGAAATCTTTAAAAAGTTGTTAGATAGCCATTTGTCTGAAATGGTATAAGGTTCCTGCCCACGCAGGGAGTTGGTCTAGAAGACCTACAAGGTCCCTTCCAACTCTGCTATTGTATTGTATTGTATTGTATTGTATTGTATTGTATTGTATTGTATTGTATTGTATTGTAAATAAGAAAACAACCAAATTCAGAGAGCATCTTCCTTATTTATATTCCAAAATCTGAGAAAAACCTTGCCTTTAAATGGGCAGTCGACCCTTTGGGACCGAGCATGTAATAAATAGATACCTAAGAAGTACATGACATATTTATGGTGGTTTTATGAAGATTAGAGCTGGTGGATGATTGAATTACAGTTTAATTTATGCTACGACATTATTTACATTTGGTTTATGTTGCACGCTTTCTATTGCTTGATCTGCTTAACAGAAGCCGCGGAGGTGCGCTGGCAAAGGAAGGCAGACATAAAATGCACTTTTAAAAATAATAATAATAATAAAATAGCCAAACTGGTCAAAACACATGGTTTTTCAGTGGGCTAACATAAACCTAAGTGCCAGCCCTTGGAAGCAGCCGAGACGTGATATCAAAGCCATGATCAGCCATGTGGGGGGAAAAAATCTTAAGGGAGCCAGAAACCAGCCCGTTTCCCTGCCCCAGGGGGAAACTGAGAAGGCCGGCTTTTAGAAATGCAGATTTGGTAATCCACTCAGAAAGACTGGGTCAGACAGAAACTCCAGATAAGCAACACAATTAGGCAAGGGAAAGGCTGACAAGATTAGCTCTGACAAACACCTAGGATTTGCATTTCCCCTTTTGCCTGTAGAGCCAGCCATGACCCCCTAGGAATCTGACAACAGCCAACGGAATATTAAAGGGCATGTCCTTGCACAGGAACTCCTCAAATACAAAGCCCCTAGAACAGGGGTCTCCAACCTTTGCAATTTTAAGTCTGAAGGACTTCAGCTCCCAGACTTCTCCAGCCAGCTTTGCTAGGAGCTGAAGTCCTTCAGACTTAAAGTTGCAAAGGTTGGAGACCCCTGCCCTAGAAGGTATAAAAACCCACCCACTTTCGACTCAGCTTCCCAAAATCACATGTGACTGGTTGGTGGTTTTTGCTTCATCAATAAACAGAATCTTTCTTTCCAATCGGCCTCCAGCCTCCATTTTATTTCCAGTGCCTTTCCTTGATTGTGAGGTTATTTCAGTATCTTGCATGTCTGAAAGGAGCCCCCACCCACCCCCACCCTCCCACCTTTACTTCCCAGAAAAATAGGGAGGGTCTCTTGTGAGATGCTTTCTGCATCCCCCCATCCCTCCTGTGGGCTGACATATCGCTTATTTGACCATTATCTAGGCTGCAGCTCCTCCTTCTGTCTCCCAAGGTTATTCTCCCAAGTGAGATCTCTCTCTAAAACACCAAAATGCCACTGGATTTAGGACAGGAATATGAAAATCCTCGGATTACAGGGTTATCTCAGTGAAAGCTCAACGGAGATCTCTCCTCTCCAGCTGTTTCCCCCCGGAAGACCCATCATGACAGCAGTGTGGAATCTCTCCTGAACAATTGTGGGACTGTATCTTTAGGCATGGAGAGAGATTCCCAAGCCAACCAGTTGATTATTGAAGAGAATAGCTGGAAGGCCTGCGGCCATCTTTTCTTTTGGTTCTCTGCTGTGCCACACTTTCTATTATTCTACTATGCATTTTCTATTGGGGGGAAATGGGAGGGGGGATTGCAAGGAGTTTTTAGTTTAGTTTTAGTTTTATTCGAATTTATACCCCATACCTTCTCCAAAAAAGGACCCAGGGGGGCGCACAGGAAATTTAAAAGACATAACAAATATAAACAAGTACAAAATTTTAAAAGCTATTAAATCAATCGATACCCTGTGCTAAAATATGTATAAAATCCCCAAATTAAAAACTATCTAAAAACAGTCAGAACGGGAGGTTATGCTAGGCCGGCTTGTTGGAAAAGGTGCGTCTTAAGACGCTGGCGGAAGAGGCGGAGGTCTGAGATGCTACGTAGTTCGGGGGGTAAGTCGTTCCAGAGGGTAGGGCCCGCCACAGAGAAGGCCCTTCCCCTGGGTGTCGCCAACCGGCATTGCCCGGCCGACGGCACCCTGAGAAGGCCCTCTCTGTGGGAGCGGATCGGACGAAGGGATGTATGGGGCAGAAGACGGTCTCGCAAGTAACTAGGTCCCGAGCCATGGAGCGCTTTGAAGATGGTGAGATGCAATGTAGCCAAAACAAAATTCTTCCTAGAAAGCCAAGGTCATCCTTTATCTCTGAAACCTCTGCACCTGACTGGAATTGGATGAGTGGAACTGCCAGCATGACAACAGCCTCATCGGTTCACACAACTATGAATAAGAGCCTGAGAACGGGTCCCTTTGTGGAGGAAATGTCCTTCTGAGTTCAGTTCCAAGTGGGGAGAAAGACATTGGAAACCCGGTGGCTGCTTGGAAAGATGGCTTTAATGGTGGGCTGGATCACATGACGTGAGATCCTGGGCGGGGACTTGGACTTTCATTTGGGTGGGCGAAACCTGGAAGTTTCCAGATTTGGGTTTTCGCAGATGTGCCAATATGACATTTCTTCTTGTGGTTAGGGTATTGATTTAAAACCCCTATGTTAATCTTGTTACAGGACATGACCTTCTGCTGAGGGGGGTGGACTGTCAGGCCTGGAAGCCATCTTTTGCACTTTCTACTGTGGGAAAATGGGAAGGGAGATTATATGGAGTATGAGAGTATAATAACATTCCTTTCTCAGAGAGTCAAGGATATCTTACCCTGGACCTGGAGTGGCTTGACTGGGAGGCATCACCAGTTGGGATGGAGACTGATTGGGCCATGTGACAGACCTGTGGGTGCTGGGCAGGGGCTCGGACTTTCGTTTGGGTGGGGGAAACCTGGAAGCTTTCAGATTCGGGCTTTCCCAGATGTGCCAATAGAGCATCTCTAATAAAATGGAGCTTTGAGGAACCTCAAGCCTCAGAGTCTTCTTTCATTGGGGGTCTTACTTGGGACCCTGACATTATGGGGAATCCAGATTTGCTTCACAACAGTGTTATGAACGTAACAGCGACAACGATTTGCTTAACAACCATGGCAAGAAAAGTCACAAAATGGGGCAAAACTCACTTCGCAAATGTTTCCCTCAGCCATTTTGGGACTCGGTTGTGGTCGAACTTCGAGGACTTACTTGTATATTCCAGAGTGAGTGGAGTCTAATTTAATTGCAATGACAAGGTGATAATATTGCGCCCTTCAGTTATGGGTCACTTGGGGTGTTAGGCAGTGGTGAAATTCAAATTTTCTAACTACTGGATCTGTGGGTGTGGCTTGGTGGGCGTTGTGTGGCTTGGTGGGCATGGTTTGGTGGGCGTGGTAGGGGAAGGATACTGCAAAATCTGCATTCCCACACCACTCGGGCCAGCCAGTGGTAGCATTTGCCGATTCTCTGAACTACTCAAAATTTCCTCTACCGGTTCTCCAAACTACTCAAAATTTCCACTACCGGTTCTCCGAACTACTCAAAATTTCCTCCACCGGTTCTCCAAACTACTCAAAATTTCTGCTACCGGTTCTCCGAACTACTCAAAATTTCCTCTACCGGTTCTCCGAACTACTCAAAATTTCCACTACCGGTTCTCCGAACTACTCAAAATTTCCGCTGCCGGTTCTCCGAACTACTCAAAATTTCCGCTGCCGGTTTTCCGAACTACTCAAAATTTCTGCTGCCGGTTCTCCGAACTACTCAAAATTTCCGCTACCGGTTCTCCGAACTACTCAAAATTTGCGCTACCGGTTCTCCAGAACCTTCTGGATTTCACCCCTGGAGTTAGAGTAACAAAGCCAAAAAAGAGCACACAAATAAAATGACGATGATCTTGGACAAGAGAATGGCTCCATGACTTATGAATTTCAACTCCAGAGTCCCTCAGAGATCAGGGCTGCTACTAAGAATGCTGAGAGTTGAGGCGCTGACTATTTCTCACTCCCTTGGAAATAAATCTATGGCTTTGTTGCTCATTTATATTTATACTTTAACAATGCATGGATTTAATACCGATGCATTCTGCATCAGGCGACACTATCGAGTTCGTTTTCTTCTCCTGGGGGAGGAAGGGGACGTTTTATTGATAGTTTATTGTCGCTTCCCCCCCCCCCCCCCCGTCTCGCTTCATTTTTCAAATCAGTTCTTTTGGCTTCACATTATTATATCCGTACCGGTCTGCTGGGTGTTTCAAACTGCCATCTGGAAAACAATGTGAGATATAAATCAAACACGGGAGAAGAAAACGAAATGATCAAATCTGCAAGGAAGAACTGAGAGCGATGGTTTTGGCAAGGGATTGGACAACCGAAGACTTCTTTGCTGCTTAAATAATCTACAATTCTCCACATTCTTTGGGGACGGACCCATCAAGGCATATTGTTTTTCGTTAGTTGAATCCACAGATAGATATTTGGATGATAAATGCAGGCAAGATACAAGAAGGAATCAGTTGAGGAGGCCATCTTACCATTCCTCTTGTCTTCTTTCTGCTTATAATCTACGAAAGGCCAAGAATGAGGTGGCAAAGGACCACCACAGCTACTCTTGAATGGCCTTCAGAAAGGATAGAATGGGTGAAGATACGCAGAGATGTTGTCAGCTGAGATTTCAAGGAATTGGGTGGAGTTAACTGGTATGTTGGTAACTTTGAGTTGATTTTTGTTCCCAAGTGTTTTCAGTCCAAAATAGGAGGCACTTAACAATAATTGTAGAGTGGGTTTCAGGGGCACGTCACCTACTACTACTACTACTCTACTTCTCCTTCTCTGTCTCTTCTCCTCCCCCTCCTCCCCTTCCCTTTCCTCTTCTCCTCTTCTTCTCCTTTTCTCCTTTTCCTCCTCCTTCTTCTCTCCTTCTCTTCCCCCTTCCCATTCTTCTCCTATTCTCCTTCCTCTTCTCCTCCTTCTCCTCCTCTTCCTCCTTCTTCCTCCTCCTCTTCTCCTCCCCCTCCTCCCCTTCCCCTTCTCCTTCTCCTTTTCCTCCTCCTTCTTCTCTTCTCCTTCTCCTCCCCCTTCCCATTCTTTTCCTTTTCTCCTTCTTCTTCTCCTCCTCCTCCTCCTCCTCTTCTTTTTCTTCTTCTTCTTCTTCTTCTTCTTCTTCTTCTTCTTCTTCTTCTTCTTCTTCTTCTTCTTCTTCTTCTTCTTCTTCTTCTTCTGCTTCTGCTTCTGCTTCTTCTGCTTCTTCTCCTCCTCCCCCTCTCCTCCTCCTCATCCTCCACCACCACTACCTCCACCGCCACCTCTAACTTCTACTCCACCTCCCCATTCACCTTCACTTCTTTCTTTTGGTGGCCTCTGGTGGCCTCAACCACTGTTATTTCACGCTGTTGCAGTGTGTCTTTGATGATGTCTCTCCATCTCCTGGGTCTGCCTCGAATTCTTCAGCCTTCTCCTCTTTTTGTATGCACCTTGCAACGGTATCGAATCCCAAGACAGTCACCTCCTGTTGCTTTTGACACAGTTCAGCCTAGAGATCCACAGTTTTGTGGTCTTCAGTTGCCAGAATCCTGCATTCAGGCACGGCCGTTGGCAGATGACACTTAACAAGGATGCAAAGTGTGTGTGTGTGTGGAAGGGAGGAGGGGAGGTTCACTTTAGCTTGACTTCCCCACATTCTCTGTCTCCAGTCAGCAATATTGGTTCTCCACACTAAGAAGGGCCCGGATGGAGCATAAAACGTAGAATAATAACTGGCTTGAGAAAGGAAGCTAGAAAAGAAAGTAAGGAGAAGATACAGAACCCAGATGATGCACTATGAGAAAGGTGGGGAAGAGGAGGAAAACAGAAAAGAAAATATTAAATATACAAGTATATATTCCACAGCAAGATACAAAGGAGGTGGAACACAGTTATGATTAGATTAGCGAAGGTAAGGGAATAAGAAATGATATGTTATATTTGGGTTTGCGAAATACCATCCCAAGGAAACATAAACTGAGATTCGAAAGAGACACCTATAACAACAGAAAGAGAAAGGGAGAGAGGAGGAGAGAATGAAAGGAAGATGGGGGGAAAGAAGAAAGAGGTAAGGAGAGGAGGGTGGAAGGGAGAGGAAGAGAAGGAAGGAGGGCAGGAAGGAGAAGAGTAGGAGAAAGGTAGGGGAAGAAGGAAGGGGAAGGAGAGGGGGAAGGAAGGAAGTAGAAAAGGGAGGGAGAAAAGAAAGGGAGAGAGGAGGAGAGAATGAAAGGAAGATGGGGGAAAGAAGAAAGAGGTAAGGAGAGGAGGGTGGAAGGGAGAGGAAGAGAAGGAAGGAGGGCAGGAAGGGGAAGAGTAGGAGAAAGGGAAGGGAAGAAGGAAGGGGAAGGAGAGGAGGAAGGAAGGAAGTAGAAAAGGAAGGGAGAAAAGAAAGGGAGAGAGGAGGAGAGAATGAAAGGAAGATGGGGGAAAGAAGAAAGGTAAGGAGAGAAGGGTGGAAGGGAGAGGAAAAGAAGGAGAGAAGGTAGGAAGGGGAAGAGGAAGAGTAGGAGTAAGAGAAAGGGAAGGGAACAAGGAAGGAGAAGGAGAGGAGGAAGGAAGGGAGGGAGAAAAGAAAGGGGAAATAAGGTGGTGTTACAACAGGTAGAAGGGATGGTAAATAAAGCAACTCAAACTGTATATTACAACCTATTAAATGGAATAACAAATGTATAAGAATGACAAATGTAAAGAAGGATAACAACTATGTGAACATATACTTAAAATGGTATGGAAGAGAATAAAAAAATTGGCAGTAAAAACATAGACTAATAAGGTTGGAAGGGACCTTGGAGATCTTCTGATCCAACCTACATCATTTTGGGCACTTTGGGCTGTCCAGTCTCTTCTTGAAAACCTCCAGTGTTGTAGCACCCACAACTTTCATGCAACTGTGTCTTTCTTTGCACCCAATGTTCTGCCCTTAATTGAGCCTTTCACCATTCGTTATAAACCTCTGGCAGCATCATGCTTATTTCCGGAGAAATGATTCACTCCCGAGGAATATACTGTGGTCCTTTATTTCTAATTATGCCTTGCCTCAGGCGTTTTACAGAGGGGGATTTCGCATTGGTGTTTCGGGGCACATATTTCCAGCCTCTGAGCCACGTGGAGCCTTCCGCCCCACGGAGAAGTGGCTCATGCAAGCACTGAGGAGCCTCAACTAAAGGATGGACCATCCTACTGTCAGGATTCCAAATAGCATCCAAAATTAAATCCGAGCCAAAGGATTCCTCAAAGTTCCAATTTAGGAAGAGAGCCATGTTGGCCCATCTAGGAAAACCCGATTCCGAAAGCTTCCCGGTTTCCCCCTGTTAGCAACTCTGGGTTCAGAACCAGTGTTACAACTCTGGTCCCGTAACCAGTGTTAGGAAATAAATGCGGAATAGTGTAATTCACCGGACAGTAAAGAGATACGTTGATTTAACCACAAACAAACTCTAAAACAGTGATAGTAAGAAAATAAATAGTCTTTGCTTTGTAACAAATACTTCTTCCGACCAGTGGGACTAACTTCTCAAAACAATAACAGTCCTTCACCAAAAACAGAGTTATCTTACAGTGATGCAAAACAAATACTTCTTCTTTCTTCAGTCTTCACAGCTTCAGCTCCTCAGCACAGGAATCAAAGGGAATCGAAAAAAGGGAATGGACTGTGATTCTGAGCTTGCTTATATGGTAGAGCTGAGACACACAGCCAATTAGAATTCAATACAGTTCTTAAAGCCACATAACTCCTTAAGAACATAGGCTCATATATATTGTCAACCCAATATAAGGCTGAATATCCTAACACCCCCACCCAGTTGGAAGTTCAAGATCTTGGCCCCACACCCACAAAGTTCAATCTCCCACTGCCATGCTGGCAGTTCCACCCGTCCAATTTCAGTCAGGTGCAGCGGTGCAGAGACAAAGGATGACCTTGGTTTTCTAGAAAGAATTTTGTTTTGGCTACATAGCATCTAACTCTGTAATTCTACCAGCACAGGTCATTGTAATCTATCCCACTTTAACCAATCCTTTTAATCTTGTTCCAAACAGGGATGTAATTACTTTGAAATAACTTAGAATTCCCACATAGTCAATGTAACCCCAACATGCTATCCATATTGCAATACGCTGGACAAGTTGCATTTTTTAAAGCTATATTCAATGCTATCTTCCTTTGCAGTAATTAAGCCACCGTTATGACTCAATGGCACACTGGTGTATCCAACCTTGGCAACTTTAAAGATTTATGGACTTCAACTCCCAGAATTCCCCCACCAGATATGCTGCGAAAGAAACATGGCTTGTTGGGGGAATTCTGGGAATTGAAATCCACAAATCTTAAAATTGCCAAGATTGGACACCCCTGCTCTAGCTGTTCCCCCAACCTGCTTCCTTCGATTAAATGAAGACTGAATTCCCCAGATTTAAATATTTTGTCAATTTGAGGAGTTACAGTCCTATAAATATATCTCGAAGGCATCAATTTGGAGAGGGCCGTTCTACAGCCTCTTTCCTCCTTTCCTGGGAGCGATTACTAACCAACTGTAGTTATTTCAGTTGTACTAATTCAAGCTTGTTAGCAAACCTCTTACATGATTATAACAAATCATGTATTAAATGCATTCCCTCCAAATTTGAAGTGGAGCCATCCCACTATCTATCTTTTTTAATTAAAATGTTCTTTCACAACTAATGGGTTGCATTAAGGGCAAGTAACTAAATAAACAAGTTTACCTCAGAAATAAAATAGTTTTCTTTGCTTTTTCGGCCTTGTAAAACTCTTCAGCTGTTGAATATTAAACGAAATCACCCTTACAGTGAAAGTAGCAATCTTTCTGTTTTGTCTTGTTTTAATTTCCCACACCAAAGAACACTAAATAATAGCAATTTTTGTTATTAACAAGGTACACCTATAATTATGAATACATCTAGCATTGAATAGATTGACATAAACATGTTTTCATGATTTATTTTTTCACTAAATACATTTGAAAACCAATTGAATAACTTCAGAAGCAATCATAAACATCCCAATCATTATGACATGATGAATTATCAATCTTGACCATCTCCAGCTCAACCATTTGTGAAGACCTGTCTGGGTTTTTAAAAAAAGGAGCAATTGAAGCCTGAAAGATTGGATCCTAATTTTAAAGGCTTTTAACATTGAGTCTCATCCGAAGTGTGAAAGATGGTTGGGAGTCTCGAAAAGGCATGGAAGAGAGAGGAATACAGAATATAGAAAAACAGAGTTGGAAGGGACCTTGGAAGTCTTCTACAGACCTATGCCCAAATACGGGACCCTATACCATTCCAGACAATGGTTGTCCAATCTCTTATTTAAAACCTTTGATGATGGAGCATCCACAACTTCTGGAGGCAAGTCATTCCACTGATTAATTGTTCTGTCAGGAAATTTCTCTCCTAAGAACAAAATTGGATCTATACAATACAATAGCAGAGTTGGAAGGGCCCTTGGAGGTCTTCTAGTCCAACCCCCTGCATGGGCAGGAACATTATACCATTTTAGACAAATGGCTATCTAACATCTTTTTAAAGACTTCCAGGGTTGGGGCATTCACAACTGCTGGAGGCAACTTCTGTTCCAGGGGTTAATTGTTCTAACTGTCAGGAAATTTCTCCTTAGTTCTAAGTTGCTTCTCTCCTTGATTAGTTTCCACCCATTGCTTCTTGTCCTGCCCCCAGGTGCCTTGGAGAATAGTTTGGCTCCCTCTTCTTTGTGGCACCCTCTGAGATATCGGAACACTGCTATCATGTCTCCCCTGGTCCTTCTCTTCATCAAACTAGACATACCCAGCTCCTGCAGCCGTTCTTCATATGTTTTAGTCTCCAGTTCCCTAATCATCTTGGTTGCTCTTCTCTGCACTCTTTCCAGAGTCTCCACGTCTTTTCTACATCGTGGCAACCAAAACTGTATGCAGTATTCCAAGTGTGGCCTTACCAAGGCACTATACAGTGGCATTAACACTTCACGTGATCTAGATTCTATCCCTCTGTTTATGCAGCCTAGAACTGTGTTGGCTTTTTTGGCAGCTGCTGCACACGGCTGGCTCATATTTAAATGGTTGTCCACTAGGATTCCTAGATCCCTCTCATCCCTCCCATCTCTTCTTGATAAGTTTCTATTAGTATAGTACTATATGCTAACACATGTAGATCAGTCCCCCACCAATTGATCTTCTTTTCTTCTTCTCCTCCTCCTCCTCCTCCTGGTCTTCATCCTCTTCTCCTTCTTCTCCTCTCCCTCTTTTTCTCCTCCTCTCCTCCTCCTCCTCTTCTTCTTCTTCCTCCTCCTCATCTCCACCTGCTCCTCTTCTCCTCTTCCTCTCCCTCCTCTTCTCCTCTCCTCCTCCTCTTCTTCCTCCTCTCCTCCTCTTCCTCTCTCTTCTCCTCCTCCTTCTTCTCTCCTCTTCTTCCTCCTCGTCCTCTTCTCCTTCTCCTCTTCCTCTAACCTTCTCCTCCTTCTCCTCTTTTCCTCCTCTTCTTCTTCCTCCTCCTCCACTTCTCCTTCTCTTCTTCCTCTTCTCCTCTACTTCTCCTCCTTCTCCTCTTCTTGACATATCTTATGGCACTGGGGTTGTTTTTCTCCCCCGCCCCCCAGTCATCAGATCGAGTTGAAAAAGAATATGCGGCGTGAAGTTTTGGCACCCTACTCATAATTCATGTTCTCCAGTGAGCCTTGCATGGCCACTGTCTCACCTCCCATGTGACTTCTTCAATCATTCAGGGGAGAACTGAAATGTCCCCTCTTGAAGGGGGAACACCGAGATTACCACAGGGCCTCTTATCCTCTCAAAGACATCAGTTGTTCTTGACTTTCTTTCTTGTGAAGGCAGGCATGCCATAAATCTATTTTAGAGGAACCTCTGGGGTATTTCAGATCTCGCTGTGCGCATGAGTACACCCAGACAGTTGGCACTACGGATAAAAATCACTCCGAATTCATATTTAATACTCCTCTCTTCCCTTCTAACAAGCTCTAACCAACTTCGCTGTGACTTACCTACCTTGCTACCAACTATCTGTTTCCTTATTTACTTCACTCAAATCTGCCATAACCAAGAGACCTACAGAATGTCTCTAAAAATACAGTGAAATGTTGATTGTTATAGCATTGAAACCAGGGTTGGGATCGAAAAAAATTAGACACTGGTTCTCGGTCCGGTGGGTGGGTGGGTGGGTGGACGTGGCCATGGTGGGCATGGCCTACTTGGCCTCTTGCACCTCAGTGGGGTAGGGGGACATTTTCGTTTCCGCAGTTCTAAGTTGCTTCTCTCATTGATGGCAGTCCAGTCTCTTCTTGAAAGCCTCCAGAGATGAAGCTCCCACAACCTCCGATGGCAACTTCTCTTCCATGGGTTGATGGTTCTCACGGTCAGGAAATTTCTCCTTATTTCCAAGTTGAATCTCTCCTTGATCAGTTTCCATCCATTATTCCTTGTCTGGCCTTCAGGTGCTTTGGAGAATAGCTTGACCTCTTCCTCTCTGGGGCAGCCCCTCAAATATTGGAAGACTGCCTCATGTCTCCCCTGGTCCTTCTCTTCACTAGACCAGCCATGTCCAGTTCCTGCAACCATTCATCGTATGTTTTAGTCTCCAAGCCTTTGATCATCTGAGATAGATTCAGATTAACGGAGTTGGAAGGGACCCTGTAGGTCATCTAGTCTAGCCCCCTGCCCAAGCAAGAGACCCTCCACCATTTCTGACAGATGGCAGTGCAGTCTCTTCTGGAAAGCCTCCAGGGATGAAGCTCCCATAACTTCCAAAGGCAACTTCTGTTCCATGGGTTGATGGTTCTTACTGTCAGGAAATTCCTCCTTATTTCCAGGTTGAATCTCTCCTTGGTCAGTTTCCATCCATTGTTCCTTCTCTGGCCTTCAGGTGCTTTGGAAAATAGCTTGACCCCCTCCTCTCTGTGGCAGACCCTCAAATATTGTAAGACTGCTATCCTGTCTCCCCTGGTCCTTCTCTTCACTAGACTAGCCAGGCCCAGTTCCTGCAACCGTTCCTCGTATGTTTTAGCCTCCAGTCCCTTCATCATCCTAGTTGCTCTTCTCTGCACTCTTTCTAGAGTCTCTACCTCTTTTTTACATCATGGTCTTTATATTATCCCTCTGTCAATACAGCCTACGACTGCACCAGCGTTTTGAACACATGAAGCTTCTTCAGCCTTGTGCCTGAATGAATGTTACATTATTAAGCCATGTCTCATCACTGGCCCTTCCGATGGCCGTAACAAGTCCTCTACAACAGGGGTCCCCAACCTTTGCAACTTTAAGTCTGAAGGACTTCAGCTCCCAGAATTCTCCAGCCAGCTTTGCTGGCTGGAGAATTCTGGGAGCTGAAGTCCTTCAGACTTAAAGTTGCAAAGGTTGGGGACCCCTGCTCTACAGGTTATGCAACCTTCTCTTTACTATCATATTTTGTTTGATTTTTAAATGGCTTTCACATTTTTCGTAAATCAGTGGACCAAATCATTCCTCCTTACCTTTAACATATTTTTTTTTACCAGAACAGGAATCAAAAAGAGGCCAATTTGGGGGGGGGGGGGGGGGGGAGGGGGTTAGAGGTGGTGAAGAAAACATCAATTGAAATTCATAAATCATCTCCCACTCTTCTGCAGGGAGGAAGTCGCAATTCTGCCTCCCCAGCATCTGTATGACTTATGGCCAGCCAGTAGCTGCTTTGAATTTCCCAACAGGGCCAGCAATTAGGGGTATTAATTGCTTTTGCAAATAATCTGCCAGGTCGAGGGCAGACGTAATGCGCCTCTCCATCACCCTGGCTGTTTCCCCATTAAGTGGCATTCCTCACCATGCTCATTTCCATAACATGGCACTAATTTTCTCCCTGAAATGACAGCTGAGATGCACAGCAGGCCCCTCGTCTGGTGAAACGAGACAACTAATCTGGGAAGCAACCGGTGGGTAAATTAGAGGGAAAGGAGGAGGGGGCACCATTCAATTATTGCACGTCGGTGGCACTGATGGATTAATGCGTAAGAAAGGGGTGGAGAGAATCCATTTTTACAAGTAAAATCAGCGTTCCTGAATTGGCCTGCTTATTTCTCTAGTTAACATCCTTTCTGGGGCGGGGGGGATTTCAGGATCTGTGGGCATGGGAAAGGACCCTTTCTTTAGAGCACATGAAACCATCTGCAACGGGGGGGATAAGAGAATGCCTTTAAAAGTTGAGTACAGGTTGAATGCACGGCACACAAGAGTTTGTTTAGTGATCAACTGCAATGAAAAAAAGGGACTCGTGAACATTTTTTCACACAACCGTTGCAACATCCTTCCAAAATGGATCAAATGAGGACCCAGATTGTTGGGGAGCAAATAGGCTGACACTGTAAACCGCTTAGAGAGGGCTGTAAAAGCATTGGGAAGTGGTATATAAGTCTAAGTGCTATTGCTATTGCCTTTCCTTCCTTCCATCCATCCGTCCGTCCACCCACCCACCCATCCATCCATGACTTGCAGTGGTTAGAAGGCAGTGTTGCAGGCTAACTCTGCCCACTTCCAGCAGTTTGATCCAGACTGGCTCAAGGTTGACTCAGCCTTCCATCCTTCCCAGGTGGGTAAAATGAGGATCCAGATTGTTGGGGGCAAATAGGCTGACTCTGTAAACCGCTTAGAGAGGGCTGGAAAGCACTGTGAAGTGGTATATAAGTCTAAGTGCTATTGCTATTGCTATTGCTATTACCCTTCCTTCCTTCCTTCCTTCCTTCCTTCCTTCCTTCCATCCATCCATCCATCCATCCATCCATCCACCCATGACATGAAGTGGTTAGAAGGCAGTCATTTCAGGCTAACTCTGCCCACAGCCAGCAGTTCAATCCTGACCAGCTGAAGGTGGACTCAGCCTTCCGTCCTTCCGAGGTGGGTAAAATGAGGGCCCAGATTGTCAGGAGCAATAGGCTGGCTCTGTTAACTGCTTAGAGAGGGCTGTAAAGCACTATGAAGTGCTAACTAAATCTAAGTGCTATTGCTATTCCTTCCATCCTTCTGTCCTTCCATCCTTCCTTCTTTCTGTCCTTCCATCCTACCTTCCTTCCCTCTCTTTCTTCTTTCTCTCTCTCTCTCCCTTTTCTCCTTCCTTCCTTCCTTCCTTCCTTCCTTCCTTTCTTCTTGGCACAGTGGTTAGAATACAGTATTGCAGGCAAACTCTGCCTACTACCAGCAGTTCAATTCTGACCAAAGGCTGAAGGTTGGCTCAGCCTTCCGTCCTTCCGAGGGGGGTCAAATGTGGAGCCAGATTGTTGGGGGGCAAATAGGCTGACTCTGTAAACCACTTAGAGAGGGCTGGAAAGCACCGTGAAGCGATATATCAGTCTAAGGGCGATTGCTATTTGATTATTTTTCATTGGATGTTGTCCGGGTTCCTTGCGCCTGACCTTACGGTCATCTGTCCAGCCCCAATTGGACCCCAATGTAGAGCCTTGGGTTCTCCTATTTTCCTCCTATAATCTCAGGGCCTTATGCAATATCATCCTTGGCTTCTCTGCTAAGAAAGTGCCACCCTCCCCAAGGGGGCTGGATAATAGGACATTTTCTTTCCTTCGCCTTCCCTGAGTGAAAGATTACCGCTCTATTTTTCCGCTTGGGTGGATGAATGAAAGAAAATGTTCGCTTGGAGAAACGATAGAAAACAGCGAGGAGAAGGAGGGAGCGTATATTCCGCTTCCACTAGGCGCTCCCTTGGGCCAGCCACCTGCAATCCATTACACTGTCACTTCCATCTGGCCTGACACAGCGAGGAACTACTAATAAACCCATAACA
Source organism: Rhabdophis nuchalis (assembly GCA_039707465.1). Lineage (NCBI taxonomy): Eukaryota > Metazoa > Chordata > Lepidosauria > Squamata > Natricidae > Rhabdophis > Rhabdophis nuchalis. The sequence continues at coordinate 6,721,019 of CM077658.1, read as the reverse complement.
GATGTCGCTTGTCAGGAGGATCAACTTAGGGGAAATATATTGCTTGAACAATGGCAGGTGAAGGGATCTTCAAATGCCTGTTTTCTCCCAAAGCCCTTAAAAAGAGAAGCAGGCCAACCAAACCGGGGTTCGGTTTCCATCTTTTGGTTGTCTCGCAAGGAAACCGAGTTCCCAGGTTCTGCATAACTCATCGATCGATAATCGTGTGCATTTCTTCTGTTCCTTCACACACACACACACAAAATTTCCACCTATTTCCTTCAGACGGTGACGCTAGAAGAAATAATTCTTTTAGACTCTCCACGACTCTAATTAAAAGAATTCCACGTTAAGCAACTAGACGTAACATTCCGTTAAAGCAGGGGTCGGCAGCTCGCGGCTCTGGAGCCGCATGTGGCTCTTTCATCCCTCTGTTGCGGCTCCCTGTCACCAGCCGGCTCCACAATTGGTAGGGTTTTCGGTTAGGGCAGGTAGAGGAAAAAGGATGTTGTGCTAGGCGCAGACTCTATGGTGGGAGAATTGGACTTCCGGTCGGCAGAGGAAAAAGGACGCTGCGCTAGGAGGAGGCTCTATGGTGGGGGAACCGGACTTCCAGTCAGCTCCAGAATTAAATGGGGGGCTTCTGGTTAGGAACTTTGTGGCTCTTTTGAGTGTTTAAGGTTGCTGACCCCTGGATTAAAGACATCTTTTGGTCAATCAATGAAGGAGGGGCAGATCACCACGTCAAAGATATCTGCCCCGAAGGGCCTAGTAATAGAATTTTGTAATAGAATTTTGCAAATTCGGATGTATTTCCTCCCTCCTTCCTTATCTTCATGAAAACTAGGAAGTCTCTTGCCTGAGACACTTTCTCAAATTACATTTCTGCTTTGGACTCAGAGTTCCATTACCTAATCTTTGTCTGCCTTCTGTTCCTCAAAGCCATTCTTTCTTCCGCTTAAGGCAATAGCTCCCAACCTTTGCAACTTGGCGGCCCAGTGGAGGGAGAGGGGAAGCAGGCCGACATGTATGTATGCCCCTGGCTCAACTTACACCAGTAATGAGCTGGTTGTGCAAATTGAGCTGTGCACGCGAGCTCACACAGGCAAACAGGCCATAGTCCGTGACCCCTGCCTTAAACTATCTCACAAGGGTATTGTGCGAAAACTGGAGGGAAGGAAAGTTGCGTACATTGTCTTGAATCATTGAAGGAAATGAGAGAAATAAATCTAACAACAAATACGTACTTCGAAGGTTGAGTGGAAAACGGTGTGCTAGCCTTACTTCATTCAATTACTTTACCTTATTTTTCCAACTTACTATATATTTACAAAGGCTTGCCTCGCTAGCTTCAAACCTGCTTTTCAACACATCTCACCATTTTTTCTGAGCTTCACAGTTTTCCAAGAACATAACACATATATGAAAATGCCTGTTCAGAAATTCATATATTCATTAAACGGTTCTTCAAAACTCCAGCATGTTGGAGCAATCTAATCTAATATTAACTCTGCTTTTTCTTTAAGGTACATGAGTGTTGCTTAGTGAAATATATTCCGGAATAGGGATGAAATTTAAGGCAAACCTGATAGATAGATAGATAGATAGATAGATAGATAGATAGATAGATAGATAGATAGATAGATAGATAGATAGATAGATAGATAGATAGATATTAGATAGATAGATAGATAGATAGATATTAGATAGATAGATAGATAGATAGATAGATAGATAGATAGATAGATAGATAGATAGATAGATAGATAGATATTAGATAGATAGATAGATAGATAGATAGATAGATAGATAGATAGATGGATGGATGGATGGATGGATGGATGGATGGATGGATGGATGGATGGATAGATAGATAGATAGATAGATAGATAGATAGATAGATAGATAGATAGATAGATAGATAGATAGATAGATAGATAGATAGATAGATAGATATTAGATAGATATTAGATAGATAGATAGATAGATAGATAGATAGATAGATATTAGATAGATAGATAGATAGATAGATAGATAGATAGATAGATAGATAGATAGATATTAGATAGATAGATAGATAGATAGATAGATAGATAGATAGATAGATAGATATTAGATAGATAGATAGATAGATAGATAGATAGATTGATTGATAGATAGATGATAGATAGATGATAGATAGATAGATAGATATTAGATAGATAGATAGATAGATAGATAGATAGATAGATAGATAGATAGATAGATAGATAGATAGATAGATAGATAGATAGATAGATAGATAGATATTAGATAGATAGAACCGCCTACTACCACATACCTCCATTCGACCTGTCCGCTCCCACAGGGAGGGCCTCCTTAGGGTGCCGTCTGCCGGACAATGCCGGCTGGCGACGCCCAGGGGAAGAGCCTTCTCTATGGCAGGCCCCGCCCTCTGGAATGACCTCCCCCCAGACCTTCGTACTATCACTGACCTTCGCCTCTTCCGCCAGACACTGAAAACATATCTCTTCCATATGGCCGGCCTGGCATAGCTGCTACAGTTATGCTATTTTTAGAGTTGGGTTTTAAATTAAATTGTTTTTTAGCACGGGCTAAATTATTTAATATTAGTTTTACCTTTTGTAGAATTTTGTATCGTCTGTATTTTAGATTTTTAAATTCCTGTGCGCCGCACTGAGTCCCTTTTTGGGAGATAGGGCGGGATAGAAATCTAATATATAATATATATAGATGATAGATAGGAAAGTGAATGATAGATAGATAGATAGATAGATAGATAGATAGATAGATAGATAGATAGATAGATAGAGATAGAGATGATAGATAGATAGATAGATAGATAGATAGATAGATAGATAGATAGATAGATAGATAGATAGATATAGAAATGATAGATAGATAGATAGATAGATAGATAGATAGATAGATAGATAGATAGATAGATAGAGATAGATAGATATAGAAATGATAGATAGATAGATAGATAGATAGATAGATAGATAGATAGATAGATAGATAGATAGATAGATAGATAGATAGATAGATAGATAGATAGATGGAGAAATAGACATATAGATATAGATATAGATATAGATATAGATATAGATATAGATATAGATATAGATATAGATCTCATATCCAACAACCTGAACTTGATAGATTCACAAAAATATGAAACAAGGAAAAAAAAACCCAACATGATAGATTTGCTATCAAAACAAAACAAAACAAAATGAGCACAAGGGAAAAATAGCCATCACTGAAATATTTCTCCATATCAACATCAATATTTATTATTATTTGCTAAGCTAGCTGATAGCCCGGCGTTACCCAGGTATTATTTATAGGGGGGGAGGAAGAGGAATGTCCAAACCAAACATAATTTCTAATGTTGGAATTTCTCCCTTACGAAAGGGAGCCCCCTGGTGGAGTCCTGTGAAGCTGTTACCATGGCAACTCCACTGCGCAGTACAGTAGAAGCCATTTTACGGCAGTACAGTGGAAGCTATTGAAGGGCACAACAGGCTGTATTTTAACAGAACATACATCCCAATGAGTGTTAGCGGTGTCTTACCCCCACAGTATTTTTTTTTCCAGAGAGTAAGTCATCTGTATACCAAGTTTGGTTGAAATTACTTGAGGCATTCCAGCGTTACACTGGAACATACACACACATAGTAAAACAGTAACACACACACACACACACACACAGAGACAACAGTGTTGCTGGTGTTTCCAGCAGGCACTGGTATGCTCGTACTGGGGTGTACGGGTCGCATCCCACCACTGGCGCATGCCCAGACATGCGCACTCCCACTACCGAACCGGTAGTGAAGAAAAGAGGATACCATTACTGCCCTAATCCTTCTCGTCATTAGAAGAATAGAATACAGTAATCCCTCGTTTTCCGCGGCTTCGTTTTCCGCGGATTCAGTGCTTCGCGGATTTTTTAAAAATACCAAAAAAAATGCATTGGTAGGAGGCAAGCGCCCCCTAGTGGTTGCTTTAAACATGTCCACCAATTCAAGTTTCCTAGCGAATCCTACTTCGCGGTTTTCAGTTTTCGCGGAAGGTTGCGGTCCCCATTAACTGCGGAAAACGAGGGATTACTGTAGTACAGTAACTTTATGGTCACTTTTAATGTACACCCTTTGGCATGCATTAAAGTGAAATTTCATGGCCTATAGCTCTCAAAGGGTCACCACCTCCAATACACACTACATGAACATGATAAAATAAATAAATGCAAAATTATGCATATACCCACATATATTGTATGACACAACGAAACAACACAGTTTAGTTCGGATGTATACATGCACATGGCGAAAGAAACTAATTTTGTGAGTTTACCAGGCGGGTGGCCTAGGGAACAAAGCTGTTACAGAATCTGGTAGTCCTGCTAGAAATGCTTCAAAATCTCCCCCCAGCGGGGAGCAACAGAAACAGACCATAAACTGGGTGTGGCAGGGTCTCTAACAATGCCTTGAGCGCTAAACACGTAGTGCTTATAAGCAGCATCCTGAATAACGGGAAGCGGGCTTCCTATAATCTTCTCCGCTGTCCTCACCACTCTCTGTAGGGACTTTCTATCGGAGGCCCTGCCACCGCCAAGCCAAACAGTATGTTAAAACGCTCTTACCTGTGTAAAAAGTGGCCAGGACAGAAGGAGAAAGATGTGCTCTCCTCATCCGACGCAGGAAATGCAGACTAGCTATTCCCAGGCCCCGCAACCATCCATCTTACAATTTAGCCTCCAGACCCTTTTTTCAATCTTCGTTACTTTTCTCTCTACACCAGGGGTCCCCAACCCCCGGGCCGCAGACCAGTGCTTGATAGTAACCGGGCCGGAGTGAGCGGTGGAGAGAGTAGCGCAACTCTTAGGCAAGTGTAGCAAACGCTCTGCTATCCTGGTGGCTGGCCGGGGCAATGGACTGCATTGGGGGGGGGGGTTGGGGCACCACCCAGCCCTGCCCGGGGGGAGGGGCTGCCAGGCCCTCCTGCCCGGGACGCAGCCCGTTCTTCCCTGCCTCAGCCGAGGATCCTTCGCCCGGGACCCCTGGCAGCTTTCCCGCCCGTTGCACGTCACCGCCGAACGGGCGCGCAGCCCATGTGACTCGACTCACCCGCTGGAGGCTCCCACCGGTCCGCGGAATTGTTTTTTACATGAAACCGGTCCTTGGTGCCAAAAAGGTTGGGGACCCCTGCTCTACGCCTTCTAGGGCCTAAGCATCTTTTTCGTATTTGGCAACCGGAAGTGGACACCGTGTTCAAATCAATGTGGTACCTTCAGAACAAGGTTTGAGAGCCCCAGCTTCTCGACTTAACACAGAAACTCTCCTCTTGACCTTAAACTATGCAATGAGGCTAATTAATGCCTCAATAATTGTTAGGGGACTTTGGAGGCTAAAAACATAATAATAAGATCACCAACCGAAGTACCTGAATTATGGATGTTCCAGTGTTCACCATCCAGATGTAGGACATTTACTCGGTCCCCATTTCTCGGCGGGAGGAGAATTTCACTTTCAAATTCATACAAAGTGAGTCCTAGAGAAAAAAAAAGAGCAAATGTTTACCTGATTAGGGAATTCAAAACCCCATACATTTAAACAGAACCATCCTTCCCATTTAAATGAAAGCAACAGAAACCAAAAATAAATAAAAAGGCAAGTTGGATAAAGAAAGGAAAAGAAAAAACCCAACTTTTAAACTTCTCAACAGCCGATGCTTTCCTAATTAGAGTTAGAATTTATTAAATTTCTATACCGCACCTTCTCCCTACTGGGACTCAGGGCGGTGTACAGGCAGGTAAAATCGATAATATAAAAGATAAAATACAATTAAAAATACGTTAAATAGTTGGCCTTCCCTAAAACCCCTATTAAAACCCCTGCTAAAACAAATTAAAAACTACGCCAGGCCGGCCGCACGAAATAGATAGGTATTCAAGGCCCAACGGAAAAGGCCGATGGTCGGTGGTAGGTCGGTGATCGTCCATAGGTCAGGGGGTAGGTCATTCCAGAGGGCAGGGGCTGCCACAGAGAAGGCTCTCCCCCCATAATACCTATGTAGTAAAGGTAGTCCTCAACTTACGACCACAGCTGCGTCCCAAAACGTATACCGCTACGTGAGACATTTGTTAAGTGAGTTTGGCCCCATTTGAAGAATTTTCTGACCACAGTGGTTAAGTAATTTAAGTTAAGTTAATTGCCGTTATTAAGTTAGTCACACGGTTGTTAAATGAATCGGGCTTCCCCACAGACTTTCCTTGTCAGAACGTCACAAAACAGGATCACACAACCCCGCAACCGTCATAAATGTGAGTCGGTTGCCAAGCACCTGAATTTCCATCACGTGATGATGGGGCTGCTGCAGCGGTCATAAGTTGTGAAAAAACGGTCATAAGTCACTTTTATCAGTGCCGTCATAACTTCAAACAGTCCCTTAATGAACTGTTGTAAGTCAGTCGAGAACTTCCTGTGTGCTATATTATACAATAGCAGAGTTGGAAGGGACCTTGGAGGTCTTCTAGCCCAACCCCCTGCGTGGGCAGGAAACCCTATACCATTTCAGATAAATGGCTCTCCAACATCTTCTTAAAGACTTGCAGTGTTGGGGCATTCACAACTTCTGGAGGCAAGCTGTTCCAGAGGTTAATTGTTCTAACTGTCAGGAAATTCCTCCTTAGTTCTAAGTTGCTTCTCTCCTTGATTAGTTTCCACCCATTGCTTCTTGTCCTGCCCCCAGGTGCCTTGGAGAATAGCTTATTATATACCTTGAAACATCGGAATGATGCAAGCAATAATATACGCTCCCCAGCTCTAAGAATCTGAAAGTTGGACTTTAAAGAAGCAGGACAGGAAGGCTGACTTTTAAATAATACAATGATACTAATATATATAAATGAAAATGTAACTATGAGTTTGTTCAAAACCGCTAATCTCTGAAAGTCCTGCACTGATCGCTTCCAAATTTTCACACAACGTTCCTTTTAAGTACGGCACCAATGATATAGACATATAGATTGTGTAGATGTCACACCTGTGCCAGGTACATGCAAAGGAAATGTAAAAATTGTAAAAAAGGTAAGTAGATGGATACAGAGAGAGCAGTGGGCCACAGATATTAAGTAATCCTTTATGACATAAAATACTCTGTCCATAAGATTCAAGGAGAAATGCAGTAGGTAGGTAGGTAGAGGGATAGAGAGGGAGAAATACGGTAGGTAGGTAGAGGGATAGAGAGAGAGGGAGACATAGAGTAGGTAGGTAGGTAGGTAGGTAGGTAGGTAGAGGGAGAGAGGGAGAAATACAGTAGGTAGGTAGGTAGGTAGAGGGAGAGAGGGAGAAATACAGTAGGTAGGTAGGTTGTGGGTTATACAGTGGTTGTGTATAAGTGTTTGTGTGTGCAGGTGTAGATCTACACACAGATTGGTTTGCCATTTAACCAGACTGGGCCACAGCAACGCATGGCCGGGAACAGCTAGTATGTTATATATCATAATATATATATTATAATTATAATAAAATAATGAGGTGGAATATAGGGAACTGAAGTCTTTACAGATTAACAGAGTTGGATGGAACCTTGCAGGTCATCTAGTTCAACCCCCGCCCTCAATCAAGCAGGAGACCCTCCACCATTTCTGACCGATGGCAGTCCAGTCTCTTCTTGAAAGCCTCCAGGGATGAAGCTCCCACAACGTCCGAAAGCAACTTCTGTTCCATGGGTTGATTGTTCTCACAGTCAGAAAATTCCTCCTTATTTCTAGCTTGAATCTCTCCTTGGTCAGTTTCCATCCATTCTTCCTTGTCTGACCTTCATGAGCTTTGAGAAATAGCTTGACCCCCCTCCTCTCTGTGGCAGCTCCTCAAATATTGGAAGGCTGCTCTCCTGTCTCCCCTGGTCCTTCTCTTCCCTAGACTAGCCATGCCCAGTTCCTGCAACCGTTCATCATATGTTTTAGCCTGCAGTCCCCTAATCTTCTTGGTTGCTCTTCACTGCACTCTTTCTAGAGTCTCAACCTCTTTTTTATAGTCTACATATTGTCCACATGGTGTAAAGGGGCCATATTTGCCCAACCCTGCTCTAAACAATATTATCTCCTAATTTGGTGTTAGGTGTTTCTTGTGGTGGGACTTGAACCTTTTCTTTTTCTCTTGGAGACCAAGAGAGGAGAACAGGGGGTGATAAAATGCCAGCTTAAGTCTGAAATTCAGGGCAGGAAGTAACCTTATTCTTACCTATGGGGGCCACTGTTTGCTGCTTTCCTTCTTCCTTCTTGCTGATGCCTTATTTAATCAACAGAAATAACACACCTGGAGCTCAATTAGGACTCTGCTGCCTGAGGAATGCTGGGAGTTGGAGTCCACACAGCTTTGGAAAAACACACCTGTGGGGACTTCTTACTGCCAGATTGTGGAAGTGGCACCATCCTGATTTTCTTCTTCTGTTTCCTTCTCTACCAATGATATATGTTGATAACCTCATGCTGAGTGGAACTATAGCATCCACAAGAGCCACGCTGGCGCAGTGGTTAGAGTGCAGTACTGCAGGCTACTTCTGCTGACTGCCGGCTGCCTGCAATTTGGCAGTTCGAATCTCGCCAGGTTCAAGGTTGACTCACCCTCCTGTCCTTCCGAGGGGGGTAAAACGAGGACCCAGATTGTTGGGGACAAGGGGATGACTCTGTAAACTGCTTAGAGAGGGCTGGAAAGCACTGTGAAGCAGTATATCAGTCTGTGCTATTACTATTTTCCTTCCTTCCTTCCTTCCTTCCTTCCTTCCTTCCATCCATCCATCCATCCATCCAACCACCCACCCATCCATGATGTGCAGTGGTTAGAAGGCAATGTTGAAGGATAACTCTGCCCACTGCCAAGAGTTTGATCCTGACTGGCTCAAGGTTGACTCAACCTTCCATCCTTCCTTGTTGGGGGCAATAGGCTGTCTCTGTAGACTGCTTAGAGGGGGCTCCTTCCTTCCTTCCTTCCATCCATCCTTCCATCCATCCATCCATGAAGCACAGTGATTAGGATGCAGTATTGCAGGCTAATTCTGTCGACTATCAGCAGTTCGATCCTGATGGGCTCAAGATTGACTCAGCCTTCCATCCTTCCTTGTTGGGGACAATAGGCTGTCTCTGTAGACTGCTTAGAGGGGGCTCCTTCCTTCCTTCCATCCATCCATCCTTCCATCCATCCATCCATGAAGCACAGTGATTAGGATGCAGTATTGCAGGCTAATTCTGTCGACTATCAGCAGTTCGATCCTGATGGGCTCAAGGTTGACTCAACCTTCCATCCTTCCTTGTTGGGGGCAATAGGCTGTCTCTGTAGACTGCTTAGAGGGGGCTCCTTCCTTCCTTCCTTCCTTCCTTCCTTCCTTCCATCCATCCATCCATCCATCCATCCATCCATCCATCCATCCATCCATGAAGCACAGTGATTAGGATGCAGTATTGCAGGCTAATTCTGTCGACTATCAGCAGTTCGATCCTGACCGGCTCAAGATTGACTCAGCCTTCTATCCTTCCAAAGTCTGTAAAATGAGGACCCAGATTGTTGGGAGCAAGAGGCTGATTCTGTAAACCGCTTAGAGGGGGCTGTTAAAACACTGTAAAGCGGTATATAAGTCGACGTGCTATTACTATTATCACCATATGAGACCATTTAATTATTTCCGTTTTAGAGGGTGCAAAGGCCTGGCAGGGGAAACTGATCATTTATACTCGACTGAGATGGGAGTATATTTTTCAGGGCAAGATACAGTTCAGACATACAGGTAGTCCTTGAAATACAACAGTTTGTTTAGCGACCGTTCAAAGTCACAGTGGCACTGAAAAAAGTGACGTATGACCATTTTTCACCTTTATGACCATTGCAGAATCCCGGGGTCACATGATCTGCTTTTGCGACCTTCCGACAAGCAAAGTCAAGGGGGAAGATTCACTTAACAACTGCAGTGGATTCACTTAACAACTGTGGCAAGGAAGGTCGTGTCTCACTTAGCAACAGAAGTTTCAGGCGCCAATGTAGTCCTCCATCAAAGACTGCCAGAATTCCTGAAAATGCTGCCGCTTTTTTATTTCTCCACTAGAGGGCAGGCTCCACCAGGAAATTTAAATTGCAGTGCAATTCATGCATTTTTACTGCGAATTTCTCAAACTGCATTTTCAGAGCAAAATGCTAAAGTAAAACTTGGTATCCTTCAAAATCCACCCTGTTCCAAATTTTCTGATGCAGATCTTAGTGTTTTTTTAAGAGCTTGGAACTGCCTCTTTGGAAAAGAAGTTCCCAAAGCAATATTCTAGATATGAAAGCCAATAGCACCACCAACAGATTTAATTCTGGGAAATTGCTTCTTAAAATAAATAAATAGTATATTAAGCAGATGTTGCTCATTTGACTGAGGTGTGCTCAGATGTTTGCCACCATGTCTGACTGAAGCGTGTGGAGTTAGCAGTGACGCTTTTAAATGAATAAAACAGAATAACAGAGTTGAAAGGGTTCTTGGAGGTCATCTAGCCAAACCCCCCTGCTCAAGCAGGAGACCCCATATGATTTCAGAAAAATGGCTGTCTAATCGTTTCTTTAAAACATCCAGTGATGGAGTACCCATAACCTCTGGAGATAAGCCGCTCCACTGATTAATTATTCTAACTGTCTGGAAATTTCTCCTTAGTTCTCGGTTGCTTCTCTCCTTGATTAGTTTCCATCCACTGCTTCTTCTTCTGCCTTCAGGTGCTTTGAAGAACAGGTCGACTCTCTCTTCTCCATGACAGTACCCTAAAATACAGAGGAGAGGAGAGGACAGGAGAGGAGAGGAGAAAAGAAGGGAGAGGAGAGAGAAGAGAAGAGGATGGAGCGAAAAGGAGAGGGAAGGGAAGGGAAAGAAAGAGAATGGAGAGGAGAGAGAAGAGAAGGGAAGGGAGAGGGGAGAGGGGAGAGGGGAGAGGAGAGGTGAGGAGAGGTGAGGAGAGAAGGGAGATGAGAGGAGAGAGAAGAGAAAAGAAGGGAGAGGAGAGGAGAGAGAAGAGGATGGAGCGAAAAGGAGAGTGAAGGGAAGGGAAGAGAATGGAGAGGAGAGGAGAGGAGAGAGATGAGAGGAGAGAGAAGAGAAAAGAAGGGAGAGGAGAGAGAAGAGGATGGAGCGAAAAGGAGAGGGAAAGGAAGGGAGGGGAGAGGAGAGGAGAGAAGGGAGAGGAGAGGAGAGGAGAGAGAAGAGAAAAAAAGGGAGAGGAGAGAGAAGAGGATGGAGTGAAAAGGAGAGAGAAGGGAAGGGAACAGAGAGGAGAGAGAAGAGAAGGGAACGGAGAGGGGAGAGGGGAGAGGAGAGAGAAAAAAGGGAGAGGAGAGAGAAGAGGATGGAGCGAAAAGGAGAGGGAAAGGAAGGGAGAGGGGAGAGGAGAAGAGAAGAGAAGAGAGAAGGGAAGGGAAGAGATTATTAAATTATTAAATAATAATTTAATATGTTTTAATGATGTATATTGTTTTTATTGTGGTTTTAATAATGCCTGTGCGCCGCCCTGGGTCCTAACAAGGAGAAGGGCGGGGTATAAATTCGAAATAAATAAATAAAAAATAAGAAGAGAAGAGTTGGGAGGGACCTTAGAGGTCTTCTAGTCCAACCCCCTGCACAAGCAGGAGCCTCTGGTTATCCAGTCTTTTAAAATGGAGCACCCACAACTTCCAGAGGTAAGCCATTGGATCTTGCACCATTATCCTGGCATACATATATTTGCCTTCATTCGTGATAAGCCATTGTTTGGCTTGGTTAGCCCCCAAAATGCTATGCCACATACTTTACAATAGCTTTCCATCCATGTCTCTCTGTGTGTGCGCGCGCAAGTGTGTGTATCTCTATTGACACGTCTACATCCATAAAGAGAGAAGGGAGGAAACCGAGTTGCCAAAAGTCCGCCTGGAAATGTTGGAACCCGAACGAATAAGTTTACACCTACCTTTCGTGGTTTCAAATTTTTAAACCAAATATTAAAGTTTACACCTTACCTTTTGTGGTTTCAAATCGTTCAAGGTTTTTCCCAGCCGGCTTGTTTCTCTGGGCTCTTGAGAAACTTAATTCCCCACCCCAAACCTTTATGATTTTTCTCCCAATTAAAAATAATAATTAAAATGCACATTTTCTCACAAGCTGCCCCGTGATTAAATGTTTTGCTGAAGACGGCTTATCTGCCTTTGAATGAGGACTTTTCCATTCCCAGCTTTTGGTTCCCATGGTACAATTCATTTAACTGTCATAATTTTAAAAGCAACCCCCCCACATCTCCTTTCTTAATGAAACGGCTGCCTTCCACAAAATAATTTTCCCACTCAGATATTTTGGATAAGAGGATATAAAAGCACAAGTTTTATAAGAAAAGGCTTCCAAACATTTTTATCTTTGACTATCAAGATGATGTCCACCCATCTTGAAGGCATTAAAACAGAGCAGGGGTCTCTCAGTCAAATGGAATGTTGACCCCCTTATGATCATATTCATCAGACCTTTTGCTTCAGGTAGCCCTCGAGTTATGACGGTCACAATACAATAATGCAATAATGCAATAATGCAATAATGCAATAATGCAATAATGCAATAATGCAATAATGCAATAATGCAATAATGCAATAATGCAATAATGCAATAATGCAATAATACAATAATAAGATTAAGGTTAAGATTTATTGCATTTATATACCGCCCTATCTCCCTTTCGGGACTCAGGGCGGTTTACAGCCAACAGGAAAAATGAGTAATATAAAAGTTAAGATCAAATGTTAAGATATAATTAAATAAATTGGCCTGCTAAATTAAAACCCCCTACTAAAATCAATTTACAATTCAATAATACAATACAATAATACAGTAATACATTAATGCAATACAATAATACAATAATAATACAATAATACAATAATAAGTACAATAGTACAATAATACGTACAATAATACGTTCATACGTTAATACAATAATACAATAATACAATAATACGTACAATAGTACATATAAATATGAAAAATAAATAAATAAATAAAATAATACGTACAATAGTACAGTGATACAATAATATGTACAATCGTACAATCGTACAATAATACAATAATTACAATAATGCAATAATAATACAATAATACAATACAATAATGCAATAATAATACAATAATACGTACAATAATACAATAATACGTACAATAGTACAATGATACAATAATATGTACAATCATACAATCGTACAATAATACAATAATTACAATAATGCAATAATAATACAATAATACAATACAATAATACAATACAGTAATACAGTAATACAGTAATACATACAATAATACAATACAATAATACAATAATGCGTACAATAGTACAACAATACAACAATACAATAATACAATAATAACAATAATTACAAGCAGATTTAGAAGGGACCTTGGAGGTCTTCTAGTCCAAGCCCCTTATACCGTTTCAGACAAATGGCTACCCAACGTCTTCTTAAAGACTTCCAGTGTTGGGGCATTCAGAACTTCTCGGAGGCAACTTCTGTTCCACTGGTTCATTGTTCTAACACTCACAGAGTGTAGATGAACAGGCGAAGCTGGAGGGTGGCATTAAAGGCATCATCAGTTTGGAATCCTTGCGCCGCCACAAGAGACTGAACTCCAGCCCCCGTTGAATTGTGTTGACCCTTATCTAGTGCCGATTTAGCACCGACCTTTAGTTGAGCAAATTCTTGTGTACAGGTAGTTCTCGGCATATGACCACAACCGAGCCTAAAATTTGCATTGCTAAGCGAGACAGTTATGAAGTGAGTTTTGCTCTATTTCACAACCTTTCTTGCCACTTGTTACTTGTCATTAAGTGAAACACTGCAGTTCTTAATTCAGTGATGCGGTTGTTAAGCAAATCCGGCTTCCCCATTGACTTTGCTTGCCATAAGGTCGCAAAAGGGGAGGGTCGCATGACCCCGGGACACTACGATCGTCATAAATATGAGACAGTTGCCAAGCGTCTGAAGTTCGATCACATGACCGTGAATCGTCAGTCATCAGTGTGAAAAAACGGTCATAAAGCACTTTTTTCAGGGCTGCTGTAACGTCAAACGGACACTGTATAAAATGTTGTAAGTCAAGGACTATTTGTACGTGTGCGTGCACAAAGAACCAGCTCACAGATTGAACATGAACATATATCTTGACCAGTGGCAGGATTCAGATTTTTTTTACTACCAGTTCTGTGGGCGTGGCTTGGTGGGTGTGGCATAGCTTGGTGGGCGTGGCTTGGTGGGCGTGGCAGGGGAAGGTTACTGCAAAATCCCCATTTCCTCCCAATCAGCTGGGACTCGGGAGGCAGAGAATACCGTATTTTTCAGAATATAAGATGCACCTTTTTCCCACAAAAAAGAGGCTGAAAATCTGGGTGCGTCTTATACACTGAATACAGCATTTTTGGCCTCCCGAAACCCCGCCCCCTTTGCAAAAAATGGCTGTGCATAGCCTTTAGGAGGCTTCCAGAGTGTTCCTGGGGGCTGGGGAGGGCAGAAATGAGTGAAAAACAGGGCCAGCCAGAGGTGGTATTTGCCGGTTCTCCGAACTACTCAAAATTTCTGCTACCGGTTCTCCAGAACCTGTCAGAACCTGCTGAATTTCACCCCTGCTTCCATCTGTTACCCTTGTCCTCCCTTCAGATGCTTTGGAGAACACCTCTCTTAGGTACTCAGTGGCTGACCCATTCCAAAGGTTGGGTCCTAATTGCAATTCCTACTTCACACTCTTTCCCATATTATCCAGGTTAATAAAAAAATATGAAACCCCCAACTGGGAAACTCAAAAGCAAATACCGCAGCCAGGTCTGGTCATTGCAACATCAAAAAAGGATGTTAAGATTCTGGAGAGAGTGTAGAAAAGAGCAACAAAGAGGACTAGGGGCAGGGTAGTGAAAAGAAGGACTAGGAGAGACAGGATAGCAATGTTCCAATATTTCAGGGGCTGCCACAAAGAAGAGGGAGTCAAACTATTCTCCAAAGCACCAAAAGGCAAGAAAAGAAACAATGGATGGAAAATAACCAAGGAGAGAAGCAACCTAGAACTAAGGAGAAATTTCCTAACAGTTAGAGCAGGGGTCTCCAACCTTTGCAACTTTAAGTCTGAAGGACTTTAGCTCCCAGACTTCTCCAGCCAGCTTTGCTGGCTGGAGAATTCTGGGAGCTGAAGTCCTTCAGACTTAAAGTTGCAAAGGTTGGAGACCCCTGAGTTAGAGCAATCAATCAATGGAACAGCTGGCCTCTGGGGCTTCTGGATTCACCACCAAAAAAGAGACTGGACGACTATTTGTCTGGAATGGTGCAAGGCCTCCTGCTTGAGCAGGGGTTTGGAGTAGAGCAGGGGTCTCCAACCTTTGCAACTTTAAGTCTGAAGGACTTCAGTTCCCAGAATTCTCCAGCCAGCAAAGCTGGCTGGAGAAGTCTGGGAGCTGAAGTCCTTCAGACGTAAAGTTGCAAAGGTTGGAAACCCCTGGAGTAGAGGATCTCCAAGGTCCCTTCACTCTCTGTTATTCTATGTTCTTGATCCACATTGTGTGGTTTCCTTCCGTTGGATACGAACTTCAGTGCAACACAAATGGACAAGCAACGCTTTGGAAACATCTGCTGGGGTAAGCAGGAAACAGAAAGAAATAATAATGTTACAATAGAGGGTGGAGATTAATTAACTCCTTCATTAATGCTTGGTGTGCAAATTAACCCCTTCCCTCATCTCTTTTTCAGCATTATAGCTGATCCAGGCAGGACCACTAGATGTCTCCTTCTGCTCAACCACCCAGGAGAAACTTCCAGTTCACAAGACCATTCCTGGTGCCAAGGTGAGAGAATAAGGATTATTTTGGATTCTTTGGGCAAAGATTTGATGGTTTTAGGTAGGCTGTGAAAATCCATTTTGGGCCTAACATATGGATAGCTTAGATTGCTCGCTTACTCAGAAAGCTTTTATGGAAAATCACCGTGAGAAAGTTATGGTGACCTGATCAGAAATAACTTGGAGACTTCCTTTGTAACTGGGAATAACAGGATATGTTGTTCAGAAAGAAAGCCGATAATCACCTTATTGTTTAATTATGGGAATGCAGGGTCCCTTAAGGCAGGGGTCTCCAACCTTTGCAACTTTAAGTCTGAAGAACTTCAGCTCCCAGACTTCTCCAGCCAGCAAAGCTGTCAGTGTCAGGGCCTGGGCCAGGGGCCTCCAACCTTTGCAACTTTAAGTCTGAAGGACTTCAGCTCCCAGACTTCTCCAGCCAGCAAAGCTGTCAGTGTCAGGGCCTGGGCCAGGGGCCTCCAACCTTTGCAACTTTAAGTCTGAAGGACTTCAGCTTCCAGAATTCTCCAGCCAGCAAAGCTGTCAGTGTCAGGGCCTGGGCCAGGGGCCTCCAACCTTTGCAACTTTAAGCAAAGCTGGCTGGAGAATTCTGGGAGCTGAAGTCCTTCAGACTTAAAGTTGCAAAGGTTGGAGACCCCTGCCTTAAGGGTCCCTTAGAACATTTGGGGATTTTCCATGTACTTTTCACATTGCGAAACACATTGTGTTTTGTGCACGCAATTGTGTTTTTGTTACGACGCATATGATACGTAAGGTTGTGTATTTAAGGTGCACCTCTCTACCTGGTTCTTCATTCTCATGTGCATGGGAATCCATTAGCTAATGTTAATAAACAGCTGTTTCCTTTCGCCATAAGTCTCCGTGACCATTTTTTGAAATTATATCTGGGATATTTTTCTCACACAAGGTAAGCTGTTCTCCACCCATCCTTAAGTCAACAACAACAACAAAAACCACTATAATTGGCATAGAATTAACTGTTCCCTTTGGAAGTCCTTAATTCTGATCCATAAGGTAGGTCAGATGTGTCCACCAAAGCAGAAGAAATTCTACTCCATTTCTGACAAAGGTGAGTCCAGTCTCTTCTTGAAAGCCTCCACAACTTCTGAAGGCAACTTCTGTTCCACAGGTTGGTTGTTCTCATCCTTAGGAAGCCCCAGGTTGCTTCTCTCATTGATTAGTTTCTTGTTTCTTGCCTTGCCTTTTGGTGGGTTGGAAAATAGTTCGACCCCCTGGTCTTTGTAGAAGCCCCTCAAACATTGGGAGAGTGTTATCATATTCCCCCTCCCTCAGTCCTTCTCTTCACTAGACTAGCCAAACCCAGTTCCTGCAGCCGTTCTTCGTATGTTTCAGTCTCCAGACCTTGAATCATTTTTGCTGCTCTTCTCTGCACTCTTTCCAGAGTCTCAACATCTTTTTTAGTATGGTGGTGACCAGAATTGAATGCACTATTCCAAGCCTGGTCTTACTAAGGCTTTGTAAAGGGGTACTAGAACTAAAGAAGCTTTGCGGATGAGAAGCAAAATGTTCTTCAAGGAAAAACAAAGTCCAGTTGTCTTTGGAGGAATGAGAATCTCCCCAGCTACTTCATTGGGGGTGTGTGTGTGTGTTTCTATCAAGAGTTCAATTCCAGAGTAGAGTGTCGAAATGATAGAGTGACTTTTGAGGGAAAAGTCAATGAATTTGAGGGACAAACGTGCCCCAGATTTAGAGGTCATTTTGTCCGACTTGAAAATGGCTTCGCAAAATCCTGGACGACAAGTGAGTGATTCCCAAATCAGAAATGACCTTTCGATTCCTGGGAAAGGACCAGGGCTTTGTCACTGCTTGATGATTTGCGTTGTCATTTTAATGTTCAACCCCTTTAAGATACCTTCACCTTTTATGGAGAAATCAACGCTTAATGGATTTTTGTTATTTTCCAAACCCGGGCCTCTCTCATTGCTGCCACGTGGAATATTTTTCCCCCCTTCTAAAGGTGTCAGGCATTAGAAAATGCTTTTACTTGGTATCACTCAACTCCATCATTTTCTACAGACTGAGTTAGCGATTTTTAACTTTTTGTAGTTTTAATTATATTTGTAGCACAGGCCATATTTAATTCAATTATATTTTAGCGTTGCATTTGTATTTATTAGTTTGTATGTTTCTATTTTTTAAACTTTCCTGTGCACCGCCCTGATTCCGATTGGGGAGATAGGAGCGGTATAGAAATGCAATCAAATCAAATCAAATCAAATGTCTTATTTCCCCTTCTGCAAAATAGCCGGAATCCAAGAGAGATGTAAGCTAGGAAAATCCACAAGGAAAGCCCTGAATCTTATCGAAAAGAACATCCATTTTGTACACTTGCAAATATATATATATCTGATGAGGGCTCTGCGTCAGAGGCAGAGATGGGGCCAAGGCCATCTGACAGTTAGCAGCTGCCTTCAGAGTCAGACATCAGTGAGGCAGAGCAACAGCTGGAGCCTGTTCCCAGTGTGCGCATGTGCAGAGTTGCTAGACGAAGGGAACAGCTAAAGAACAGGGGTCGACTTGGGAATAAAGCCATCTCCATTCCCACCCTACTCCTGGGGCCAGGATGCTGCAAAATCTCCATTCCCACCCCACTCCTGGGGCCAGCCAGTGGTGGTATTTGCTGGTTCTCCGAACTACTCAAAATTTCTGCTACCGGTTCTCCAGAACCTGTCAGAGCCTGCTGAATTTCACCCCTGTTGGGGAGGAGGTTTCAGATGAAAGAACCCCAGGGGATATCCATAGGGAATCAGACACACGTGGAACATAGAATAACAGGTTTGGAAGGGACCTTCGAGGTCTTCTAGTTCAACCTCTTTGTCAGGCAGCCATCTTGACTTACTTTTCCTTTTCTTTTCTTTTTACTGTGTCCTATGGACAATTCCTGGCCACTAATCGCTTCTCTCTAGCCCAATGTTTGCTCTAAAGAGACGGATAGACCATGTTGGGTGATGGGATGTGGTTGAAGCCTCAACCTCAAGGAAGGACATCAACTTAAGTCAGTTGCTATTTTTACGTTGGGAAAATATTCCACTTATGGCTCGTTCTTTTCATTAGTCCACATCCTGGTGTTTCCCTTTCACAACTCATTCCTTTTTATTTTATTTATTTATTATTCTATGTGTGTCCCAGCTGCCACCATTACCTAACCTTCTTCATGTCTGCTGTCCCAGCAGACAAGGATAACTCTAGTAAATGTTGTCCATTATTTTTATTCTTAATACCCCCCCCCCCCCAAAAAACCCCACCCAGAATTCAGTGAGAAATATTTCTGGCAAATTTTGTCTAGATTTGGCCCTTCTTGGCCGTCAGACATCATGGGATTCATCTCTACAGAGTCAAATTCTTGCATTTAGTAAATAGAGAAGCAGAGGTGGTATTCAGCTGGTTCTGACCGGTTCTGGAGAATCGGTAGCAGAAATTTTGAGTAGTTCGGAGAACCGGTAAATACCATCTCTGGCTGGCCCCGTCCCATAGCTATTCACTGCCTCCCGAGTTCCAGCTGATTGGCTGGGTCTTCTTCTGTTGCCCTGCACAGGAGAACGGAGCTGGAAAGCAGGTTAGTGGGGTGGGGAGGGAATGGGGATTTTACAGTATACTTCCCCTGGAGTGAGGAGGGAATGGGGATTTTGTAGTATCCTTCCTCTGGAGTGGGGAGGGAATGGAGATTTTGCAGTATCCTTCCACTGGAGTAAGGAGGGAATGGGGATTTTGCAGTATCCTTCCCCTGGAGTGGGGAGGGAATGGGGATTTTGCAGTATCCTTCCCCTGGAGTGGGGAGGGAATGGAGATTTTGCAGTATCCTTCCCCTGGAGTGGGGAGGGAATGGAGATATTACAGTATCCTTCCCCTGGAGTGGGGAGGGAATGGGGATTTTACAGTATCCTTTCCCTGGAGTGGGGAGGGAATGGGGATTTTGCAGTATCCTTCCCCTGGAGTGGGGAGGGAATGGGGATTTTGCAGTATCCTTCCCCTGGAGTGGGGAGGGAATGGGGATTTTGCTGTATCCTTCCCCTGGAGTGGGGAGGGAATGGGGATTTTGCAGTATCCTTCCCCTGGAGTGGGGAGGGAATAGGGATGTTGCAGTATCCTTCCTTCTGGAGTTTTGCAGTATCCTTCCCTTGCCACGCCCACCAAGCCACGCCCACAGAACCGGTAGTAAAAAAAATTGAATCCCACCACAGTAGAGAAGGGTAACGTAGTGTGCATAAAACTATAACAGCATCTTCTCTCAAAACCTTCCCTGAGTGCGTGAAAGAAACGGTTGCAGATTCTGGTTTATAACCTTTCTTCTCCCAATCTTCCAATTATTCTGACTTTGGAGAGAAATGTGCAACAGAAAGCCCCAATTAGAGCCGCTGTAAACTGCCAGCCTCTTTAAACAATCCCTGGAAGGTTAAATGTGATCAAGGCGTCGTGTTAAGTCCAGTCCGCTCTCCTTTAGAATCATTTTCGACTCCCGCTTCATCTGTCCCATCGGGGCTGGCGGATTTAATGAGACGTTCCAGGAATGAGTCATGGCCCTCCCGCAGAAGATGCTCGACGGTGATTTGGCTGCCCCAGAGCCGCGAAAGAGACCTGTGGGTTAAAAGGCCTGTGACAAGAGTCTGCAGGACTTCCCTGTTTCAGGAGGCAGCGAGAGAGAGCCGGGGGCGGCCTTCAAAAATTGTAGCAAGGGGTTCACCGAAGCAGAGGGGTGGGGTTGCCTTCCCAAGACTCCGGAGACTTTTCTCGAGCCTCCAGGAGGGTGAAAATGACCTCTCCGGGTTCCAGAGGCCCTCTGGAGACCGGAAACACAGTAGGCCCAATTTTCGCCCTCCCCAAGCCTCTATACAATAGCAGAGTTGGAAGGGACCTTGGAGGTCTTCTAGTCCAACCCCTGCATAGACAGGAAGCCCTATACTGTTTCAGACAAATGGCTATCAAACATCTTCTTAAAGACTTCCAGTGGAGCAGTCACAACTTCTGGAGGCAACTTCTGTTCCACTGATTAATTCTTCTCACTGTCAGGAAATTTCTCCTCAGTTCTAGGTTGCTTCTCTCCTTGATTAGTTTCCACCCATTGCTTCTTGTTCTGCCCTCAGGTGCCTTGGAGCAGGGGTCCCCAACCCCCGGTCCGCGGACCGGTGCCAGTCCGTGGCTTGATAGGAACCGGGCCGGAGAGGAGGAGGAGGGACAACGGGGCAGCCCCCTGGGCAGAGCATGCACCGGGGGCAGGAGAGCACAGGTGCGGCCGCTCATGCTGTTGGGGGCCCTAGAGGGGCGAGTGAGCTGACTCACACACACCCCGTGTGCGCATGCGCCGCCTGTTCCACCTCCCCCCCCGGCTCCCCCTCTATGCCGGCCGGTCCGCGGAATTTTCTTTAAAATGAAACCGGTCCCTGGTACAAAAAAGGTTGGGGACCCCTGCCTTGGAGAATAGCTTGACTCCCTCTTCTTTGGGGCAGCCCCTGAGATATCGGAACACTGCTGTCATGTCTCCCCTAGTCCTTCTTTTCATTAAACTAGACATTCCCGTTTCCTACAACCGTTCTTCATATGTTTTTCTTTCCTTCCTTCCTCTTATTCCCTCCCTCCTTCCCTCCTTCCCTGATGACACTTTTTTGCAAGCCCCCGAAGACCTGGTTTTTGCCAAACAGATATGACAGATTAACAGAGTTGGAAGGGACCTTGGAGGTCATCTAGTCCCACCCCCTGCTCAGGCAGGAAACCCTCTACCATGTCAGACATGTGGATATCCAATCTCTTCTTAGAAACCTCCAGTGTTGGGGCATTCACAACTTCTGGAAGCAACTTCTGTTCCAGAGGTTAATTGTTCTAACTGGCAGGAAATTTTCCCTCAGTTCTAAGTTGCTTCTCTCCTTGATTAGTTTCCACCCATTGCTTCTTGTCCTGCCCTCAGGTTCTTTGGAGAATAGCTTGACTCCCTCTTCTTTGGGGCAACCCCTGAGATATCGGAAGACTGCTATCATGTCTCCCCTGGTCCTTCTTTTCATTAGACTAGACATTCCCGGTTCCTGCAACCGTTCTTCATATGTTTGAGCCTCTAATCTTCTTTGTTGCTCTTCTCTGCACTCTTTCTAGAGTCTCCACATCTTTTTATTTTATTTATTTTTATTTGATTTGATTTTTATACCGCAACCTATCTCCCCGAAGGGACTCAGGGCGGTGCAAAGGAAGTTAAAAATGGAAGTACAAACATATAAATAAATACGAACATATAATAGATAAGACTACAACAATAAAATCTAATTAAATTTCGAGCGGCCTGGGCTAAAAATACATTGTGGCGACCAAAACTGGATGCCGTATTCCAAGTGTGGCCTTACCAAGGCCTTATAAAGTGGTTTTAACCCTTCACGTGATCTTGATTCTCTGTTGATGCAGCCTAGGACTGTGGGGAAAAAAAACCACCCTCTAAATCCCAAGGGCTACGAGAGATGACTGTTTTTCAGAAATAGTTGTCCGCAGACTCTATCTAAACAAGAGAAGCCGTCTCCCACTTTCAATGCTCCTGCAGAAAAGTTGGGATAATCCAAGACGGAGTTTTGCAACATGCTAAATCCGAAATCCTAAACCTGAGTCAACAAAACTCAATTCCTGGAGTTGTGTAAGAGGCCGTGCCAAGGATATCATATGATGCACGATGGCTCAGTTCACGCCGCCCGCCAAGCCACAAACTATCCCACCGGATTTCAGCCCCATGAAGGTTTTGCAAACTCAGTCTTCTGCTCTTGGCCATTTGCTACTGGGTTGGGGCACCAGGTTGCCAAGGCTGCCTTCCAATTAGAGACATTTCAACCGAATCTTTCCAGTAATCTTTTCGTATCAAATTGGAAAATGGAACCGAATGTTCTAATCAAAATCTGATGCCTCGGCTTTTGCACAAGAAAAAACGATGTGGGTGAGGGGCAACTTAGAAAGTCAGCCCACCAAACGATTTTAACCTTGTTTTCAGAATCGGTGGGAAGTGTTGAATTGTGTCGCGAAAGCGACTGCCCGCGAAGGCTCCTGGATTGCGGCTGAAAGGCGAAGGTGGAAGCAGAGAACATCCATCCCATATTTGGGTGGACCAGGTTGCCCTGATAGATAGACCCACCGTAAAAAAAAAAACCCACTTAATCTTTCCCCTGGTATAGTCGACAAAACCGAGGAGAACCTGTGGCTTAGAGGTTAAAGCGTCTACCTAATAGTTGGGTGCTTTTAAACCAGGCAATACGATCGGTGCTCCTGATGATGTTACCAAGTTTGGTAATGAAAAGTCTGCAACAGAACCACCAAGCTCAGAGACCACCTAGCCCCCCCCTCCGTTCTCTCCCCCTCCCCCTCTTTGCCAACCCCCCTCCCTTCTAGCACAGCTGATGTTACCTAGTTGGGTAATGAACAGTCTGCAAGAAAACCACCAGGCTCAGAGAGCACGAAGGACCCTACAATCTTTCTCCTCCTCTCTGCAAACCCCTTTCAGCACTGATGACGTTACCTAGTTGGTTAATGAGACGTCTGCAAGGAAACCACCAGGGTCAGAGAGTACCAAGGTCCCCACAGTTCAGTGGTGGGTTTCAAATTTTTTAGAACCTACTCTGTAGGTGTGGCCTATTTTGTGGGCGTGGCTTGGCAGTCATGTGACAGAGTGGGAGTGGCCACCTTTTAAAATGTGGTGAAACTCATTTAACAACGCTCTTGCTTAGCAACCAAAATTTTGGACTCAATTGTGATGATAAATTCTTCCTTCCTTCCTTCCCTCCTTCCTTCCTTCCTTTTTCTTTCTTTCTTTCTTTCTTTCTTTCTTTCTTTCTTTTTCTTTCTTTCTTCTTTCTTTTCTTTCTTTCTTTCTATCTTTCTCTTTCTTCCCTTCCCTTCCCTTCCTTTCCTTTCCTTTCCTTTCTTCCTTTCCTTTCCTTCCCGTTGGGTCACTGGCAGCGGCGGGCCAGATTTACTTCCAGGTACGCTGGTGGAACCCCCTCTCACCGGTTCTCTAAATTTCACCAACCGGCTCTCGCGAGTAGGTGCGAGCCTGCAGAAACCCACCACTGCCACAGTTCAACCCTAAACTACAAATATTCTCATTTATCGATACTGCCGATGGATCTATAATAAGCCATTCCTGGAACGAACAAACCAGATGATTTCCCAAACTTGCCACTGCCAAGTAAGAAATGAAACCTCTCTCTCTCTCTCTCAACATTTCCTATTTGGGCAGACTATTTCTGGGCAAGCTCTTCTCCTGGTAATGATAAAAGCATCGTTTTCTGCTGTAGTTAACATCTTCGACACTCCGCAGCACATGAGTCTGTTTTTAATTAGACTTTCCAGCCTTGTTTGTGATGTAAGTTGAGATTTTCCTCTTCGCCAGCTAGACTGCTTCATGGCACCAACCTAGTTGAATCACCCCGTCTACATCTGCACGTCGATGAGCAAAAGTCAAATTTGCAAACAAAGGTTGCTGGCACCCTGACACCACAATTTCAAGGTTTCCAGCTTCCTGCTTTTTAAAAAAAAAATGATGCGGCTGTTATAGAAACCTACACTGAGG
This sequence comes from Rhabdophis nuchalis, assembly GCA_039707465.1. Lineage (NCBI taxonomy): Eukaryota > Metazoa > Chordata > Lepidosauria > Squamata > Natricidae > Rhabdophis > Rhabdophis nuchalis. The sequence goes on along the minus strand of CM077658.1, from coordinate 6,696,616 downwards.
ACAAAGAATGTCCAGGAATGACCTTGTCTGATCTTTTTGCAAAGCTGACCTTTTGAGACAGCCGAAAGATGGCATGGAAACAGGGTGAAAACTAGGGTTTTTTCCCCCCCCAACCTTGGCAACTTTAAGACAGGTGGATTTCAACTCCCAGAATTTCCCAGATAATAGCAATAGCCCTTAGACGTATATACCGCTTCACGGTGCCTCCTCTGCTCCTCAAACCCTACTCTGTTCCAGCTTTGATGATATTGCCTAGTAGGGTAATAAAAAAATCCACCAGCAAACAAGCAAGTTTGGAGAACATCAAGACTCCACAGTTCAACCCCAAACTACAAATATCCTCTTATATGGATTTATTGATTTATTCCATTGTTACCTTCCTGGAATCTAAAGCCATTGCTTGCTCTACACCATAATAGTAGAATTCATGTGTTTTATTAGTGCCCTGCTATATATCCTCCTCCTCCTCCTCCTCCTCCTCCTCCTCCTCCTCCTCCTCCTCCTCCTCCTCCTCCTCCTCCTCCTCCTCCTCCTCCTCCTCCTCCTCCTCCTCTCTTCTTCTTCTTCTTCTTCTTCTTCTTCTTCTTCTTCTTCTTCTTTCTTCTTCTTCTTCTTCTTCTTCTTCTTCTTCTTCTTCTTCTTCTTCTTCTTCTAACCACCCCATAATCCCTTGCAGGCTGGAGTCTGGGCAACTGAATGGAACTAGCAGAATTTTTTTTAATGGCCAGATGCCCTTCCTGTCACCAGGGCAGAGTTTGGTCCATCAGATATATTCTCATTCTGCCCAGAGAGAGAAATATCTGCCTCTACCTAGGATTGATTGAACCCACAGCCTCTAAGCCACAGCACAGCTCCTAATGCCCTGCTCTATATCTCTGCAAGTTTGCACATGACATGTTTGTATCAAGAATTCTACAGTTTGATCCCGAGCTACAAAAATTCCCCATCATTAATATGCGCATTGCACAGAATGAGCTTTGAGTCAACCAGGGTAGGTGCCATCTTTACTTGTTCTGTTTTTTTAACCTGAATTTGGAAGCTGTACTAAGTAAATCTAAATCTCTCCCAATACCAGTGGTGGGTTTCAAAAAATTTTAGAACCTCTTCTGTAGTTGTGGCTTGCTTTGTGGGAGTGTCTTGCTGGCCATGTGACTGGGTGGGAGTGTCTTGCTGGCCATGTGACCGGGTGGGAATGGCTTGGCAGCTGTGTGACCGAGTGGGTGTGGCTTGCCAGTTGTGTGGCTGGGTGGGCATGGCCAACTTGTAAAATGCAGTGAAACTCACTTAACACTGCTCTTGCTTAACAACCCAAATGTTGGCTCAGGAACTCTGGCATTTTAAGCACGCTAGTCTTAAAGCTGTCAAGTTACAAGACCCTTGCACCCCTACCCCTTTAGGGGAAAAAAAACCCCAGAGGTGTTCAAACTTGACAGCTTTAAGACTTGTGGAGTTCAACTCCCAGAATTCCTCCTCTCGCTCTTCCTCTTGAGGATGGGCAGACGGGCGGGGGGGGGGGGGAGGGAGCTGGAACCGGTTCTCAACGGCCCTGTAGAATTGTGGAACCTCTTCTAGAGAAGAGCTTAGAACTGGCAGGAACCCACCCCTGCCCAATACCCAACACGAGTTGTACAAAGTAGAATGTCTGGTTCTTGTTTTTTTCTTTCTTTTTGCTCTTCCTCATAAAAAACATGTCCCATTGTTCTTCATTTTTTATTATTAGCTTCAAGCATGGCATTCTTGTCTTTCTGACTTGGATATGTGCATAATTGGTAGAACGTACGCAAGGCCAGGCCTCTTGGGGTGGAGGCTTACAACCACTAGAGACAGGGTGAAAAGTAAGTCTTCCAGCTTAATTAGATGTTCTCAGACCCAAACCACAGATATCGCATTACTTCAACCGAACCTGTCTTTCTACATAGACTATTAACTCTTCCTGACATGTTTGTAGTACTTACTTTTCTCCTGCATCTTCCCTGAGGGAGGGGCCCATACTTCCATTGCTGAAGGATGCTTCCAAATCTTTTCTTCCTTTCTCTCCTCCGTTTGCAAGTCTCCCTCTTGACGTGGTCTTCATTCTATTCAAACATGAAAGATCAGCTCCATGTGGGAAGTTCCTAACCAACAGACTTATTGCTACTCATGCCCATGCACAAGGATCTTCTCAACTAATGGTTGACGCCTGTTTGGAGTTAGATAAGGGTCAAGAGAATTCAAGGGAGGTTGGATTTAAGTCATTTGTGTCTATGTAGGGATTCTAGATGGATCCCTCTTTTGACTCCACCCTCACGTTCTGCCTCTCCTTCTCTCCAATTTCAACAGAGTCCAGCACATTGTTCTTTTTTTTCTTCTACTCTCCATAGCTGGTACAATGTTGGGAATTTGGCATCCCATCAACCTTGGGAGTGTATGAGACTGAGCAAGGTTGATCTTCTCCAGATGGTGAAGGTGACCTCCACTCTCTGGAGCATTACCATCTTCAGGAGTAGAGAGCTGTACAGGGTATGGACCAATGGTGAAATTCGATTTTTTTTTTACTACCAGTTCTGTGGACGTGGTGTGGCTTGGTGGTTGTGGCTTAGTGGGCATGGCAGGGGAAGGATACTGCAAAATCCCCATTCCCTCCCCACTTCAGGGGAAGGTTACTGCAAAATCCCCATTCCCTCCCCGCTCCAGGGGAAGGATACTGCAAAATCCCCATTCCCTCCCCGCTCCAGGGGAAGGATACTGCAAAATCCCCATTCCCTCCCCGCTCCAGGGGAAGGATACTGCAAAATCCCCATTCCTTCCCCGCTCCAGGGGAAGGATACTGCAAAATCCCCATTCCCTCCCCGCTCCAGGGGAAGGATACTGCAAAATCCCCATTCCTTCCCCGCTCCAGGGGAAGGATACTGCAAAATCCCCATTCCCTCCCCGCTCCAGGGGAAAGGATACTGCAAAATCCCCATTCCTTCCCCGCTCCAGGGGAAGGATACTGCAAAATCCCCATTCCCTCCCCGCTCCAGGGGAAGGATACTGCAAAATCCCCATTCCCTCCCCGCTCCAGGGGAAGGATACTGTAAAATCCCCATTCCCTCCCCACTCCAGGCGAAGGTGACTGCAAAATCCCCATTCCCTCCCGATCAGCTGGGACTCAGAAGGCAGAGAATAGATGGGGCCAGGGCCAGCCAGAGGTAGCATTTGCAGGTTCTCCGAACTACTCAAAATTTCCGCTACCAGTTCTCCAGAACCTGCTGGATTTCACTTCTGGTGTGGACCCAAGAAGTCAAGATGGTGCAATTAAAGCTTAATCTACTTCTTAAGTCTGTCATGCAATGTCCTTTTGGGCCATACTCTGTGTCGAATCCTGGCTAGGGGGCTTCCTTTTCTTATCTGGAATGCCGTGGATTAAAATACATGGTTTCAGCTGTTCTGCTGTTATTACCTGGTTTTTAGAAACGCCACCGGTGTCAGCACTACAGTTTTTGTTTTCTAAATATTTAAAGCGATGAGTTATGAACTCCGGGTTGGAAAGCCATTCGTTGCAAGCCCACGAAGTATGAAGTATTGTTAATTAGGAATGTGAAAAATTAACCAAAGTCAGCCAGCGTTCACGATGACTTTCCAAAGGAGCATTAAGTATTAATTGCTGGAATTGTGTGGATGATTCACAAAATTGGCAGGAGCAATTTCTAGACTTTTTTTTTTCTTTTACGTTAAACAATTACGATGTACAGTCAGGGTAGAAAATGAATTAATTAAACAATGGGTGCAAACATGACTTGATAGCAGATTATCGACTTATTTATTATAAAACAATTAAATGGTTCTGCCTTTTTGGGGGGACAAAATAAACGACTGTTATTACCGTTCGTTTATTTTAAAATGATATTGGATCCTTGGGCTAAAGTGTTACTTTAAAATGACAACGGCTCTCCATCATGTCCATATTATTAATTTTATTTTTATACCAGTTCAACCGCTTCCTTTTCTTGATTTTCCTTCTGAATAATGTAACATATTGATTATATTTTGCTTTAAAAAAAAACACACCAAAGAAATGGAAACAAAACCTATTTTGCTTGACTTCTTATTTTATTTTATTTATTTTATTAAATTTATACCCCGCCTTTCTCCAGAAAGGACCCAGGGCGGAGCACAGGAATTAAAAACATACAAATATAAAATTTAAAAGCATATTAAATTCCTACCCTGTGCTAAAATCGATTTAAAATCCCCCAAATTAAAACTATCTAAGAGCAGTCACAACGGGAGGTTACGCTAGGCCGGCTTGATGGAACAGGTGTGTCTTAAGACACTGGCGGAAGAGGCGGAGGTCTGAGATGGTACGTAGTTCAGGGGGTAAGTCGTTCCAGAGGGTTGGGCCCGCCACAGAGAAGGCCCTTCTCCTGGGTGTCGCCAACCGGCATTGCCCGGCCGACGGCACCCTAAGAAGGCCCTCTCTGTGGGAGCGGATCGGACGAAGGGATGTATGGGGCAGGAGACGGTCTCGCATATAACTAGGTCCTGAGCCATGGAGCGCTTTAAAGATGGTCATCAAAACCTTGAAGCGCACCCGAAAGGCCACAGGTAGCCAGTGCAGCTCGCGCAGGAGCGGTGTTATGTGGGAGTATCTGGGGGCTCCCATAATCCCTCGCACGGCTGCATTCTGGACTAGCTGTAGCTTTCGAGTGCACCTCAAGGGGAGCCCCATGTAGAGAGAATTACAGTAGTCAAGTCGGGACTTCTCCCGTTTATTCCAAGACGGATTCAAACTGTTGTAAAGTCTTCAATATTCCTCTTAGTGGTATAGAAAAGAAATAGGAAGGAGACACCTTTATACATCCCTTCGACCAGTTCGCTCCCACAGGGAGGGCCTTCTCCGGGTGCCGTGGGCCGGTCAATGCCGGTTGGCGACCTCCAGGGGAAAGGTCTTCTCTGTGGCGGACCCAGCCCTCTGGAACGACCTACCCCCCAAACTCCGGACCACCACGGACCTCCGTCTCTTCCGCCAGTGGTTAAAGACACACCTTTTCCATCTAGCCGGCTTAGCCTAGCCTTTGGACCCATTGTATACAGGCTGTGTTAAATTAGGTGAGGTTTTAATTAGGGGATTTTATTAAATTTTTAGCACAGGACTTATCAAATTTAATTAGTTTTTATTGTAATATATTCGGTACGGTTATGTATATGTATTTATATTTATAATTGTTTCAACTTCCTGTGCACCGCCCTGAGTCCCTTCGGGGAGATAGGCTGCTGTTTATAAGTCTAAATAAATTAAATTAAATTAAAATATATCTTTTTTTTTCTTTATCTTTTTTTCTCGGTACTTTCTTTCCCTTTTTACATATTTTTTCAGTTTCTATTAGCTTTTTATCTTTGCATTTTTAAAACGTGAACAAACGTTATTACTCAAAAGAAGGGGAAAAATACTCCTTTTTGTGCTGGGGTTTAATCTAGGCTCAGCACAACTTAGCAAATAGGGCAGGCGTGTCAAACCCGATTTCATTGAGGGCTCCATCCGGGTTGTGTTTGACTTCTGGGGGATGGGTGGGCGTGGCCAGGGTGGGCGTGGCCAGCTCTACGGTACTCTCATGTCGGGGGCGCCCAGGGGTGGGTTCCTGCCAGTTCCACAAATCTACAGTGCCGTTTAGAACCGGTTTCAGCTCCCTCCCCCCGCCCGTCCGCCCATCCTCAAGAGGAAGAGCGAGAGGAGGAATTCTGGGAGTTGAAGTCCACAAGTCTTAAAGCTCTCAAGTTTGAACACCCCTGGGGTTGTTGTTTTTCCTAAAGGGTTAGGGACGCAAGGGTCTTGTAACTTGACAGCTTTAAGACTTGCGTGCTTCAAATGCCAGAGTTCCTGAGCCAACATTTGGGTTGCTAAGCAAGAGCATTGTTAATTTATTTATTTATTTATTATTTGAATTTATAAGCCGCACCCATCTCACCACATAGGGACCCGGGGCGGCGAGTGAGTTTCACCACATTTTACAAGTTGGCCACGCCCACCCAGTCACATGACTGCCAAGCCACTCCCACCCAATCACATGGCTGGCAGGCCACTCCCACCGGTCACATGGCAAGCAAGTCACTCCCACAAAGCAGGCCACACCTACAGACGAGGTTCTAAAAAAATTTGAAACCCACTTCTGGGGGCGCTTGTGATGGCCTGATCACTCTGCCAGTGAAAATGGAGCTTGGGAGGGGCATGTGCGCCCCCCCACCCAGCTCCATTTTTGCTGGCAGAGGCACCGCGGGTTGGTCTTTCACTGTTTTCAGGTTGGCCCTGTGGGGCAGATCTAAGTGCCCCATGGGCTGGAATTTGACACCCCTGAAATAGGGGGGAAATGTGTGAGGCCTGGCGATCCATCTCCTAATTAAATTAATGTTATCATTATTTCCCTGCTTATTGGGGCTGAGTAAAGCATCCCAAAACGCATTGCGTGAAGACGAGCACCAAGCTTGCAGGTCAAAACCTGGTTCTGTCTTAAACCTATTGAGGCTTAAAATGTGTACAAGTTTCCAGCTCAAACTGAGGTTAACTTTGTGTAAGGATGGATGGATGAAAAACTGGCATCTTCTGGCTGCCGGTCATATTCAACCATCGTCTACCACTTTGTCCTAGTGCAGGGGTCTGCAAAGTCGGCTCTTTTAAGACTAGTGGACTTCAAGTCCCAGAGTTCCCCAGCCAGCTATGCTGGCTGGGGAACTCTGGGAGTTGAAGTCCACCAGTCTTAAAAGAGCCGACTTTGCAGACCCCTGTCCTAGTGCGTTTCACAATATTATTATTATATACTTTATTCATTAAACATGAAAGTCAGCCAACTGAACATTTAAAAATGCATTGCAAATACCATTGACTGGGGCTAATGGTTGATAAGGGTTGCTGCCAGCATCCTAGGTATCAACCAAGTACCTTCTTAAAATATACGATGGTCCTAGTAGCGCAGTTTTTTGCAGTTCCACTGGTGTTCTTGCAGGAAGCTGCAATTTGTTGATGTATCTTGTAAAATTCTTGGATGTGGTGCCAAGTGCCCCGATAACAATGGGTATCACTGTTACGTGCTCCAGCCCCCAGGAGCATACAAGACTCCTAAAGGCTACGCATGCCCTTTTTTTGGGGGGACAAAAAACCGGACCCATTGTTGCGAAAAACGGACCGTTTTTGGGAAGTGCAAAAACTTTTTTTTAATTTGCCTCTTCAAAATCTTGGTGTGCCTTACACTCCGGTGCGTCTTATACTCCGAAAAAGTACGGTAAGTGCAGCGCCTGCGTGGAGGTTCAGGGAGGGGGGGGGGGGGAAACAGACTTCCTGAAAGTTCCGGAAAACCTCTAGAGCCCAGGGGAGGCAGTTTTCCCCTCCCAGAGGCTCAAGAAAAGCTGGGGAAAGTGAAAATGTCCCCCGTGGTTCAGGAAATCAACTAGGCCATGCCCACTATGGTCACACCCACCCAGCAACCTGGCAGCGAACCCGTTGCTGAAATTTTCGAAGCCCACCCCTGGTTGGGACCGCTGTGCTAAAATGTCTCCAGTTTTGCCTTCCTTTGGCTACTGAGTTTTCCAGTTTCCTCAGAGAGTCTTTGTGAGTTCATGGAACGCCACTAAGTTGGAGTAATCTCTTGCTAGCTTCTAAGATGTTGTGACACATGGCAAAGCTGTCTTTTCCATGGAGTATATAATAGCAGTGCTGCGATTGGTCGTGTGGGTAGATCTTTCTTTATTAAACTGTGGGGGTGTGATGGGACAATGTCCAGATGCCCAGGAGGGAGGGAGAGCATTCCAGAGGAACAAGAGACGGTGCAGTTTAGATTTAATCACCCCCCACCCCACATCAGAATGATTCAACGACTGTGCTAGACACTGTGGTATGTTAATGAACTGTGAAGAAGAGGCACTGTCTCCTGAAGTTATGGACCAGGGCTGGGTTCCTGCCAGTTCTAACCTCTCCTATAGAAGAGGTTCCACAAATCTACAGGGCCGTTGAGAACCGGTTCCAGCTCCCTCCCCCCGCCCGTCCGCACATCCTCAAGAGGAAGAGCAAGAGGAGGAATTCTGGGAGTTGAGGTCCACAAGTCTTAAAGCTGTCAAGTTTGAACACCTCTGGGTTGTTGTTTTTTCTAAAGGGTTCGGGGTGCAAGGGTCTTGTAACTTGACAGCTTTAAAACTTGCATGCTTCAAATGCCAGAGTTCCTGAGCCAACATGATTGGAGGAGGAATTCTGTGAGTTGAACTCCACAAGTCTTAAAGCTGTCAAGTTTGAACACCTCTGGGCTTTTTTTTTTCTAAAGGGTTCGGGGTGCCAGGGTCTTGTAACTTGACAGCTTTAAGACTTGCGTGCTTCAAATGCCAGAGTTCCTGAGCCAACATTTGGGTTGCTAAGCAAGAGCAGTGTTAAGTGAGTTTCACCACGTTTTACAAGTTGGCCATGCCCACCCAGTCACGTGACTGCCAAGCCACTCCCACAAAGCAGGCCACACCTATAGAAGAGGTTCTAAAAAATTCAGAGGCACACTCAAAAAGGTGTGCACATAGGGCCACACCATATTGATTGGGATGCTATTCGGAACACCTTCTGAGCTTCATCAGAAGATGATCCCACACCCAGAATGCCCTAATAACCTTTAATCACAAATTCAAGGTATCTTGAAAAGCAATAGAACCATCTAGTGCCATGATGGCAAACCTATGGTACACATGCCAGACGTGGCACTCAGAGCCCCCTCTGTGGACATGTGCACCATTGCCAGCTGCTCTTCTGGTTTACAGCATGCATGTGGCCATTTGTGGGCCATTTTCTGGCCATTTTGGGGGTCAAAAACAGGCTTGAAAAAAAGGCCTGAAAATTCTCTGAAAAACAGCCTGGAAAATGGCCTGTTTTTTGGGTTATTTTGGGGACAGTTTCCAGACTGTTTTTCAGGGAATTTTCAGGCCATTTATCGAGCTGTTTTTGACCCCAAAATCAGCTGGAAAATGGTCTGAAAACCAGCCTGAAAACAGCCCCCAACGTGCCCAAAACCCAGCCATGCTCACGCCAGCCAGCTGGTCTTCGGGTTTCCAGTACTCCGGCACATGCACAGGCATGCGCTATGCGTTTTGGTTTGGGCACTCGATGCTGAAAAGGTTCACCATCACTGATCTAGTGTGATGGAATGTAGCCTGGATTACCAGAAAGTTGTTGTCAAGGATGGGGAAAAATCAAGCTGATGATTGTCCTTTTTTTCCCCCTTATGTATGTTGCTAATCCCTTTAGTTCCAGGGTCCCCAACCCCCAGTAGTACTGGCCCATGCCCTGTTGGGAACGGGGCATTTCAGAAGTGGCGGGTGAGTGTGCAAAGCTTCATTTGCACGGGAACTCGGAAGCGTGCACGAAACCATCCTCTCTGGTCACTGCTTCCTCCCCTTCTTAGTCCACGGAGGCAGAGAAGTTGGAGATCACCGTTTTCGTTCCTCTCGATTAAAATAAAATTTGAAAGGTTTCGAGGCCCATGGATGAAAGAGAGAAGGAGGAGGGGAGGCATTCTTTAATAGCATCCCAAAGGAGCTGTTTTTCTGAGATTCTCATTAGAGCCGAAGCTGCTCGTGAAACTTCACATCTCTCGTGAATTTTCTCCTGGTTGAGTTGAAGTAGCATCCAGGCCTGGCTGGCTAGAAGTCACGAGAAATTCCCTGACAGTGAGAACAATTAATCAATGCAGTGGCTTGCCTCCCGGGGGCTGTGTGTGCATCGCTGGAGGTTTTGAAAAATAGACTGGATAACTCTTAGACTTGGATGGCTTAGGAGTCCTGCTGTTGTGGCCCGCTGGTGGCCAGCAGAGCTGGCAGAAGATTCGGACAGTGAGGAGGTTGGGGAGGAAGATGGGCCAGTCCTGGAGTCTGGGGAAGGCTCTGATGAGGGCTCTGTGTCGGAGGCAGAGAGGGGGCCAGAGCCATCTGCCAGTTATCAGCTGCCTTCAGAGTCAGACATCAGAGTCAGGCAGATGAACAGCTGGAGCCTGTTCCCAGTGTGTGCATGCAGTGGCCAGATGAAGGGAACAGCTAAAGAACAGGGGTCGACTTGGGAGTAAGGCCAGACGATGAATGGCCCCTCCCACAGGAAATAAACGAGGAGCGAAAGGGGAGTGGAGTTTGCAGGAGACAATTAGTTCTCTTCATTGGCTCGTGACTCTCCAAGAAGGAAGGAAGGAAGGAAAGAAGGGAGAAAGAAAGAAAAATAAAGGGAGGGAGGGAAAAAGGAGGGGAAGGAAGGACTACAAACCTGGCACTAGACACCGCTTCAGAGGATAATCCAGGGCTGGAAGGAAACTGTAGCTCATCTAGTCCAACCCTGCTAAAGAAGGACATTGTTAAAGTGAGTTTCCGTCTTTTGATTCACCAGTTACATGACTACATAGCCACGCCTACCCAGTCACATGACCCCACGCCCACCAAGCCACGCCCACCAAACCGGTAGTAAAACAATTTAGATTTCACCCCTGATGCTCGCCTTTGCATTTCGGGGTTTCACAAGCACGCCCGGGCACCGAAAAGGTTAGCCCCCCCCCCCCCCCCGGGGTATAGACTCTCGTTCTGTGCAGGGAGTTGGGTCTAGATGACCTCCGAGGTCCCTTCCAGCTCTGCGGTTGTTAAAAGCAGCACGCAGCAGCCTCCGAGGTGGTCAGACCACCCACGGCAGAAAGAGCTGGAAGCTTTCTCTCCCCCAGCTTCTCGCTGGAGAACGGCACAGGAAGTGGGGCAGGGGGAAGACGGCCCACTCCCCAGCCCCAGCTCCAGCAGATGCCACAAATTATATGGGGGAAATTTTTAAAGGCAGCTGTAACCAGAAAGTGCCCGTTGGATTTTTTTTTGATCTTTAAATATTTGGAGTGACGATCACTAACATACTTTGTAGTTGACGCCCACGTAAAGAAATACTTTCTTTGGCATCCAGCTGTTGCCCCAATGATATATGTCTGGAAGGAGCTGTAGGAAATATTCCCCACAATAAACAGCTAATTAGAGGATCCTAAATTCTCATTTGAGCACATTTTTAGAGATTCGTATCAAAGGCAGGGGCAAGAACGTTGGCATGCCAGCTCTGGGTTCGGCTGTCCGCTCCCGTAATTAAAAAGGTTGTGCTTATCAAACCTACCCACCCCGTGTTCAAAAGTTGGAGAGCCAGTCAAAAGTGGGGATTTTTTGAGGAGCAAAGCTTTGCAAATGCATCCTGTTCAGATAGACTGAAAGTCTTCTATAATAATTGGGAGGGGGGGGGGAGAATAAACCAGCGGGAAGTCCTCATCTTCCCCATATTTCAGGGGCTGCCACAAAGAACAGGGAGTCAACCTATTCTCCAAAGCACCTGAATTTCTGAAAGCTATTCCGTAAACTTTATGGAGATCCAATGGCGAAAAAAGTCAGGTCCTACATTTAGCCAAGAAAAACAAAAGGCACAGGTACAGCATAGGTGGTACCTTGCTCAACAGTAGCAACTGTGAGAGGGATCTAGGAATCTTAGTGAACAACCATTTAAATAGGAGCCAGCCGTGTGCAGCAGCTGCCCAAAAAGCCAACACAGTTCTAGGCTGCATCAACAGAGGGAGAGAATCAAGATCACGTAAAGTGTTAATACCACTGTATAAGGCCTTGGTTAAGGCCACACTTGGAATACTGCATACAGTTTTGGTTGCCACGATGTAGAAAAGATGTGGAGACTCTAGAAAGAGTGCAGAGAAGAGCAACAAAGAGGATTAGGGGACTGGAGACTAAAACATATGAAGAACGGTTGCAGGAACTGGGCATGTCTAGTTTAATGAAAAGAAGGACCAGGGGAGACATGATAGCAGTCTTCCAATATCTCAGGGGTTGCCACAAAGAAGAGAGAGTCAAACTATTCTCCAAAGCACCTGAATTTCGAAACCCATTCCGTAAACTTTATGGAGATCCAATGGCGAAGAAAGTCAGGTTCTACATTTAGCCAAGAAAAACAAAAGGCACAGGTACAGCGTAGGTGGTACCTTGCTCAACAGTAGTCACTGTCAGAGGGATCTTGGAGTCCTCTCTTCTTTTTTGGCTTGTACTGTTGTCGTGTTGCTGATAGCCATGTGGATTGACCGCCTGTCCTTCTTCTCTTTCACCGAGTCCTGGATTATAATATTAACACGGGCCAGGGGGATTTCTTGTTAGCGTTTGAGCAAAAAGACTTGGGAGTATCTTTTAATATCTAACAGAATTTAATTCAATGGTGATAAAAGTAAGGTTCTACATTTAGGCAAGAAAAACGAAATGCACAGGGACAGTATAGGTCAGTGATGGCGAACCTATGGCACGCGTGCCACAGGTGGCACGCGGAGCCATTCGGCAGGGTACGCAAGCCATTGCCCTGTCACCTATGTGCATGTATGCGCTGGCCAGCTGATTCAGCCATTTTTAAAGCCATTTTTCATCCTACCCAGGCTCCTATAAAGCCTCTGGAGCCTGGGGAGGATGCAAAAAGCATGTAAAAAATGGGGGGAGGCACCTATCATACATGCATGCACACGGGGGGGGGCGCATTGCATTATGGGTGCAGCACGCCGGCACATGACCCCCCTGTGCTGCCCCCTCTTATGGCACGCGAGCCTAAAAAGGTTCGCCATCCCTGGTATAGGTGGTACCTTGCTCAATAGTAGCAACTGTGAGAGGGATCTTGGAGTCCTAGTGGACGACCATTTAGATAGGAGCCAGCCATGTGCAGCAGCTGCCCAAAAAGCCAACACAGTCAAAATGGACAAGGGAGGTTGAGAAGGGCAAGTCAATTAGAAATGTCTTTTTAGAAGATGGATATGATTTGTTAGGACAGTTGTGCTTCTCTTTCGCTGGGCTTTGTTTGACATCTGTTCCAAAAGTGCCTCTGGATGGCCCAGCAATTGCAGTTGGGAAATCAACCTTTCCCATTTTGGATGGTAGACAAGTTTTTTTTTGTTTTTTAAATGAATGTTTCTATTGAAACTGCTGGGACAGCCAAATCAACATTTATCCGTAAGGGATGGAATTTCAATGTGCTTGAAAACCATTCACCTCTAATGTGAGGCTTGGGGCTGATCTGGGAGCTCAAATACAAATGGTTGAAGGTAATCTTAGGAGACAGGGAAGAGGGTGGGGGTGTTAAGAAGTCGGATTGTGGCTTATCTGATGTGGAGCATTCTTGGATTGATAATACAAACCAATTTTACGGAACTTCAAACCTGAATGAATGAAGGCTCTCATTTTGCAGTCGATATTCAGCAATGCCTTAATAGCCCTAACATTTTCCGCATGCAGGGGGGGAAAAGCAATGTTTTATATACAAGAGTGTTCTAGGCAATGGTGAGATTCAAAAATTTTACTACCAGTTCTATGGGCGTGGCTTGGTGAGTGTGGCAGGGGAAGGATACTGCAAAATCTCCATTCATTTCCCACTCCAGGGCAAGGATACTGCAAAATCCTCATTCCCTCCTCACTCCAGGGAAGGATACTGCAAAATCCCCATTCCCTCCCTGCTCCAGGGGAAGGATACTGCAAAATCTCCATTCCCTCCCCACTCCAGGGGAAGGATACTGCAAAATCTCCATTCCCTCCCCACTCCAGGGCAAGGATACTGCAAAATCCCCATTCCCTCCCTGCTCCAGGGAAAGGATACTGCAAAATCCCCATTCCCTCCCCACTCCAGGGGAAGGATACTGCAAAATCCCCATTCCCTCCCCGCTCCAGGGGAAGGATACTGCAAAATCCCCATTCCCTCCCTGCTCCAGGGGAAGAATACTGCAAAATCCCCATTCCCTCCCCACTCCAGGGGAAGGATACTGCAAAATCCCCATTCCTTTCCCACTCCAGGGGAAGGATACTGCAAAATCCCCATTCCCTCCCTGCTCCAGGGGAAGGATACTGCAAAATCCCCATTCCCTCCCTGCTCCAGGGGAAGGATACTGCAAAATCCCCATTCCCTCCCTGCTCCAGGGGAAGGATACTGCAAAATCCCCATTCCTTTCCCACTCCAGGGGAAGGATACTGTAAAATCCCCATTCCCTCCCAATCAGCTGGACTCCAGAGGCAGAGAATAGATGGGGGCGAGGCCAGCCAGTGGTGGTATTTACCAGTTCTCCGAACTACTCTAAATTTCTGCTACTGGTTCTCCAGAACCTGTCAGAAACTGCTGAATACCATCTCAGATACAAGGTCAGCAATCCCCAATGTTTTGGGTATCAGGGACCGGTTCCATGGAAAATATTTTTCCCATGGACAGGAGAGGCGTGGTTTCATGGGCTACTAGATTCTGTGCAGGCTTCGCTTGTTTGCACAGCCCAGTTCCTAGTGGGCCATGGACTGCTTCTGGTCTGCACACCAGGAATGGGAGAACTCTGTTCCATATGAGTCTTAAAAACCTTGAAGACCTTGTCTTTTCTTTGAGGCATTGAAGGCAAGTTGTTATATGAGCTAGCAGTGTGTGGCAGCAGCCAAAAAAGCCAATGCATTAATATTGCATTAATAGACGGATGCAATCAAGATCACGTGAGGTACTAATACCACTCAATAAAGCCTTAGTAAGACCACATCTAGAATCCTGCATCCAGTTTTGGTCACCACACTATAAAAAACATCCTGAGACTCTAGAAAAAGTGCAGAGAAGATCAACCAAAATGATGAGGGGACTGGAGGCTAAAACATATGAAGAACGGTTGCAGGAACTGGGCACGGCTAGTCTAGTGAAGAGAAGAACCAGGGGAGACTGGAGAGCAGTGTTCCAATATTTGAGGGGCTGCCACAGAGAGGGAGGGGGACAACCTATTCTCCAAAGCACCTGAAGGCCGACAAGGATTATTGGATGGAAACTGAACAAGGAGTGATTCAACCTGGAAATAATGAAGGATTTTCTGACAGTGAGAGCAATCGACCCATGGAACAGAAGTTGCCTTCGAAGGTTGTGGGAGCTTCATCACTGGAGGCTTTCAAGAAGAGACTGGACTGCCCTCTGTCAGAAATAGAGTAGGGTCTCCTGCTTGGGCAGGGGGTTGGTCTAGATGACCTATAAAGTCCCTTCCAGCTCTGTTAATCTGTTACTGTTATATCACTGGGGGGATTTTGCCTGGAAACCTGATTGCATTGTCCTGCACTGGTTTGCATTATTTTTATTAAGTTTCCTTTGATTTGATATTTACCGCACGGTTAGCTGTGCAGACTCCCTAAGTGGAGCTGGCTAGCCTTTTAATTCTATAAATGATTAAATAAACAGCTTTCAATGTATCTCCAGCAATTGGTGCCCTTGGTCTTCCACCCATCAAAACCTCGCAAAGTTCAAGGCTGAGTGTCAAATTTTGTTGGATTTATTTAGCTGGGTTCATTTATTTTCCACCAAGGCATTTAGAAAGCATAGTCCAATCTCACCATTTCTCAGCTGAATGGATGCCCTTTAAGATGAATGAAGTTTTCATGCTCACAAGAGCACTGATTACACCATTGCATTAGGCCACAGTAAATGAGGCATTGTGCTTTTCCGAGCACCTGTGAAGGAAGAGGAAAGACAGCAGGGTGCTCAGGATTATGGGCATCAATTCTTCAACTGAGAAAGGAACCAGCAATGACTGAAACAATCAACAGATAAGAGTTGTCGGAGGATAACATCAGAAACAGAATAACAGAGTTGGAAGGGAACCTCAGAGGTCTTCTAGTCCAAACCCCTGCTGAAAGCAGGAGACCTTATACCATTTCAGACAGATGGCTGTCCAGTCCCTTCTTAAAAGCTTCCAATGATGGAGCCCCGTTCTGACCTAGGCTTCCCAAGGTCAGGGAGCCGACTCCTCGTCCCGATCAAACCGATGTCAGTTTGTTTAAAGCATCTCTATGACTACTATCAAACTGCCATAAAGAGGAGAATTCCATACATACCTGTGGTCAGAGTGGAATCTCAAGCTGGCCTGTGAATGCGCATGTCTAAACTACCATCTCTCGTTGGCTATGTGATTTATGACGAAGGCTGAAGGGAGGACAGTAATGGGGGCAAAAGTCAGAAGCAGATAAAGAAAGCAAAAAAGATGGCTGCAAATAAGAAATGCCGAATGAGGAATGCCTAATGAAGCTGTTAATAAATCACTGCTTTTTGTATTATGATATTGGGTCGCTTATTATGAAGCAGGCAACCTCTTTTATTTAGGTTAAAGGGAATTCCTCTCCAGCAAAGTCCCAGCCAATAACCTTTCATGAGGTTTCACAACTACAGATCTTTATCAGGCTTGGAAAGCTGCCAGGCCGATGTATTCCAAATTCCATGCTGTAGCAGCAATTACTTGGCAAGAAGTCAGGAACAGATCTTCACTCTAATGAATTGAACTAATGGTCTCCTGCAAACTCCACTCCCCTTTCACTCCTCTTTATTCCCTATTGGAGGGGCCCTTCACCGTCCACCTGTGCCTTTACTCCCGAGTTGGCCCTTGTTCCTTAGCTGTTCCCTTCTCCTGGCAGCTCTGCACATGCGCACACTGGGAACAGGCTCCAGCTGTTCTTCTGCCCCACTGATCTCCGACTCCGAAGGCAGTTGATGACTGTCCGACAGCCCTGGCCGCATCTCTGCCTCAGAGCCTTCCCCAGTCTCCAGGACTGTTCCATGTTCCTCCCCAACCTCCTCACTATCCGAATCTGCCATCAGTTCCACTGGCCATTGATGGGCCACAACAAACACCCACAACTTCTGAAGGCAACTTCTGTTCCACTGGTTAATTGTTCTCGTTGTCAGGAAGTTTCTCCTGGTTGGATATCTCCTTGGTTAGGTTCCATCCATTGCTTCTTGTCCTGCCTTCTGGTCCTTTGGAGACTAAGTTGACCCCCTCTTCTTTGGGGCAGCCCCACAAATAGTGAAAGACTGCTATCATGTCTCCCCTGGTCCTTCTCTTCACTAGGCCAGACATACTCAATCCTAGCAACCCGTTCTTCATATGCTTTAGCCTCCAGCCCCCTATTTTCTTCTTCCCTTGATTAGTTCCCATCCATTTAGGTCCAATAAGTTCCCAGGTGACATCACTTGATGAGTACACAGCTACAAAGTCATAGACTTAGGTTCACACCCCAGGATGATTCCCAAATCCCAGCTTAACAAAAGACTGTTAGGATAATAATCCTGATGTTGGGTTGACAATATATATAAGCCAGGATTCTTAAAGAGTATATGTAACTTTAAGGACTACGTGGTATCTGATTGGCTGTGCTTCCCAGCTCAACCATAAAAGGCAGCTGGAAACACAGTTCATTCCTTTTGCTTTCCTTTGCTTCCTGATTGCCACTGAGGAGGAGCTGACCCTGAAGACGGAAGAGTATCATTGTTTTGCATTACTGTAAGATAACTGTGGTTTTGGTGAGGAGTTAGTATCACTGTTTGGAAGAAATATTTTAGTTACATCAAGAGTAAAGACTATTTATTTTTTCTACTATCAGTGTTTTAGAGTTTTTGTGTGGTTTAAGCAACGTATCTCTAGCTGTCCGGTATTTAAACATGCTGATTTTCATATGAAGCCAAATTCTACTACCTAATTGTATTATGATCTTACAATACAATACAATACAATAGCAGAGTTGGAAGGGACCTTGTAGGTCTTCTAGTCCAACCCCCTGCGTGGGCAGGAACCTTATACCATATCAGACAAATGGCTATCCAGCATCTTCTTAAAGACTTCCAGGGTTGGGGCATTCACAACTGCTGGAGGCAAGCTGTTCCAGAGGTTAATTGTTCTGACTGTCAGGAAATTTCTCCTTAGTTCTAAGTTGCTTCTCTCCTTGATTAGTTTCCACCCATTGCTTCTTGTCCTGCCCCCAGGTGCCTTGGAGAATAGTTTGACTCCCTCTTCTTTGTGGCACCCTCTGAGATATCGGAACACTGCTATCATGTCTCCCCTGGTCCTTCTCTTCATCAAACTAGACATACCCAGTTCCTGCAACCGTTCTTCATATGTTTTAGTCTCCAGTCCCCTAATCATCTTGGTTGCTCTTCTCTGCACTCTTTCCAGAGTCTCCACGCCTTTTCTACATCGTGGCGATCAAAACTGTATGCAGTATTCCAAGTGTGGCCTTACCAAGGCACTATACAGTGGCATTAACACTTCACGTGATCTAGATTCTATCCCTCTGTTTATGCAGCCTAGAACTGTGTTGGCTTTTTTGGCAGCTGCTGCACACTGCTGGCTCATATTTAAATGGTTGTCCACTAGGATTCCAAGATCCCTGTCACAGTTGCTACTATTGAGCAAGGTACCACCTATACTATACCTGTGCATTTTGTTTTTCTTGCCTAAATGTAGAACCTTACTTTTTTCACAATTGAATTTCATTTTATTAGATAGTGCCCAATGTTCAAGTTTGTCAAGATTCTTCTGTATCTTAGGCCTATCTTCTGGAGTGTTGGCTATTCCTGCCAGCTTGGTGTCGTCTGCAAATTTGATGAGTTCCCCATTTATCCCCTCATCCAAATCATGGATGAAGATGTTGAAGAGTACTGGGCCTAAAACAGAGCCTTGGGGGAATAGTATATTGCACTATTCCGCCTTTTCCAACAGGGGTATTTTTTTACCCCTAACAAAGACAACAGATGTGTTTTGCACCACGGGTGATGTCCAAAAACCCCCTCACCAATATTCTGGTTTTATTGCAATGATGGGATGAGCCAAATTGCTAAAAGAAAGGAGCCAGCTTTGCTCCAGAAATGTCCAACACAATTTTACTCCAGCTAATGCTTTGTACAAGCCTAGCCATTGTGTCAATGAATTGCCTTGGGCTGATATTTATTATTTTTTTTCCCCATTCCAATAACAAGGAAATACTTTTAACCCTCCTGCCAGCCTTCGGGATTTGAATTCTCTTTTTACAAAAACACGGAGACCTGAAAGCCTCCCTTTCATACAGCGTACCGGGAGAATTCAGCCCCGCTCCAAAGATCTCAGCAGGCAAAAATGCAGCCGGCCAGGGCCTCCTCAAGGACAAAGCGTCAGCCTCAGGTTGGGTGAGAAGCGAAAATATCAACCTCAAAGTCAGAAAGAAAAAGGTTTCCCTCCTGTCGAAGATGCTTGAACGGCTGCCAGGAGGTTTGGCATTCACTTCAAAGAGACGCGATCCAAAATATTGCTCGGCTACGGAGAAGCACATGAAACACACAAAGTCAAGGAGCAGAAAGCAAACCGTCTTGCTTTCCAGAATAAGATATCCCATGCCCGGTGGGGAGAAAGCAGGGTTGTGGCCCGCCAGCAGCCAGCAGAACTGGCAACAGATTCGGAGTCTGAGGAGGGTTGGGGAGGAACCTGGGCCAGTTCTGGAGTCTGGGGAAGGCTCTGAGGAGGGCTCTGTGTCGGAGGCAGAGAGGGGGGCAGGGCCGTCTGACAGTTATCATCTGCCTTCAGACATCAGTGAGGCAGACGAACAGCTGGAGCCTGTTCCCAGTGTGCGCATGCGCAGAGTTGCCAAACAAGGGGAACAGCTAAAGAACAGGAGTCGACTTGGGAGTAAGGCCACAGGTGGACGATGAATGGCCCCTCCCAGAGGAAACAAAAGAGGAGCGACAGGGGAGTGGAGCTTGCAGGAGACCATGAGTTCCCTTCATTGGTTCGTGACTCTCCGAGACTCCTGGCCAAGTTCTGCAGATATCCGCCTGGCAGCTCTCCAAGCCAGAGAAGGTCTGTGACCATAAATCCTCCCTTGAAAGACTTTGCTGGTTGTGAATGAGCAGAATTCACAGGAAATTAATAAAAGGGTTTTTTTTGTCGGGACCAGGAGTTTGCTTCAGGCTCTCGGGAAGCCTCGGTCAGAACAGGCAGGTATTTGGAAGCCTTATTTACCAAAGACTTGTCAGCGGGGTCACCTAAGCTTTATGGTTGCCATGGGTTGCTGTGATCAAAAGCCTACTATCACTTTACAAAGCCTTGGTGAAAACCACCCTTGGAATACTGCATCCATTTTTAATCACCACATTATTTTTAAAAAAACGTTGAGCCTCTGGAAAGAGTGCAGAGATTAGGGGGCTGGAGGCTAAAACATACGTAGAATGGCTTCAGGGTTGAGTAGAATCCTCCAAGTGATGGAGCACCCGTTGTTTATTGTTCCACTGGTTAATTGTTCTCACTGTCAGGAAATTTCTCCTGAGTTCTAGATTGGTTCTCTCTCCTTGATAATTTTCCATCTGTTAGTTCTTGTTGCACTTTGGGGTGCTTTGGTGAATAGGTTGGTCCCCTCTTCTTTGTTACAACCTCCTCAAATATTAGAAGGTTGCCACTCCTAGTCCTTCTCTTCCTTGGAGTAAACACACCCAGTTCCTGCAGTCCTTCCTCATATGTTTTAGCCTCCAGCCCTCTAACCATCCTTGTTGCTCTTCTCTGCACTCTAGAAAGAGTCCTAACCTCTTTCTATCCCCTCCTCTTCCTTCTATCGTTCCACCTCTGTTAGTGATAATTAAGTCCGGTGTTAGATCCAAACTAGGATCTAGAAGGCAAGAAAACTCTACTTTGAAGTCAACTTGTGTCGCAAGCCCGGGATTTCCATGATCCGCGCAAGAGATCAAAGGGAGCTGTGCAATAGAAGAGGCGATAAGTCAACTTTTGCTCCTCATCAACTTCAAAGCCATTCCTTATCAGAGGACCCTCCCTAGTTTTCTTCTCTTCATTGAAGGAGAAAAGCCAGTAAAAATTGCCCTCCAGGTATCATCCACCCAATAGTGAATCTCCTCTATTATCTCTCGTCTACATGAAGGTTGACTGTGAGCCAATGGCAAGTAGTAACTGGTCTACGTTTGCCCAGGAATTGTGCAAGATCTTCTCACTGCTCAGTAAAACAGGCTGGCATAACAGCAGCAATTCTGTTCTGTAATCTCACCATTGAAGTTCAGAAACGTGAATACTAGAGGTTGGTATTTTCTTATTCATAAACACCTGAAGCAGTCATAGACAATGTTTTGGTTGGTGAGAACCTTGGTGGGCAAAGATATGATCTCCAACCTTGGCAACTTTACAACTTGCAGACTTTAACTCCCAGATCAATGTTCCTCAACCTTGATGACTTTAAGACGTGGAGACTTCAACTCCCAGAATCCCCCAGCCAGCATGATCTAGATTGATGTTCCTCAACCTTGATGACTTTAAGATGTGGGGACTTCAACTCCCAGAATTCCCCAGCCAGCATGATCTAGATCAATGTTCCTCGAACTTGATGACTTTAAGACGTGGGGACTTCAACTCCCAGAATTCCCCAGCCAGCATGATCTAGATCAAAGTTCCTCGACCTTGATGACTTTAAGACGTGGGGACTTTAACTCCCAGAATTCCCCAGCCAGCAATGATCTAGATCAGAGGTCTGCAAAGTTGGCTCTTTTAAGACTGGTGGACTTCAACTCCCAGAATTCCCCAGCCAGCCATTGCAGACCCCTGATCTAGATCAATGTTCCTCAGCCTTGATGACTTTAAGATGTGGGGACTTCAACTCCCAGCATGGCTGGCTGGGGATTTCTGGGAGTTGAAGTCCTCACATCTTAAAGTCACCAAGGTTGAGGAACACGGATCTAGATGGACAAAGCCCAAGGCTAGAAAGCCAAGGATAATTGGTAGGTGGGGGAGGGCGTTCGAAGCAGTTGATGGGCTACATGGTGACCTGGAGCTTGCATTCTATGGTCTCGGTCCTTATTTTGATTAGAAATTCTATAGGGTTTCACATAGGCTACCACATAGGGTTTCCTCCTCGCACCTCTCTTATCAGCCTGCCAATCAATTGGCACTTTGATGGCTTGGCTGCCACACCCTCCGTGCTATGTTTTTTTTGGGGGGGGGGTGGCTTGGCCTTGGACAAATGAATAGCCCCCTTGTCGGAGCTGGGTTCGCTTCCCGACCGCTGTCGGCCAATTGAGCTTTGATTCTGCTGTTTTATTTTCGTTCGGAAAAGCGATTGTAAGGAGGGAGGGAAGGAGGGGGGGGGAAAGAGCTCGGGGGAGGGGAGGGGAGAGAAATTAAATAGGCCTTTTATCAATGTGGTTAAATAGATGTGGCATTACAGGGCTCTTTGTATAAAGCACTATGCCTTTTAGCATCCCGGCTTCCCATAAGAGATCGCTTTCCTGGAATGAAATAATAGTGCCCGTATTTTTAATTTATGGCGCCATAAATAAGGCGGTATACAACCCTAGCTGAGAGCAGCCCTGACTTTTTTCCTCCTCTGAATGTCTCCGTTGAGTTTCCGATTACCCAGTCGTGTTATCCTGGGAGGGGGGCTGGTGCATTTTTCCTATTCTTCCCTCCCCACCCCGATTTTCTATGAAACCCCATTCAGAGGCTAACGAATTTAGGGGGGCCCTGCCTTCCTTCCACCGCTCTTCTTACGCATGCAAAGAAAGCAATCTTGGTGTGACATTCCAGGTGATGGCGAACCTATGGCACGCGTGCCACAGGTGGCCCGTGGAGTCACATCTGCAGGCACGCAAGCTGTCTGCTCCAGCATGGGACCTAATTATCTGCGGGATCGCATCCTACCCCATACATCCCTTCGGCCGATTCGCTCCCACAGAGAGGGACTTCTCCGGGTGCCATCCACTAGGCAATGCCAGCGGGTGACGCCCAGGGGAAGGGCCTTCTCTGTGATGGGCCCGACCCTCTGGAACGACCTACCCCCCGAACGTAGATCTATCCCGGACCTCCACTCCTTCCGCCAGCAACTAAAAACCTACTTTTTCCAACAGGCCGGCCTGGCCTAACCTACCGTTTTCAGCCTCAGTTGTTTAGTAGAGAAATTTTAAATTGGGCTTTAGGGATTTTAATGGGGTAGTTTTTAGCACAGGGTGTAATTTAATATAGTCTTAATGTATTTATGTATTTATTGTGATGTATTGTATTTTTTATATTTTCCTGTGCACCGCCCCGACTCCCTCCGGGGAGAGGGGGCGGTTAATAAGTCGAATAAATGAATGAATGCATGAATGCATGCATGCACACGCCAGCCGGCTGATTTTCAGACTTCCCGAGGGCTGAGGGAAGCCATTTTCACCCTCCCCAGGCTTCAGGAAGGCCTCCAGAACCCAGGGAGGGTGAAAAACAGGCCTATTGGAAGTTTGGAAACTTTTTCACCCTCCCCAGGCTCCGGACGCTTTCTTGAAGCCCGGGGAGGGTGAAAAGAGCCTCTCGCGGACCCCCGGAGGAAATCCTAAGCTCAGCATGGAGGAGAGCAGTGCGGCGTGCATGGAGGGGAGTGTGGGGCGGTTGTGCATGCATGCGCATGTGGGTGTGGGTGTGCTTTGTATATGGGTGCTGGCACGTGCACATTTTTGGCACCCAACAAGAAAAAGTTTCTCCAGGCCATCAAGTGTAAGGGGGAAGACTCCGAACAGGAGTTCAGCCGGAGAGCTGTTGGTGAAACACAACAGAAGCGCAAGCTCTCTTCTTGTTAGTCTTTGGGAACGACACAGAATCATCACAGAAGACCCAGAGGTCTTCTAGTCCAACCCGCTGCTTATGGCAAGAGCCTCAAACCATCCCAGTCAAATGGTTGTCCAGTCTCTTTTTGAAAACTCCCAGTGATGAAGCGCCCCACAACTCCAGGAAGCAAGCTATTCCATTGATTCATTGTTCTCGCTGTCAGGAAATTTCTCCTTCGTTCCAGGTTGCTTCTCTCCTTGATTAGTTTCCATCCATTGCTTCTTCTCCTGCGCTCAGGTGCTTTGGAAAGTAATACTGGAAGACAGTTATCATTTGCCCCTTAATTAAGCTCTTTGATAGGCTAGACATACCGTATTTTTCGGAGTATAAGACCCTCCGAAGTATAAGACGCACCTAGATTTTGGGGAGGAAAACAAGGGAAAAATATCTGCCTCTGCCTCCCAGCAATTTGCCTCCTTGCAACAAACAGCAAACAGTACAAACAATATACACTGTTTCTAATGTTATATTTCAGGCTATACGTGTACAGATGCTGTTAAAATTGATGTGCTTTCTGGAAGTATAGATATTCTCTGCTATTTAAAAGAAGATACAGTAGCACTGGGCCTCTTCCGATCAAGCCTTTATTTTAAAAAGCGTCTTCATTTTGTTAAGTTGTCTAGAATAATAATAAAGCAGTCTTTAAAAAATAAGTCCAATAATTAGAACATTCTATAGGCATTTACGTATAGTTGTTGATTTACCGCCTTGCAGCAAACAGCCTGATTAGCACAAGAAAAAAAAATCTGCCTCCCAGCAATTTGCCTCACTGAGCAAACAGCAAGTTTCACTTTCAATTTCTCCCGATCATCAGCTGTTTCAGGCTGCAGGGATTGCTATGGCCTATTGAAGCCTGCGCAAGCCCCCGTTTGCTGCAGAGAGATAAATTGCTGGCAGAGGCCAAAGGGTTGAGGCTGGTGGGTGGGGCTACATTCAGTCTATACCCACATTTTCACCCTCTTTTAGGGGGGGGGAAGGTGCGCCTTATACTCCGAAAAATACGGTAGCTAGTTCCCTCAACCGTTCATTGTATGATTCAGAGGTGGGTTCCCACCAGTTCAGCCGAACCGGTAGCGATTTCGTGGCCTGGGTCGCTGGAACCAACAGTGTCCCAGACCTGCCACACCCCTGAACTGGTTCTCCTAGGGGGCCGCCATCTTGATTTTCAGTTATGCGCATGCGCAGAACAATTGTAATTGCACTAATTTATTTTCCCCCTTTTAAAAAACATTTGGCGCATGTTCAGACCTATTTTTGCGCCTATGCATACGCACGCACAACATTTTTGCATGCACTGAAACGACAGTAATGACGAGAGCAACCCACCCCTGCTATGATTGAGCCTCCAGACCGCTTAACATTTTGTGCTTGCTCTTCTCTGGAGCCTGACACAAAGGACAATGGACATTGCAAGGAACATACATCCAGAAGTCCAGCCAGCCAAGTTTATGATGGTTGCAAGGTCCCAGGGTCATGTGATCACCTTTTGCAGCCTTCTGACCAACAAAGTCAATACAATACAATAGCAGAGTTGGAAGGGACCTTGGAGGTCTTCTAGTCCAACCCCCTGCCTATGCAGGAAGCCCTCTACCGTTTCAGACAAATGGCTCTCCAACATCTTCTTAAAGACTTGCAGTGTTGGGGCATTCACAATTTCTGGAGGCAAATTCTATTCCACTGATTAATTGTTCTAACTGTCAGGAGATTTCTCCTTAGTTCTAGGTTGCTTCTCCTTGATTAGTTTCCACCCATTGCTTCTTGTTCTACCCTCAGGTGCCTTGGAGAATAGTTTGACTCCCTCTTCTTTGTGGCAACCCCTGAGATATCGGAAGACTGCTATCATGTCTCCCCTAGTCCTTCTTTTTATTAAACTAGACATACCCAGTTCCTGCAACTGTTCTTCATGTTTTAGCCTCCAGTCCCCTAATCCTCTTTGTTGCGCTTCTCTGCACTCTTTCTAGAATCTCCACATCTTTTCTACATCATGGTGACCAAAACTGAATGCCGTATTCCAAGTGTGGCCTTCTCAAGGCCTTATAAAGTGGTATTAACCCTTCCTGTGATCTTGATTCTCTCCCTCTGTTGATGCAGCCTAGAACTGGGTTGGCTTTTTTGGCAGCTGCTACACCCGGCTGGCTCACAGTCAATGTGGAAGTCAGATTCACTTACATGTTACTAAGCGAACAACTGCAGTGATTCACTTAACAAATGTGGGGCGGAAAGTCATAAAATGGGACAGAACTCACTGAACAAATCTCTCGCTTAGCAACATACATTTTGGGCTCAAAACTGTAGTTGAAAGTTGAGGACTTAACGGCGTTTTGTTCTCTTCTCTTCTGCTCTCTCCAGCTACTGCCATGTCCACTGCACATTATTGTTTTTGCTTCTGACTGCTGATTTGTTTCTCCTGCCCTCATGGGAAACTAGACTGTCTGCTGAGGTTTTGGAGGCAGAGAAGCGAGCCAAGAGCATCAAACAGACGGTTTTCTGTTTAAATATGTATTTTGGAGAGGGACTATTGCAGTTAATTCTTCAGGAGGACCAAGAACGTCTGGCATAGATATGCCCGTGAGAGAATAAGGATTATTTCTTTGAGCAAGGTGGGTTCTTTGAGGAACCTGATAGACTCCATCTTGAATACTTTACCAGCGAGTACGCTTTTCTGGAAAATCACAGGCTGGAGCAGAATCAGAAGGTTATAGTGACCTGATGAGAAAATAGCCTGTTCCCTCCCCTTTAGACTTCCTCTGTAACAGGAAGTAACAGGAAGTGTTTTGCAGGAAGCCGGTAACGATCTTATTGTTAAAGTTCTGGGAACAGGTTCGGAAAGTCCTTTGGGGTTTCTAAACACGTGTGTTGGTTCCATGTACTTTTCACATTGTGGGAGACATTGTACTCTTTGCACGCAATGTTGTTGTTTTTCATGACGTATGTAAATACGTAATTTCAGGTATATAAAGTGGAACTCTGTACCTGGAAGGCATTCTCTTTCCATTAGAGAATTCGTTGGCCAATGTTCAATGTTCCTTTGTCATAAGTCTCCGTGTTCATTTTTATATGCTGAAGAAAATATCTGGGATATTTTCCTCGCAGCCCGTGATCCTCAACCTCAGCAATTTGAAGATGGTCGGACTTCAGCTCCCAGAATCCCCCAGCTGGCCATCATGGAATTCTGGGAGCTGAAGTGCCCCATCTTCAAATTGTCAACTGTCCACAGTGGATAGTTTAAGGTTGAAGCTGTGGGGGGTTTAGAGGATGTAACAACGGAGTCAGGTAGGGCATTCCAGGGGTTGACCACTCTTGTTGCTGAAGTCGTATTTTCTGCGATCAAGTTTGGAGTGGTTGACCTTGAGTTTGTATCGATTGTTTGCCCGTGTATTATTGGGGTTGAAGCTGAAGTATTCGTTGACCGGCAGGATGTTGTAGCAGACAATTTTGTGGACTGCGCTTAGATCATGCCACAGAATGTTTATTTGTAACTGGACACCGAGAGTTGGAGAAAAGGAAAAATAGAATGCCTCGCCCCAGGGATTTTAAGATTTCCATCTTCTTTCTTCTTTTTCTTTCTTAGCGCATGTTGTGAAAGATATACCTGGTTGCCAGATTCACATTTGTCTGTCCATGTTAGTACCATAGGTGTGCCTTCAAGCTGAGTCTGCTAAGTTCATTTTTTTAAATTAATAAATTTGATTTACAAACACGTAAAATACACTCACACAAAACTTAGCCATACACTACATTTACACCATACAATACGAACATGAACTTCCTGTTCTTTCTAATAGCAATTGTTAATCGAAGCCGCTCATCTTATATTGTTTCCCCTTCTGTTATATTTCATTTGGATTTCACCATTCTGAACCCTCTTATTTTACTCACAACTACTGTTTTTAAGTTTTGCTGCATTCCTTCATTGGTAATTCTGATTCTTCTTTTCCCTGGATTTCTTTAGTTAATTTGTCCATTTCAGCACAGTCCATAATAACCTTTCTTATTATTTCATCTTCGCTTGGAATTAGTTTATTTTTCCATTTCTGGGCAAAAGCAATCCTTGCCGCCGTAATTATATGTATTATTAATTATTATTAATTAATATGTATCACCTTCATTTGTTTTGGTTAGAGTTAGGTTATTTGTTTATTTATTTAAATAAATATTTATTTATTTAAATATTTATTTTAAATATTTATTTATTTAAATAAAATTTATTTATTTCCCCCCGAAATCAGAACAACCACGGACCTCCGCTCCTTCCGTCAAAAATTAAAAACACACTTCTTCTGCTTGGCCGGCCTAGGGTAATTAAACTGTTTTTAGGGGTTTTTAGGGCTTAGTTTTAGTTTTTATATGGGATTTTAGCGCAGGGTTAGTTTAATTTGTTTTAACATTGTATTGTGTTTGTGGTTTTTATTTGTATTTTTAAATTCCCTGTGCCCCGCCTCGAGTCCCTTCGGGGAGAGAGAGCGGGTTATAAATTATAATTATAATTATAATTATAATTATAATTATAGTTATTGTTATTGTTATTTTATTTTTATTTTTTTATTTTTTTTTACACCGCCCTACTCCCGAAGGACTCAGGGCGTTGTACAGCCAAAATAAAACACAGATATACAAAAGTTAAAACAATTTAAAAACATATTAAATAACTTGTCCCATAATAAAAATTAAAAACCAACAAACCCCAATTAAGATTAATAAAATTCGTATTTACGCCAGCCTGGCTTGTTGAAAAAAGGAAAGTTTTGAGATGACGGCGGAAGGTGCGTAGGTCAGGGATAATTCGTAACTCCAGGGGCAATTCGTTCCAGAGGACAGGGGCTCCCACGGAGAAGGCTCTCCCCCTGGGTGTCGCCAGTCGACATTGTCTAGCCGAGGGCACCATGAGGAGACCCTCTCTATGGGAGCGTACTGGCCGGTGGGAAGCTCTCGGTGGCAGAAGGCGATCTCGTAGGTACCCAGGTCCTAAGGTTAGATATCAAACAAGCAAATACAAACCCAAATTCAACCTAGAATTAAGACGTTTCCGGGCAGTGAGAAGAGTTGATCAGTGGAACGGCTTATCTCTAGAAGTTGTGAATGTTGCAACACTGGAGGTTTTCAAAAATAGACTGGACAGCTAATGGTCCACAATGGTATAAAAAATCAACCAGTATAAAGCATAAAAGGAGAAAAAAAACAATTAAACTGGTTTCATTTTCTTTGGATTTAGACCTCTGTGTATTGTTCTGGCATGGGGATGCTAAATTAATACAATACAATACAATACAATACAATACAATACAATACAATACAATACAATACAATACAATACAATACAATAGCGGAGTTGGAAGGGACCTTGTAGGTCTTCTAGTCCAGGGGTCTCCAACCTTTGCAACTTTAAGTCTGAAGGACTTCAGCTCCCAGACTTCTCCAGCCAGCAAAGCTGGCTGGAGAAGTCTGGGAGCTGAAGTCCTTCAGACTTAAAGTTGCAAAGGTTAGAGACCCCTGTTCTAGTCCAACCCCCTGCGTGGGCAGGAACCTTATACCATTTCAGACAAATGGCTATCTAACATCTTCTTAAAGACTTCCAGGGTTGGGGCATTCACAACTTCTGGAGGCAAGCTGTTCCAGAGGTTAATTGTTCTCACTGTCAGGAAATTTCTCCTCAGTTCTAAGTTGCTTCTCTCCTTGATTAGTTTTCACCCATTGCTTCTTGTCCTGCCCCCAGATGCCTTGGAGAATAGCTTGACTCCCTCTTCTTTGTGGCACCCTCTGAGATATCGGAACACTGCTATCATCTCTCCCCTGGTCCTTCTCTTCATCAAACTAGACCTACCCAGTTCCTGCAACCATTCTTCATATGTTTTAGTCTCCAGTCCCCTAATCATCTTGGTTGCTCTTCTCTGCACTCTTTCCAGAGTCTCCACGTCTTTTCTACATCGTGGCGATGTAGAATTAGGCAAAGCCCAAAGCAAAAGGATTTACAGTACATTGCATTGCATTGTGGTCTTTGTCAATATTAACAGAATAACAGAGTTGGGAGGGACCTTGGAGGTCTTCTAGTCCAACCCCCTACTGAAGCAGGAGATCCTATATCATTTCAGACAAAGGGTTGTCCAATCAAAAAACGTCCAATGTTGGAGCATCCACAACTTCTGGAGGAAAATCGTTAAACTAATTAATTGTTCTGACTGCTAAGAAATTTCTCTTTAGTTCTAGGTTGCTTCTCTCATTGATTAGTTTCCACCCATTGCTTCTTGTTCTACCCTCAGGTGCCTTGGAGAATAGTTTGACTCCCTCTTCTTTGTGGCAACCCCTGAGATATTGGAAGACTGCTATCGTGTCTCCCCTAATCCTTCTTTTTATTAAACTAGACACACCCAGTTCCTGCAACCATTCTTCATATGTTTTAGTCTCCAGTCCCCTAATCATCTCCATTGCTCTTCTCTGCACTCTTTCCAGAGTCTCAACAATATTTTTGTTCATATCGTATCAAAATTGGGTATGAGTCGTTGATTTTTGGCATTGTTTTGTTGTTGTTTTGCAAATGGTTAAGGACTTTTGTGCATTTCGACCCAAATGCTAAAGATAAAAAAAAAAAAATTCTGGTATTTTGAAAAAGATTATAATTATTTTTAAGGTTATACTACCGTAATCCTGGTGTGTAAACTCTCTCTCACACACACTCTCTTTCTCTCTCCCTCTCTCCCTTGTATAAATAGCTTTTTTCTTTTCCTTCTTTTAAATTGGTTTGATTTTTTTCAATAAAAAAAATACATTTCGCCTGAATCCTTCTTATAACATTGGCCTCTGCTCCACCTCTCGCCCTGAGTAACAACCACAAGTGCCTGAAAAGAAATTCTTCTTTATTTTCTAATAAAGCACACAAACAAACTGAATTATGTTTTAGAGAGATCTTGAAATGATTCGAAACCCCTAAAGGAAAAGAGTCCCCTCGCACATCTGTGCTAGTCGTTCCCGACTCTAAGGGCCGGTGCTCATCTCCGTTTCTAAGCCAAAGAGCCAGCGCTATCCGAAGATGTCTCCGTGGTCATGTGGCCGGCAGGACTCAACACCGAAGGCTCACAGAACGCTGTTCCCTTCCCACCAAAGGTGGTCCCTATTTTTCTACTTGCATTTTTTACCTGCTTACGAACTGCTAGGTTGGCAGAAGCTGGGACAAGTCACGGGAGCTCCCTCCATTACGCGGGAGCTAGGGATTCGAACCGCCGAACTGCCGACCTTTCTGATCGACAAGCTCGCCGTCTTAGCCACTGAGCCACCGCGTTCCTTGAAACCCTTATCCAATGGCAAAAGAGAGAGAGAGAGAGACAGACAGAGAGAGAGAGAGAGAGAGAGAGAGAGAGAGAGAGAGAGAGAGAGAGAGAGAGATCACAGCAAAGCAGAAGGAAAGTATGATCCTTGCAGAATTAGGGAAAATTGCTGTTTCTGAATGAAGGCCTTTGATGTGCTGCTGCAAAAATTTAGGAGATGCGTCTGAGAACGAAGTAAATAAGTGGGAATTATCAGGGCATCTCAGATCTTTGAGGAATGGCATGCCATAATCCTTCTGGAGGAGCAACTGCTTAATTCTCTCCTTCTGCGATGGCTGGCTGGAGTTCGTTTTTTTTACTCCTTTTGATGCCAAATAGGCATTTTTGTTTCTGTCCTAGAATTTTACAACATTTGGGCTTTGGGCAACAGGAGCCCTTGCAAATCAAAGACACTCCAACATATTTTTTTTAGCATTAATTAAAGGGAGCAACCGAATTTCCCCCCCCCCCCCTCCAGATTATACAAAATATAATCTCCTCTCCCCTTTATCTAAAATGATGGAAGTGGTTTTAAAAAAAACTTGTTTAAGCAACTGTTAAAGCAGAGGTATTGATTACAGGGAGCCCTCCACTGGCAACCATTCATTTAGGAACGGTTCAAAGTTACAAAGGCACTGAAAAGGTGACATGACCATTTTTTACCCTTATGGCAATTGCATTTACCGTATTTATCGGCGTATAACACGCACAGGCGTATAACACGCACCTTCATTTTAAGAGGGAAATTTCAGGAAAAAAATTTAAATTTCAAATAAAGAACTTTGAAGCAAAATAAGGGTAGCTCAGAACTTTTTTTTATTAATATTATTACCACTTATAAGGTAAATAATGTAAAAGGAAAATGTGGTGAAACTCACTTAACGACGGCCTTGGTTAGCAACCAAACTTTTAGGCTCAATTGTGGTCATAAGTTCTTTCTTTCTCTCTCTTTCCTCCTTCCCCCCTCTCTCCATTTCTCTTTCTTTCTCTCTTTTTCTCTTTCTTTCTCTCTCTTTCTCTTTCTTTCCCTTCGTCTCTCTCTTTCTATCTGTCTCTCCTTCCTCTGCCCATCTCTCTCACTCTGTGTTTGTTTGTCTGTCTGTCTGTCTCTCACTCACTTAATCAGTCTCTATCTGTCTCTCCCTCCCTCTCTCTGTGTGTGTCACTCACTCTGATTCTCTCCCTCCCTCTCTGTCTCTGTATGTCTGTCTCTTCCTCTTTCCCCCTGTCTGTCTCCGATTCATTCTCTATCTGTGTCTCTCTCCGTCTCTCTCCCTCCCTCTCTTTCTCTCTGTCACTGTCTTTCCCTCCCTTCCCCTCTGTCTCTCTCTGTGTATGTCAGTCACTCCCTCTCTTCCCTCTCCCCCCGCCCCAACCCGGGAAGCAGCAGAAGGGCCGGCATGCCAGAGGTTACCGACGCCTCCTCCCACAGCGGGCCAGGTCGCCCGGCAGGGGCGTCAGGCAGAGAAGCCGCGCGCATCTCCGCCGGCTCCCTCCGACAGGGAGGAGAAACATGTGCCGTGGTGGCTGTCAGAGGGAGCCGGTGGAGATGCGCGCGGCTTCCCTGCCCGATGCCCCCTCTTTGGCCCTTCACCCCGCCCGTTCGCTTGCTCCAGGGGGCTGTGGCTCCGGCTCAGCCACAGCCCCGGGCATTCCCCTCGCCCGTTTGCTCGCTCCAGAGGGCTGTGGCTCCGGCGCAGCCACAGCCCCGGGCATTCCGCCCGCCCGTTCGCTCGCTCGAAGGGGCTGTGGCTGCGCCGGAGCCATCCGGGAGCCGCGCGTACATGCCGTGCCCTCTGCTGCCGACCACTGTAAAAACATGGCTTCGGCGTATAACACGCATACATCATTTGCCCCCTATTTTCAGGGGGGAAAAGTGCGTGTTATACGCCGATAAATACGGTATATACCGCTTCATAGTGCTTTTACAGCCCTCTCTAAGCGGTTTGCAGAGTCAGCCTATTTGCCCCCAACAATCTGGCTCCTCATTTGACCCCCCTCGGAAGGATGGAAAGCTGAGTCAACCTTGAGCTGGTCAGGATCGAGCTGATGGCAGTGGGCAGAGTCAGCCTGCAATACTGGGTGGATGGATGGATAAATGCGGAATAGTGTAATACACCAGACAATAAAGAGATATGTTGCTTTAACCACACACAAACTCTAAAACAGTGATAGTAAGAAAATAAATAGTCTTTACTTTGTAGCAACTAAAATACTTCTTCTGACCAGTGATTCTAACTTCTCAAACAATAACAGTCCTTCACCAAAACACAGAGTTATCTTACAGTGATGCAAAACAAATACTTCTTCAGTCTTCAGTCTCAGCGGCAAACAGTAAACACAGGATTCAAAGGGAATCGAAAAGGGAATGGACTGTGTTTCTGAGCTTCCTTATATGGTAGAGCTGAGAAGCACAGCCAATCAGAATTCAACATAGTTCTTAAAGCTACCTATACTCTTTAAGAATACTGGCTTATATACATTGTCAACCCAACATAAGGATAAATATCCTAACATACTCCCCCTTGGGTTGACCAATATATATTCACATCCTTAAGCCATAAGCATCACAACACTCCTTGTGCTTTATTGCTCCTTGCGCCTTTGTAAAATGGTCAGCCACATTATTCTCTGACGTACAGTAAACAAGCTGTACCATTTCATCCTTTATACACTCCCTCACGTTTAAATACCTAAGATCAGTGTGCCTCTCTGAGAAAGGAATGTTATGATGGCTAGATTAGGGGTCTCCAACCTTTGCAACTTTAAGTCTGAAGGACTTCAGCTCTGGGAGCTGAAGTCCTTCAGACTTAAAGTTGCAAAGGTTGGAGACCCCTGGGCTAGATGTCCCCGTAAAGCCATGCCATCCCTCCTCCTGGTTTCCCACAGCACTAAGCGGGGCAGCCCTGAAGACCCCAAGAAAAAGATGGCCTCCAGTGGTTGGGTGACACTTGTCACCCATCGCGCCTCGCGGCAAGTCTAGGCGGCGTTCAACCGAGTAGGGTTTAATGTGCGGTTCGTGGTGTGTTGTGCAAACCCCAGCCAGGGTGAAAATGATGGCTAAGAACCTGTTTCGGTACTTGGGGGAAATCTAGATGCTAATCTTCCCAAGCCAGGAGCCCTGGAGAGAAAGCAGGAAGATCAAAGAGGAGGGAATGCAACTTCTGATTGAACTGCGCCTAAGCTCACTTAAGTGCCCGTCATCAAGGGGGCACAGTCTGAGCCGAGGAGATTCCTTACAAAGGAATCCTTGCCTGCTTACGAAGCAGAAACAAGCCCTGCTATTTAGAGCTTACCGCGTCGGTAAGATTACCGCTTTAGCGAGCTTGCCTGTTACCGCAGTGTTAGCAAAGCTCGTCCAAAAACGATGCCTCTCTTTTAAGCGTGGAGAAATAGATACCTTAGAGATTAACGTTATAATTATTATGGGGATACAATGGAATACTATGAAGCACACTCGGATAAAGAAATGGTTTTGATGTTTCTGGATGCGCAAAAAGCATTCGATAGAGTCAATTGGGACTTTATTCTGCGGCAAATTGAGGAGATGGACTTTGGACCTATGTTTTTACAAACTATTCGAGCACTTTATACGTCACAAGAGTGTTAATTGCAAAGATGGAACAACAGAAGAGATACAAATAGGTTGGGGGACGAGGCAAGGGTGTCCGATGTCTCCACTGCTGTTTATTCTAACATTGGAGCCCCTATTAAATAAAATCAGGCAAGATACAGGAGTAAAAGGAACTGAAATCAGAAAAGAAGAATTCAAATTACAAGCCTTTGCGGACGATCTTGTTTTTATATTAGAAGACCCAATGATATCGGGGCCAAATTTGCTAACAAATATTGAGGAATTCGGTGCTGTAGAAGGTCTGCAAATCAACAGAGATAAAACTAAATTGCTAGCAAAAAATATTAAGGGGACACGGAAAATGGAGCTAGAGAATACACTGGGAATACAAATTGAGAAAATCCTGCGCTTTCAAAGAGAGGGCCTTTTCCGGTAGCTGAGCCATTTCCCTCCCTACTACTACTGGACGGTAATAATAATAATAATAATAATATTTAATTTATAGACTGCTAAAGGGACTCGGAGCGGTGCACAGGGGAATTAAAAAATACAGACATAAAAATACATATAGATAGATAAAATAGAAAATTAAACAACTTATCCCTGCGCTAAAAACCCACAATACTAAAAAGTTAAACCCCTTAAAAACCCAATTAATAAACGGAAGACTAACCTAGGCCGGCCAAGCAGAAAAAGTGTGTTTTCAGTTTTTGACGGAAGGAGCGGAGGTCCGTAGTTGTTCTAATTTCGGGGGGAAGGTCGTTCCAGAGGGTTGGGCCCGCCACAGAGAAGGCCCTTCCCCTGGGCGTTGCCCACTGGCATAGCCTAGTGGATGGCACCCGGAGAAGTCCCTCTCTGAGGGAGCGAATCGGCCGCAGGGATGTGTGGGGCAGAATCCGATCCCGTAGATAGCTAGGTCCCGTGCCATGGAGCGCTTTAAAGATGATGACCAACACCTTGAAGCGCACCCGAAAGACGACAGGCAGCCAATGCAGCTCGTGCAAGAGCGGTGTTACGTGGGCAAACCTCGAGGTTCCCATAAAGGCTCTCCAAAGAGCCTTTGAGGCAGTCTGCAGAGGCACTCAGGATCCCCGGCTGGACACCTTTTTGGAAGATCAGGTGTCAAGTAGGGAGTAGGGGTGGGCTTGGTCCCAATTTGTCCCCCCCCCCCATCCCAGCCGGCTATCCGAAATGGCTGCTTCATTCCACCCAAAGGTAGGACTGGCCCAGAGCCTTCATTGGCTTGCACTCAAGAAGGTCTCATTAACCCTTTACATGTCATATGCTGGGCTGGGGAATTCTGGGAGTTGAAGTCCGCCCATCTTAGAAAGAGCCGAAGGAAACCGATTACCAAATGGAATTGTTCAGCTTTGATTCTGCCGTAGTCCAGCAATAGCAATAGCGCTTAGACTTATATACCGCTTTACAGGGCTTTGCGGCCCTCTCTAAGCGGTTTACAGAGTCAGCCTCTTGCCGCCAATAATTATGGGTTCTCATTTGACCCACTTCGGAAGGACGGAAGGCTGAGTCAACCTTGAGCCCTGGTGGGATTTGAACTGCCAAATTGCAGGCAGCCGGCAGGCAGCAGAAGTAGCCTGCAGGACTGCACTCTAACCACTGGGTCACCGTGGCTCAATCAGTGGGTAGATCACAGCTCTCAAAATTCCCCAGCCAGTTCAGCTGAGTTGCCTGAGAGGGTAGCTTTGGAAAATGAATGAATGAATGAATGAATGAATGAATGAATGAATGAATGAATGAATGAATGAATGAATGAATGAATGAATTGTAGAAAGTTAGCACCCAGCCCTCTCCCAG
This sequence comes from Rhabdophis nuchalis, assembly GCA_039707465.1. Taxonomy (NCBI): domain Eukaryota; kingdom Metazoa; phylum Chordata; class Lepidosauria; order Squamata; family Natricidae; genus Rhabdophis; species Rhabdophis nuchalis. Next base: position 6,660,533 of record CM077658.1, on the reverse strand, counting down.
AAGAATGAAATAATTTAGGAAATATTAAAAAGGCAAAATATTTCCCTTAAAAGAGAAATAGAAATCTTAAGGGAGATAGAAACTCAGCGCTTCAAAAGTTTTGAGAACTGAAGCCCTCCATCCATCTTCGGCTTGAGAAAAGACTGGGTTCCATAAATGAACTTAGTTGTTTCTAAGACTAACCCACGGGAAGGGGCTTAACATCTGGATCTGTTCTATAGAAGGATGGGCAGGATTAAATCTGAGACACAACCATCGGTTAGGTTAACGCTGGAATCTCAGGCAATTGGTTGCATCTGACTCACGATAAACAATGTTGTAACTGAAAAGGTTCTTCCCAGACGGTGCGTCTTTTTGATTTATTCATGCATTTCCAGGAGAGAGACAGACAGAGAGAGAGACAGAGACAGAGAGAAACAGACAGATGAGAGAGAGAGAGAGAGAGAGAGAGAGAGAGATGCACAGAGAGAGACAGACAGACAGACAGAGAAAGAGAGAGGCACATAGTGACAGAGACAGAGAGACACAGAGAGAGACAGAGAAAGAGAGACACAGACACAGAGAGAGAGAGAGAGACAGAAACACACAGAGAGACAGAGAGACACAGACAGAGACACACAGAGAGACAGACAGATAGAGACAGATGCACAGAGAGACAAAAAGAGAGAGACAGAGAGAGAGAGACACACACACACAGAAAGAGAAACACACAGAGACACAGAGAGACACAGAGAGAAGCAGAGAGAGAGAGGCACACACAGAGAGAGAGACACACACACAGAGGCAGAGAGAGAGAGACACACACACACACAGAGAGGGAGGGAGAGAGAGAGAGGCAGAGAGAGAGAGACACACACAGAGAGACAGAGACAAACAGAGACACACTCACACACAGAGAGAGAGACACACAGAGAGAGAGAGACAGAGACAGAGACAGAGACACAGAGAGAGAGGGAGGGAGAGAGAGAGAGAGGCAGAGAGAGAGAGACAGAGAGAGAGAGACAGAGACACACAGAGAGACAGAGACAGACGGAGACACACACAGAGAGAGAGACAGAGAGAGAGAGAGACAGAGACACACAGAGAGAGGGAGAGAGAGAGAGAGAGAGAGAGAGAGAGAGAGAGAGAGAGAGAGAGAGAGAAGGAAGGAAAGAGGGCACCAAAGAGCTTTCACCTCTCCCTTGTTTTGAAAATAAAGGCTGGGGAGGGAAACGTCTTAGCAAGCCCTTCCAGTATTTAGACACGTCTGCTTTTCTCTGAACAGAGTGGAAATTACCGCACTCTGCTGCAGCCAGAGAATGTAATTTAATGCCGGCCTTGCCCTCTCCTCGCAGCGTAATTGCCACGCTCTTCAGATTCATTGTGAAATAATAATAGCAGCAGTGTGAAAAAGCCGCTCCTGTTTCCAATCACTAAAGGCTTCACGGCAACCGTTAAGAATAATATTTTTTTTAAAAATCGGACGCACAGAAAACCCCAGTATAACTAGTGACGGGAAGCTAGGAGAAAGTCCTAGGCTGCCCCTGTAGATAACCTGGTTTGCTTTTCTCTGCTTCTCCGAAGGGACCGTGTTTTGCGCAACAACATCCGAGCAAACCGCAAGATTAGGAGTGGAATGACTATAATAGTCCCTGAGCTTTTGGTTCCCCGTTCTTAACCAAAAGCTTTCGCAGGCTTCCTCGTTCTCCTGCTAAACCTACATGGATGGATTTTAGCCTTTCGGTGTTAACCGGAGAGGCAGTTTCTGTACGGAGGGCAATAAAGATTAGACTAGAAACACCAGAATGTTTCCTTCCTGCCTTTCTTACAGGATTAGCCCTGGAAAGTGGGGGGGGGGAAACAAAAGATTTCTTCCAACAACTGGTTCTCCCAACTGCTTAGAAAGTTACCAACCGGTTCTCCCGAATAGGTGCGAACCGGCTGAATCCCACTGTTAGGAACTCTGGGTTCAGAACCAGTATTAGAACTCTGATCCCATAACCAGTTAGCTAATATATGCGGAATAGTGTAATTTACCGGACAGTAACGAGATACGTTGCTGTAAAACACAAACAAACTCTAAAACAGTGATAGTAAGAAAATAAGTCTTTACTTTGTAGCAACTAAAATGCTTCTTCCGACTAACTCTCAAACAAATATCAACAGTCCTTCACCAAACAAAGATACAGTATCTCACAGTGATGCAAAACAATACTCCTCCTTCACTGATATATTGAAAACATAGATGAACGGTTGCAGGAACTGGGCATGACTGGTATAGTGAAGAGAAGGACCAGGGGAGACAGGATAGCAGTCTTCCAATACTTGAGGGGCTGCCCCAGAGAGGAGGGGGGTCAACCAATTTTCCAAAGCACCTGAAGGCCAGACAAGGAAGAATGGAAGGTAACTGATCAAGGAGAGATTCAACCTAGAAATAAGGAGGAACTTTCTGACAGTGAGAACAATCAACCCATGGAACAGAAGTTGCCTTCCGAAGTTGTGGGAGCTTCATCCCTGGAGGCCTTCAAGAAGAGACTGGACTGCCATCTGTCAGAAATGATGTAGGGCCTCCTGCTTGGGTGGGGGTTGGACTAGACAACCTAGAAGGTCCCTTCCTACTCTGGGATTCTATATTCAATGGAGCAGAAGTTGCCTTCGGAAGTTGTGGGAGCTTCATCCCTGGAGGCTTTCAAGAAGAGACTGGACTGCCTTATGTCAGAAATGGTGTAGGGTCTCCTGCGTGGGCAGGGGGTTGGACTAGATGACCTACAAGGTCCCTTCCAACTCTGTTAATCTGAATTCCTGATTACAGATAGTCCTTTAGCAACTTGATTGGGGTGCTGTTGCTTTTAATGTGTTCAAAATTTTGATTAGTTTATCAAAACGCAATATAAATACAAAAGAAAATAAGGGAGGAAATGGGGAAGAAAAACGTCTTGGGCAAGAGGGGGTAAAAAACAGATTTCTGACTCCTTTTGGTGCTGTAGGATAATAGCATTAAACCTAATATAGGCACCCTATGGTATCCTTCGCCATTAAAATACATACTTTAAAAATGGCAAAATAAATGAATTTTGCTGTTTTAGAATGTAAAGCTGAGTAATTGAGATCAATTCGGGCAATTTTCTCTCTTGACGCCACCTGCTTTCCCCCTCTAAGAGAAAGGCCACTCCTGCTAGGAGGCTGGGTGAGGAAACCAAGCAGGGAAGAAGGTCAGAAAAGTCAAGATGGCGGATACCTTCCTGCCCTGAGACACCACTTTTTAAGTTGTGCCATGTGGTCAGTATTGCAGCGATTGGCTTTTCACAGATTTGCATCTGGGGCTAAAGGATATCGAGGTGTCCTTTGAGTAGGGGCTGGACTAGAAGACCTCTGTGGTCCCCTCCAGGTCTATGATTCCATGTTCTATGACCCAAACAAATTATCAGTTCTAGAGAGAAGTTTCTTTGCAGCAGAAGATGCTCCTCTAAGGCAGGGGTCTCCAACCTTTGCAACGTTAAGTCTGAAGGACTTCAGCTCCCACAATTCTCCAGCCAGCTTTGCTTAAAGTTGCAAAGGTTGGAGGCCCCTGACCCAGGCCCTCACACTGACAGCTTTGCTGGCTGGTGAAGTCTGGGAGCTGAAGTCCTTCAGACTTAAAGTTGCAAAGGTTGGAGACCCCTGGCCCAGGCCCTGACACTGACAGCTTTGCTGGCTGGAGAATTCTGGGAGCTGAAGTCCTTCAGACTTAAAGTTGCAAAGGTTGGAGGCCCCTGGCCCAGGCCCTGACACTGACAGCTTTGCTGGCTGGAGAATTCTGGGAGCTGAAGTCCTTCAGACTTAAAGTTGCAAAGGTTGGAGACCCCTGGCCCAGGCCCTGACACTGACAGCTTTGCTGGCTGGAGAATTCTGGGAGCTGAAGTCCTTCAGACTTAAAGTTGCAAAGGTTGGAGGCCCCTGGCCCAGGCCCTGACACTGACAGCTTTGCTGGCTGGAGAATTCTGGGAGCTGAAGTCCTTCAGACTTAAAGTTGCAAAGGTTGGAGGCCCCTGGCCCAGGCCCTGACACTGACAGCTTTGTTGGCTGGAGAATTCTGGGAGCTGAAGTCCTTCAGACTTAAAGTTGCAAAGGTTGGAGGCCCCTGACCCAGGCCCTGACACTGACAGCTTTGCTGGCTGGAGAATTCTGGGAGCTGAAGTCCTTCAGACTTAAAGTTGCAAAGGTTGGAGACCCCTGCAGAAGAGGAGCATCTTCTGCTGCAAAGAAGCTTCTCTGACAAAGCTTGACTAATATTCACTCTCAGACTTTGTAAATACCTTTTCATTAACTTAGTTATGATCTCCCCTTCTGAGTTCTTTGATGTGTGATGTGTCATATATTTTGCTGCAAAGCTGGTTTAATCTCCCCTCCCCTCTGTAACTTCAAAGAGGTTTTATTTCCCACCCCCCTCCTGCTTTCTCTTTATTCGCATTGATCTCGTCCTTCAGAATTTTACGTTCAGCGTTTTAGTCTATTTCTTGGGAATCACCAAGAAATGATTAGGCGACCAAAATAAACAGATACGGTGCATTTCTAAGGGAAGGTTCCCTGCCCTGAAGCTGAGAGTCCACCAGGCAGGGCACAAAGGGGGCAAAGAGGTTGGAGAGGAGGAGACGGGGGGGCGGGAAAGGAAGACGGAGGGGCGGCTTTGGTTTTTGAGAGCTGTGATTAGAAGGAGGTGCTCTGTATTGCAAAGAAATCCAGAGATGGCCAGGGAGGGCAGAAGGAGAAGAAAGAAAGAAAGAAAGAAAGAAAGAAAGAAAGAAAGAAAGAAAGAAAGAAAGAAAGAAAGAAAGAAAGAGGGAGCGAGGGAGGGAGGGAGGGAAAGAAAGAAAGAAAGAAAGAAAGAAAGAAAGAAAGAAAGAAAGAAAGAAAGAAAGAAAGAAAGAGAAAGAAAGAAAGAAAAGAGACAGAGAGAAAGGAAAAGAGGGAGAGAGAGCGAAAGAAGGAGGGAGGGAAGGAGGAAGGAAGGAATTATACTTGCAATAAAGTAGGATGACCTTATCTGATTGTGTTTTTGGACTGGTCTACTTGGGAAGGCTGGCAGTGATTCCTGCAATGCCAAATACAAGCCATAATGCACTGTTGTGGGCTTGGGCAGAGATATCTTACAGAATCCAGAATAACAGAGTTGGAAGGGACTATACCTATTTCAGACAAATAGTTGTCTAATCTCTTCTTAAAAACTTCCAGGGTTGAGGCATTCACAACTTCTGGAGGCAACTTCTGTTCCACTGATTAATTGTTCTAACTTGTCAGGAAATTTCTCCTTAATTCTAGGTTGCTTCTCTCCTTGATTAGTTTCCACCCATTGCTTCTTGTTCTGCCCTCAGGTGCTTTGGAGAATAGTTTGACTCCCTCTTCTTTGTGACAAACCCTGAGATATTGGAAGACTGCTATCATGCCTCCCTTAGTCCTTCCTTTCATTAAACTAGACCTACCCAGTTCCTGCAACCGTTGCTCATATGTTTTAGCCTTCACTCCCCTAATCATCTTCGTTGCTCTTCTCTGCACTCTTTCTAGAGTCTCCATATCTTTTTTTACATCATGGTGATCAAAACTGGATGCCGTGTTCCAAGTGTGGCCTTCCCAAGGCCTTATAAAGTGGTATCGACACTTCGCGTGATCTTGATTCTCTCCCTCTGTTGATGCAGCCTAGAACTGGGTTGGTTTTTTTGGCAGCTGCTGCCCACGGCTGGCTCATATTTAAATGGTTGTCCACTAGGACTCCAAGATCCCTTTCACAGTTGCTACTATTGAGCAAGGTACCACCTATACTGTCCCTGTGCATTTGGTTTTTCTTGCCTACATGTAGAACCTTACTTTTTTCACCGCTGAATTTCATTTTGTTAGATATTAAAAGAGACTCTTAAAAGTATTTTTGCTCAAACGCTAACAAGAAACCCCCCTGCCCTGTGCTAACGTTATTTATTATCATTTATTTACATATTAAATTTCTATCCCGCCCTATCTCCCAAAAAAGGGACTCAGGGCGGCGCACAGGAACTTAAAATTCAACAATACAAATAGTACAAATTCTACAAAATTTAAAACTACTATTAAACAATTTAACCCGTGCTAAAAAGGAGACAGTTAATTTAAAACCCAGATCTAATAAAACATGGTTGTAGCAGCTATGCCAGGCCGGCCATATGGAAAAAAATAGGTTTTTAAAGTCCGGCGGAAGAGGCGAAGGTCGGTGATAGTCCGGAGGTCTGGGGGGAGGTCATTCCAAAGGGCGGGGCCTGCCACAGAGAAGGCTCTTCCCCTGGGCGTCGCCAGCCGGCATTGTCCGGCGGACGGCACCCTAAGGAGGCCCTCCCTGTGGGAGCGGACAGGTCGAGTGGAGGTATGCGGTAGAAGGCATTATAATCCAGAAGCTCGGTGAAAGAGAGAATGATGAATCAACATCAGGGAAACGACAGCAAGACAAGCCAAAAAAGAAGGGATGAATTTTAAGATCAAAGCATGAAGAGCCATCTTGATGTGCTCAGGATCTGGGTGAGGGGGCGGGGGGAATCCTGTCAGAGTCGATGCCAGAAAATATTGTGTCTTTTCTTGCTTAAATGGGAAGCGTGTCCTTTGCTACTAATTTCTTCAGTGAGGGAGGAAGCTGAACAGCTCCGCCAGAAGGAGCCTGAAAGCCATTTAGTCCTCTTAAGGCTTCTTTTCACGGGTGCTGAAAAGCGCCCTTATTGCAAACACATGGGCGTTGCGCTGAGGCATTTCCCTTGCCTCCTCTTCTCTCCTTCCTTTGTCCTCAGCGCTGGTTGTATTGGTCATCCCTCCCCATCTGCTGACTACCGGCTGCCTGCAATTTGGTAGTTCAAATCTCACCAGGCTCAAGGTTGACTCAGCCTCCCATCCTTCCAAGGGAGGGAGGTATATAAGTCTAAGTGCTCTTTCTTTCTTTCTTTCTTTCTTTCTTTCTTTCTTTCTTTCTTTCTTTCTTTCTTTCTTTCCTTCCTTCCTTCCTTCCTTCCATCCATCCATCCATCCATCCATCCATGACATGCAGTGGTTAGAAGCCAGTATTGAAGGATAACTGCCCACTGCCATCAGTTCGATCCTGACCGACTCAAGGTTGACTCAACCTTACATCCTTCCGAGGTGGATAAAATGAGGACCCAGATTGTTGGGGGCAAGAGGCTGACTCAGTAAACTGCTTAGAGAGAACTGCAAAGCAGTATATAAGTCTAAGTATTAATGCTATTGCTCTTCCTTCTTTCCTTCTTTCCTTCCTCCCTCCCTCCCTCCCTCCCTCCCTCCCTCCCTCTCCCTTTATTCCTTCCTTCCTTCTTTCTCAGTGGTTAGAATGCAGTATTGCAGGCTAACTCTACCCACTGCCAGTAATTCAATCCTGACCTACTCAAGGTTGACTCAACCTTCCATCCTTCCAAGGTGGGTAAAATGAGGACCCAGATTGTTGGGGGTAAATAGGCTGATTCTGTAAACTGATTAGAGAGAACTGTAAAGCAGTGTAAAGCAGTATATAAGTCTAAGGGCTATTGCCCTTCCTTCCTTCCTTCCTTCCTATTAGAATGCAGTATTGCAGGGGTAAATAGGCTTCCTATTAGAATTCAATCCTGACCTACTCAAGGTTGACTCAGAACCTCCATCCTTTCAAGGTGGGTAAAATGTGGACCCAAATTGTTGGGGGGAAATAGGCTGACTCTGTAAACCCTGTAAAGCAGTATATACGTCTAAGTGCGATTGCTATCAGTGGGTTAACAGCCTTTCTTCTGCCTTGCATTCTGTCCTGACTACCGATGGACAGGACCGAAGGTTTTTTGGGGGGGGAGACACCCTGTCCCTAGAAGGCACCAGAATAAGGATAGATGCTGCTGGACTCAGGGTTGTGCAAAGCGTAACTCTCCCCACCCATTAAGCAAATGCAATTAGGGTGACTATGCAGAACCTCCAGGCAAAAAAACTCTCTAACAACACAGAGGCTGGAAAACCAGTTTGGAGCAGCAGGGAGGAGTTACTGCAACAGCACCAAAAACAAACTAATATTGTCTACGATAGCGAAGTCTTTAAAGACACACCATGCACGTTGCCTGGGAGGCCCTCATCAAGACGTCTGCAAAGCATGCACAGAGGGGGAGGAGAGATCTCATACATGCGCTTGGAAAGAGGCAGATAGTTTCTGCTCTGACCGAGGCTTTCCAAGACCCTGAAGCAAACTCCTGGTCCCGACAAAAAACCCTTTTATTCATTGACTGTGAATTCTGCTCCTTCACATCCAGCAAAGTCTTTCGAGGGAGGATTTACGGCCACAGACCTCATCTGGCTTGGAGAGCTGCCAGGCCGATCTCTGCAAAACATGGCAAGGAGTCTCGGAGAGCCACGAACCACTGAAGCGAACTAATGGTCTCCTGCAAACTCCACTCCCCTTTCGCTCCTCTTTTATTTCGTCTGGAAGGGGCCATTCATCATCCACCTGTGGCCTTACTCCCAAGTCAACCCCCATTCTTTAGCTGTTCCCTTCATCTGGCAACTCTGCGCCTGTGCACACTGGGAACAGGCTCCAGCTGTTGGTCTGCCTCACTGATGTCTGACTCTGAAGGCAGCTAATAACTGACAGACAGCTCTGGCCCCCTCTCTGCCTCCGACACAGAGCCCTCCTCAGAGCCTTCCCCAGACTCCAGGACTGGCCCATGTTCCTCCCCAACCTCCTCACTGTCCGAATCTGTTGCCAGGTCTGATGGCCGCTGGCGGGCCACAACAATGTCCCCTTCAGCTTTTTAAGAGGAGAAATAGAAACGGGTAGAGTTGCAAAACTGGAGGCGAAACCCTCGCCCCAGATAAGGGTTTAGGAGATGCTGCAGCACAGTCCTTTGAAGGTTCAGCACTGAGATCACATCATGGCCTGGAACTTCCCTGGTTTTTCATTTCTTCACCTCCTTGGCAGGAAGGCCTTGGGAATGAGATTGCCTGACTTCAAAGCACGGTAATCTTTCCCTGGGAAAAATGAGGAGGTGCCCCGATTCAAGACAGAGTGCCTGACTTGTAAGAAAAGAAAACAGCTACAGTGACCTTGTTTGGCTTTTCATTCCCCCAGTTAGAGCAGGGGTCTCCAACCTTTGCAACTTTAAGTCTGAAGGACTTCAGCTTGCAGAGTTCTCCAGCCAGCTGGGAGCTGAAGTCCTTCAGACTTAAAGTTGCAAAGGTTGGAGACCCCTGAGTTAGAGGATCTCTGAGATGGGGGAGTCCTGCAGTTTTCCTTTGAGGGAGGGAGGGAGGGAGGGAGGGCAATTGCAATAGCACTTAGACTTACAGTATATACTGCTTTGCAGTGCTTTACAGCTCTCTCTAAATTGTTTGCAGAGTCAGCCTATTTCCCCCAACAATCAAGTTTACCAACCTCGGAGGGACGGAAGGCTGAGTCAACCTTGAGCCTGGTGAGATTTGAACTGCCAAATTGCAGGCAGCCAGCAGGCAGCAGAAGTAGCCTGCAATACTGCATCTGACCACTGCGCCACTGTGGGTCAAGGAAAGAAGGAAGGGAGGGAGGGAGGGAGGGAGGGAGGGAGGGAGAGATAGATGATGTTAACTAGTTGAGTAATGAAATGTGGGTCAAGGAAGGGAGGAAGGGAGGGAGGGAGGAAAGGAGGGAGGGAGGGAGAGAGAGAGGGAGAGAGAGAGATGATGTTAACTAGTTGAGTAATGAAATGTGGCTCAAGGAAGGAAGGGAGGGAGGGAGGGAGGAAAGGAGGGAGGGAGGGAGAGGGAGAGAGGGAGAGAGAGAGAGAGAGAGATGATGTTAACTAGTTGAGTAATGAAATGTGGGTCAAGGAAGGGAGGGAGGGAGGGAGGGAGGGAGGGAGAGAGAGAGAGAGAGAGAGAGATGATGTTAACTAGTTGAGTAATGAAATGTGGGTCAAGGAAGGGAGGAAGGGAGGGAGGGAGGAAAGGAGGGAGGGAGGGAGAGAGAGAGGGAGAGAGAGAGATGATGTTAACTAGTTGAGTAATGAAATGTGGCTCAAGGAAGGAAGGGAGGGAGGGAGGGAGGGAGGGAGGGAGGGAGGAAAGGAGGGAGGGAAGGAGGGAGGGAGAGAGAGAGAGAGAGATGATGTTAACTAGTTGAGTAATGAAATGTGGGTCAAGGAAGGAAGGAAGGAAGGAAGGGAGGGAGGGAGGGAGGGAGGGAGGGAGGGAGGGAGGAAAGGAGGGAGGGAAGGAGGGAGGGAGAGAGAGAGAGAGAGATGATGTTAACTAGTTGAGTAATGAAATGTGGGTCAAGGAAGGAAGGGAGGGAGGGAGGGAGGAAAGGAGGGAGGGAGGGAGGGAGAGAGAGAGAGATAGAGATGATGTTAACTAGTTGAGTAATGAAATGTGGATCAAGGGAGGAAGGAAGGAAGGAAGGAAGGAAGGATGGATGGATGGAAGGGGGGGAGAGAGAGACGATGTTAACTAGTTGAATAATGAAATGTCTGCAAGAAAAGAAACAAGCGCAGAGAACATCAAGGACCCCACAGTCCTCCTCCTCCTCCTCCTCCTCCTCCTCTAGAACTGATGATATTAACTAGTTGGGTAATGAAACGTTGCCACAAAACAACCAAGCTCAGAGAGCACCAAGGACCCCTCATTTCAACCCCGACCCACAAATACTCTCCTTTATTGAAAGCTTGGGGTCTCCAACCCTGGCAACTTTAAGACTCGCGGACTTAAAGTTGCCAGGGTTGGAGACCCCAAGCTTTCAATAAAGGAGAGTATTTGTGGCAACTTTAAGACTCGCGGACTTAAAAAGAAATTCTTATTTTGCTACTCTCTCCCTCTGGCTCTGAGATGGGCGGTGGAAGTGGCTTCTCTTTGTCCCTGCCTGACTATTTCAACTAAGGAAAATTTCCAGCGTCTCTTTGAAAGTAGGACTCTCTCTGGATTTTTGAAAAAAAAAAATTCTCTTGATGGATTTGTGATTTCTTCTTTGGAATACCTTCGTTGTTACTATTTGCTGATTTGGGAAATTGTGTCTCTTTTGGTTTCTGAATTGTTTGCAACTTCACAGCCCTGAACTGAACTGAGCTCCTGATCTGCCCCACCAGCCCCACCCGGAAAACGCCATCTTGGTGGCACTGACTCTAACTTGTAACCATGGCACAAGAAGCAGCACTTGTAAATTTGGAACAAAGGATGGCTTCTCTTGAAACCTCTATGCAAACTTTGATATCAGAAATAAAGGCCCAGAAGGCTGAAAATAGTACTTTCAAAAAGGAGCTATTGGATACCCGGAAGCAAGTGTTGGAGAATACACAGAAGAATGAAGAATTGGAAGGAGGGTTGGAGGGGGCTAAGGGAGAGATTAAAAATGTTTCTAATGAGGTGGGGGAAATAAATGGGCATGTGTCTAGGATAGATATGGAAAGAATGACATATTTTTTGAGATTTCAGAATGTTCTTGAGGAATCTGGTGAATGCCTGCCTGATCTTATGAGTACAATTTTAGCAGACTATTTACAAAAACCTAAGGATGAGATCAGGGGGGACATTGACCTAGCCTATAGAATTAATTCTGCATATGCCAGGATGAATGAAGTGCCTAGAGAGATACATGTGAAATTTGTTAGAAGGTCAACCAGAGAGGAAATCCTGAAAGCGCAGAGAGAGAAACCTTTAACTTATCAACGAGAAACGGTCACTATCTTGAAGCAGATCCCTAGAAAAATTAGAGATTCAAGAAGGAAATTTTCCTTCTTGTCTAAAACCTTGTTTGATCACGGGATTTGGTTCAAGTGGATGACACCTGAAGGGATGCTGGTGTTCTGGGAAGGAGGAAGAGTGAGGATTAAAACAGTTGCTGAGGCGGAAGCCTTTCTTAAAAAACATTCCTCTGCCCTGGGGGAAGATCCAGGGGGGACGGAGGGGGCCACGGCCCCGCCCGCGGGGGGCCAGGGAGGAGAGAAAGAAGATACAATAGCCAAAAGACTTAGATCAAAAAAATAACTTTGCCTTGATTTTTCTTGAACAATTTTGCATAATACTTCTATCCGGACTTTTTGTAAATGTCTGACAGCATGGAACGGAGAATTTAGGTAAATGTACTTGCTTTCATCTTGTAGTGGTATGGAAAATGTTTTCTATGTTAACTTTTTTAATGTGTATTTTGAGGTCTTGGAAGGTCCGACGACTCTGACGTGAATGCTCTCAAAATTTCTTTGTAACCATTACCCTATCCTGTTAAAAAATGTAAAACCAATAAAACTTTTTCAATATAAAAAAAAAAAAAAGACTCACGGACTTCAACTCCCAGAATCCCCCAGCCAGCCTAGCCTTAAAGTTGCCAAGCTTGGGAACCCCATCCCCCATCCCCCACTGTAGGCATTGCTCTCTGCGTCTTAGATAATGTCTAGGGCGGGGTTGATGCGCAACGGAGTGCCAAGGACATCAAAGGGGAAAGCATGAAATTGAGGTTAATGTGACATTTGGAAAAGGGGGGGGGGCGGGGAGAAGAGCCAATTCTTTAAGACAGGGGTGAGCAAACTTTGCAACTTTAAGTCTGAAGGACTTCAGCTCCCAGACTTCTCCAGCCAGCAAAGATGTCAGTGTCAGGGCCTGGGCCAGGGGCCTCCAACCTTTGCAACTTTAAGTCTGGAGGACTTCAGCTCCCAGACTTCTCCAGCCAGCAAAGCTGTCAGTGTCAGGGCCTGGGCCAGGGGCCTCCAACCTTTGCAACTTTAAGTCTGGAGGACTTCAGCTCCCAGACTTCTCCAGCCAGCAAAGCTGTCAGTGTCAGGGCCTGGGCCAGGGGCCTCCAACCTTTGCAACTTTAAGTCTGGAGGACTTCAGCTCCCAGACTTCTCCAGCCAGCAAAGCTGTCAGTGTCAGGGCCTGGGCCAGGGGCCTCCAACCTTTGCAACTTTAAGTCTGGAGGACTTCAGCTCCCAGACTTCTCCAGCCAGCAAAGCTGTCAGTGTCAGGGCCTGGGCCAGGGGCCTCCAACCTTTGCAACTTTAAGTCTGGAGGACTTCAGCTCCCAGACTTCTCCAGCCAGCAAAGCTGTCAGTGTCAGGGCCTGGGCCTGGGCCAGGGGTCTCCAACCTTTGCAACTTTAAGTCTGAAGGACTTCAGCTCCTTCAGCAAAGCTGGCTGGAGAAGTCTGGGAGCTGAAGTCCTTCAGACTTAAAGCTGCAAAGTTTGCCCACCCCTGCTTTAAGACAACAAGGGCACACTCAGTTCTTCCTCCACTCTCAGCCAGAGAGTGGCAACCCCATCGGAGGGTTCCAGCAACTGGAGTTAAGATTCCCCTGCCTGCTTTAATAATTCAGCTGCCAACTGCATCTTCTCTGTAGCTCTATTATAGGCTTCTTCTCTCCTCCCTGCTCCATTTGGTTATGCATTAAGTCAAAGCACAGACAAAGAGGCACCACGCGTATTAAAGAGAAAGGATTGGGAGGGAAATAGCTTGCCGCATCTTGCCTGGAGGAAGTAAATATTTTAAAAGAAACAGTTCTCTCTTTTGCCCAGCCGGGGGTTCGCCGGTTATGTAGGTAGCCTCCCGCTTACGACCACGTTGGTAAGCGAAGCAGTTGTCGAGCGAATGTTGCTCCCCTTTTACGATCGTTCTTTTTCGTAAAAAAAAAGTTTTTCCTTTTAAACAAACGTAGACGGACAAGACGTGTAGCATAAAAACATCTTCCCTTACGGGCAGTGGGTCGACTGGCGACAAGGTTTTTGTGCATCCTTTCCATAGCCATCGCTTACAATACAATACAATACAATAATACAATACAATAGCAGAGTTGGAAGGGACCTTGTAGGTCTTCTAGTCCAACTCCCTGCGTGGGCAGGAACCTTATACCATTTCAGACAAATGGCTATCTAACATCTTCTTAAAGACTTCCAGGGTTGGGGCATTCACAACTTCTGGAGGCAACTTCTGTTCCAGAGGTTAATTGTTCTAACTGTCAGGAAATTTCTCCTTAGTTCTAAGTTGCTTCTCTCCTTGGTTAGTTTCCACCCATTACACTTCATATAAAGTCACGTATTGCCAGTCAAATATATTTATACCCATTGCTGTTGTTATTATTGGTTTGACCGTACTCATTTCGGCACATTCCACTGTTCATATCATCAATCCATCTATATAAATAAAAATGTAACTGTGTGTTTGTTCAAAACAGGTCATCTCCGAAAGTCCTGCACCGATCGCTTCCAAATTTTTACATAACGTTCCTTTGAAATACGGCACCAATGATATATATAGATTGTGTAGATGTCAACACCTGTGCCAGGTACACGCAATGGAAATGTAAAAACTTGTTTAAAAGGTAGGTAGATGGATACCGTTGTCAACAAAGCCCCCCTCATTAGTGACCTTGTGTCAGAGGGGGAGCCGGACCTGGTAGGAATTGCGGAGACCTGGTTGGGCCACGAGGGAGGTCATCCCCTCGTTGAAATGTGCCCACCAGGCTACCGCGCATTTCATCAGCCGCGGGCCCTAGGCAGGGGTGGTGGGGTAGCGGTCATTATCAAGGAAGGCCTGGAGCCGAGAGAGACCATTGTGCCGCAGACCTCCGGCTGTGAGTCCCTTTGCATGAAGTGGGGCCTAGGGAGGCAGTTGGGCTTGCTGGCTGTATACCTGGCTCCCCGCTATGTAGCAGCAGCCCTGCCCGAGCTCCTGGAGGTGATCGCCACGGTGGCAGTGGAGACCCCCAGACTTATAGTTATGGGGGACTTTAATCTGCCATCGCTGGGCGAATCATCCGCGGTAGCTCGGGAGTTCATGGCTTCCATGACGGCCATGGACCTGACCCAAGTAATTCAAGGCCCCACTCATGAGGGTGGACATACGCCGGACCTCATCTTCGTCTCGGGCCAATGGAAGAGTGATCTGGGTACAGGGGACATAGACATCATACCCTTGTCATGGTCAGACCACTCACTTCTCCGACTCGACTTTCCGACCGCTGCTCCCCTCCGCGGGGAGGCGGAACCAGAGTTACCAATCTGGTACCGCCCCAGGCGCTTGATGGACCCGGATGGGTTCCAGACAGCGCTTGGGCCATTTCCTGTATCCCTGACCCGCGCCCCGATAGAGGACCTCACGGCCGCATGGAATAGTGCGGCCGTGGGAGCCTTGGATCGGGTCGCGCCCTTGCGGCCTCTCTCGCGGCGGCGAACCACCCTGGCTCCTTGGTTTACTGAGGGGCTGCGGGTGATGAAACGCCGCAAGAGATGCCTAGAGAGAAGATGGAGGGCTAGCCGCTCTGAATCTGACCGGACACAAGTGAGAGCCCATTTACGGACTTACATTGTGGCGCTGAGGGTGGCCAAACGTCATCATTGCGCCACCCTCATAGCATCCGCAGAAAACCGCCCTGCCGCCCTGTTTAGGGTGACCCGTTCCCTCCTTCAACAGAGGGAGCGGGAAGCCCCGTTACAGGGTAGGGCAGAGGAATTTGTGATTTTTCTGCAGGAGAAAACCGCCCAGATACAGAGTGAGCTAGCCACCATTCATGGCCCAGTGGGATGCCACGAGGGAGATCTTGTTTGGGAGGAGTTTGACCCCGTTACTTCCGAGGATATGGACAGGTTACGTGGGCGACTGCGAGCCACCACATGTTCATTGGACCCGTGCCCCTCCTGGCTTGTACTGGCATCCTGGGAGGTGACACGAGGCTGGCTCCAAGAGGTTATCAACGCATCCTTGAGCGAGGGTTCCTTGCCTGCCTCCCTAAAAGAGGCTATGGTGAGGCCCCTCCTCAAGAAGCCCTCTTTGGACCCAGCTCTTTTGAACAACTACCGTCCAGTCTCCAACCTTCCCTTCTTGGCGAAGGTTGTTGAGAGTGTGGTGGCACAACAGTTTCCCCGTCACCTGGAGGAAGTTGACTATCTAGATCCGCGCCAGTCCGGCTTTCGGCCCGGGCATAGCACCGAGACGGCATTGGTCGCGTTGGTAGATGATCTCTGGAGGGCCAGAGATGGGGGATGTTCCTCCATCCTGGTCCTATTAGACCTCTCAGCGGCTTTCGATACCATCGACCATGGTATCTTATTGCATCGGCTGGGGGGGTTGGGGGTGGGAGGCACCGTGTTGCGGTGGTTCTCCTCCTACCTCTCTGGCCGATCGCAATTTGTGCGGGCAGGAGAGCAGAGGTCGACCCCGAGACCACTCACATGTGGAGTGCCTCAGGGGTCGGTCCTCTCGCCTCTCCTGTTTAACGCATATATGAAGCCGCTGGGTGAGATCATCCGTGGTTTTGGGGTAGAGTACCACCTGTACGCTGATGACACCCAGCTGTACATATCTACCCCAAACCACCCCAACGATGCCGTAGCAGTGATGTGCCAGTGCCTGGAAGCCGTGCGGATCTGGATGGGAAGTAACGGACTTAGGCTCAACCCGACCAAGACCGAGTGGCTGTGGTTTCCGGCTGCCCGATTCAACCAGCTTTCTCCAACGCTGGCCATAGGGGGCGAACATCTTGCCCCTGTGGATGGGGCGCGCAATTTGGGTGTCCTCCTGGATACCCGGCTGTCTATGGAAGAGCAAGTGACAGCCGTGGCCAGGAGGGCGTTTTACCAGGTTTGCCTGGTCCGCCAATTGCGCCCCCTATTGGATCGGGACGCCCTTCGCACAGTCACTCATGCCCTCGTGACATCCCGACTGGACTATTGTAACTCTCTCTACATGGGGCTCCCCTTGAGGTGCACCCGGAGGCTTCAGTTAGTTCAGAATGCAGCCGCGCGAGCAATTATGGGCACCTCTAGGTTTGCCCATGTAACACCGCTCTTGCGCGAGCTGCACTGGCTACCTGTCGTCTTCCGGGTGCGCTTCAAGGTGTTAGTTATCATCTTCAAAGCGCTCCATGGCTCGGGACCTAGCTATCTGCGAGATCGGATCCTGCCCCATACATCCTCACGACCGATTCGCTCCCACAGAGAGGGGCTTCTCCGGGTGCCGTCCACTAGACTTTGTCAGCGGGCGACGCCCAGGGGAAGGGCGCTCTCTGTGGCGGGCCCGGCCCTCTGGAACGACCTTCCCCCTGATATTAGAACGACCACCGACCTCCGCTCCTTCCGTGTAAAATTAAAGACCCATCTCTTTCGACTGGCCGGCCTTGAATAGTTCTCTCTGTCTTTTAACGATAAATTTTAATGGGTTTTTTTTTTTAATTGTATTTTTAGCACGGGTAATTTATTTAATTTTATTTTAGTAATGTCTGTATTATCATATATTGTTTTAATTATGCCTGTGCACCGCCCCGGGTCCCTGTGGGGAGAGGGTGCGGTTAATAAATTCCAATTTATTATTATTATTTATTATTATTATTATTATACAGAGAGAGCAGTGGCCCACGGGTATTATGTCATCCTTTATGACATCAAATACTCTGTCCATAAGATTCAAGGAGAAATAAGTAGGTAGGTAGGTAGAGGGATAGAGAGAGAGAGAGGGAGAAATACAGTAGGTAGGTAGAGGGATAGAAAGAGAGAGAAGGAGAAATACAGTAGGTAGGTAGGTAGAGGGATAGTGAGAGAGGGAGGGAGAAATACAGTAGGTAGGTAGGTAAGTAGGTAGGTAGGTAAGTAGGTAGGTGGATAGAGAGAGAGAGAGGGAGAAATACAGTAGGTAGGTAGGTAGAGGGATATAGAGAGAGGGAGGGAGAAATACAGTAGGTAGGTAAGTAGGTAGGTAGGTAAGTAGGTAGGTAGGTGGATAGAGAGAGAGGGGGGGAGAAATACAGTAGGTAGGTAGGTAGAGGGAGAGAGGGAGAAAGGGAGTAGGTAGGTAGGTTGGGGGTTATACAATGGTTGTGTGTACGTGTTTGTGTGCGCAGGTGTAGATCTACACACAGATTGGTTGGCCATTTAACCAGACTGGGCCAAAGCAACGCGTGGCCGGGAACGGCTAGTCTAATATATATGTATACAGTTATTATGATTATTAAACATTCATTGACTATAGCTATTAGTACATCCTGTTTATGTGATGCGTTCTAAATTGAAAATAAATTTATATTATGGCATTTCACTGCATCATCCTGAAATCATCCAATAATATTACATCTTTATATTCTATTCTATATAGAATTGTTTATAACAAAGCTTTTCAACCATTTTACGATCGTTCTTGTCGCGCTTGTTCGGTGAATCACTGCGGTTGTTAAGTTAGCAACACGGTTGTTAAGTGAAGCTGATTTTCCCCATCGGCTTTGCTTGTCTGGAGGTTGCAGAAGGGGGTCACCATGACCCCAGGGGCGCTGCAACTGTCATAAATATGAGTCAGGTGCCAAGCATCCCAGTTTTGATCAGATGGCCATGGGGATGGCGGCAACAGTCGTAAGTGTGAAAAACCATCATAAGTTACTTTTTTTCAGTGCCATTGTAACTGTCAACCCTGAAGCTGACCTGACCAAAGCCATCATGGAGATTCAGTGCTGTCACATTGGCTTAGCAAGGCATAGCGAGGCGGGATTAGAGATAGTGGGGATTCTGTAGCCAAAGCAAAATACTTTCTCTTGAGAATCAAGGACATTCTTCACATCTGGTCAGAAGAAGGAGGGGGGATGTCACCAGAGAGCCAGACAGAGCTGGGATTGGACCATGTGACTGATTGTTTTGAGAAAGTGGGGAAACGTTTACTTTTAATTAGGTGCAACCGCCGGAGCCCTGAAGATGTTACCTGGTTGGGTAATGAAACATCTTCAAGAAAATAACCAAGTTCAGAGAGCAGCCTTTGCTAAGCTGCTGGTCAGCCTATTGTCTCCCAACAATCTGGGTCCTCATTTTACCCACCTTGGAAGGATGGAAAGCTGAATCAACCTTGAGCTAGTGAGAATCAAACTCCTGGCAGTGGACAGAATTAGCCTGCAGTACTGCATTCCAATCACTGCACACCAAGGATGGATGGATGGATGGATGGATGAAAGGAAAGATTGGCAATTGCAATAGCACTTAAACTTATATACCGCTTCACAGTGCTTTCCAGCCCTCTCTAAGCAGTTTAGAGTGTCAGCCTATTGCCCCAACAATCTGGATCCTCATTTTATCCACCTCCAAAGGATGGAAGGCTGAGTCAACCTCTTGAGTCAATCAGGATTGAACTGCTGGCATTTGGCAGAATTAGCCTGAAATATTGCATTCCAACCCCTGCGTCACCAAGGAAAGGAAGGAAGGAAGGAAAGAAGGAAGGGCAATAGCAATAGCACTTATATACCGCTTCACAGTTAGCCTTGAGCCGGTCAGAATCAAACTGCTGGCAGTGGGCAGAGTTGGCCTGCCATACATCATTCTAACCACTGTGCCACCACATCTCTTTAATAAAGTCCAGCGTCCTTCAGATGAGTTTTCTCAATAAAGACAAAACCAGCACTCCGGTTCTGTTTCTTACCCAGACTACCTCGCCTGACTAACAGGATGCAAATAAAGCATCTCATATCAAATAGGACACTTACGAAAAGCAGCCATGTCGCAATATGGCTGCCGCAGTGGGTGTGGCCCAGCGGTGGGTTTCCAATTTTTTTAGAACCTACTCTCTAGGTGTGGCCTATTTTGTGGGCGTGGCTTGGCAGTCATGTGACAGGGTGGGAGTGGCCAACTTGTAAAATGTGGTGAAACTCATTTAACAACGCTCTTGCTTAGCAACTAAAATTTTGGGCTCAATTGTGATGATAAATTTTTCTCTCCTCTTCTCTTCTCTTCTCTTCTCTCCTCTCCTCTCCTCTCCTCCTCTCCTCTCCTCTCCTCTCCTCTCCTTTCCTTCCCATTGGGTTACCACCAGCAGCAGGCCAGACTTACTTCTGGGTCCACCGGTGGAACCTCCTCTCACCGGCTCTCTAAATTTCACCATCCGGCTCTTGCGAGTAGGTGCGAGCCTGCAGAAACCCACCACTGGTGTGGCCAATCCTTACACACCCTTTTACCAGAAGTCAAACAGGCGTTCACTGCGACAATCTTGTGCCCACTATGTGAAGTTCTACCTCCTTGCTTATTTTTTTTTCCTTCTGCTGCTGCTGCTTATTTTGAAGGCAGCGTGGGATGGTTTCCAACTGTGTAATCAGAGACCTTATTCCTATGAATAAAATAATGCTAGAGGCTGGTGCTATTCTATGCCATGCCAGTATTATCCCCTTTCATTTTTTTTAATTAAAATAATCTTTAAAATAATACGTCAGAGAGAGGGGGGGGGCAGAAAACTGTCCAGAGCCACAGGCAAATTGGTGTTCCACATTCCCTAAATATTCCCTACAAGGTCTAGTAAACTCATGCATTCAACAATCTGGTGTTATCTTTGCAGGAATGGCTCGTTCGCCTGGAAGAAAAAAAAACCTCTGGAATTTTCAATAATGTATTCTTTGTTTTCATATTTAGAAATCTCTCTCTGCAATGTTAGGCACGATAGAGATGATTTGAGTTTCCAAAAGAAAATAATAACCTTGAGGGGGGGAAAAACCTAGTAACTAGTGACCAGTTGCTAATCAAAGCAGACAATACCAACCAGTATTTTCCATCTTGGGCAAGTTATGGAGGTGTGGACCGACTCCCAGAAGTCCCCATTGCTAAGAATTGTGGGGAATTGAAGTCCCTAGGGGAATGTTTGCAAGCGATACTGGCTGGGGAATTCTGGGAATTGAAGTCCGCAGGTCGCAAAGCTGCCAAGGTTGGAAACTGCTGCTCTAGATAGTTGAGTTTGGGTGATGCACTGGCCTGGTTGAGCATGTTATGAGGTGTCAGCTGGATCTCGTGGGGTTTGTTCAGGGAGTGAAGCATCTTCTGTTAACAGCCAAGTCCAGTCAGTCAACCATGGACTTGGCTGGCTGGACTTCTGGACATAGGTTTAGCAATGTCCGATGAGCCATAGCGTTCTTAGCAATTCTAAGTTGCATTAACAGAGGGATACAGTCATGATCAAGGGAGGTATTAATACCACTCTATAAAGTCTTAGTAAGACCACCCCTAGAGTACTGTATCCAGTTGTGGTCACCACACTATAAAAAAAGATGTGGAGACTCTAGAAAGAGTGCAGAGAAGAGCAACCAGGATGATCAGGGGACTAGAGGCTAAAACATATGAAGAACAGTTGCAGGAACTGGGCATGGCTAGTCTAGGGAAGAGAAGGACCAGGGGAGACAGGATAGCAGCCTTCCAATATTTGAGGGGCTGCCCCAGAGAGGAGGGGGGTCAAGCTAGTTTTCAAAGCACCTGAAGGCCAGACAAGGAATAAATGGATGGAAACTCAAGGAGAGATTCAACCTGGAAATAAGGAGGAATTTCCTGACAATTAGAACAATCAACCCATAGAACAGAAGTTGCCTTCCGAAGTTATGGGAGCTTCATCCCTGGAGGCTTTCAAGAAGAGACTGGATTGCCATTTGTCAGAAATGGTGTAGGGTCTCCTGCTTGGGCGGGGGGGGGGGATGGGGGTTGGACTAGATGACCTCCAAGGTCCCTTCCAACTCTGTTCATCAGTATCTGTGTGTTCCCTCCTGTGCATCTCCTCTTTCCTCATCCTAAACTTCCTTTAGGAGCATTAAAACTTGGAGAACAAATGAAGAAGTCCAACCTCTCCCCCTCCCACTTTGTAGAGGCAAGGTAGAATATCAATGATTAGCCCAATGGCAGCTTTTCACCAAAACACGTTAGGGACGGGTTGCCTCCAGTTTTCTATCTGCAAGCGTGTTAGGTGACCGCTTGCAAAGGAGCAGTGGGTTGGTGCTTTCCTCAAGTCCCCTTTTCGGCACGGAAGGTCCCAGCTGCTGGAAGGGAGGCCCAGATGTTTCCAATGCCGATCAAATGCTTCTTTCCTGTCCTTGAAATCAGCCTTGACAAGCAGCTCTCCGTTCCAGGAAAAGCATATTGACATGTCAATTTACCGTTTGCTGAATGGCCGTAGGCCGCTCCTGAATGTATGGCCGCGTTCCAGAAATGCAGAGATTAAATTCCACTTTTAAGGAAGAAGGATCCAATGGCTTGCCAGATCTCAGGCACTTTGGGAGCCTAGCATATGCCTTCAGGCATTGAGGTGCCACCCCCAAAGCATGATATTTGCACAACACTCCACATTAAACCTTCAAAACGGTACAGGTCTGCAAAGGTAAGTAGAACAGCAGGGGAGGGAACAGCTGTGCTGTGTGACACAGCTGATTGTCACAGCCAATTGTAGTAACCTTTTTTAAAAAAATTAAGCACTTTTTTACTATGTATTCGCCTGAACTGGTAGTTAAAAAATGCTTTAAAAGGTTTTTTAAAGGTTCCCACGACTGTGCGGCAGAGCTGATTGTTGTAGCTGATTGTTGGAACTTTTTAAAAACTTTTTAAAGAATTTTTTTTACTACTAGTTCAGGTAAATAGGTAATTAAAAATGCTTTTAAAAGTTTTTTAAAAGGCACAATCGCGGGGCACAGCTGATTGTTACAGCTGATTGTTGGAACTTTTTAAAAACTTTTAAAGCATTTTTTTACTACTGGTTTAGGAGAATAGGTAGTAAAAAAAGCTTTTTAAAGTTTTGTAAAAGGTTCCCACGGTCATGCGGCACAGCTGATTGTCACAGCTGATTGTTGGAACTTTTAAAAAACTTTTAAAGCATTTTTTTACTACTGGTTTGGGAGAATAGGTAGTAAAAATGCTTTTAAAAGTTTTTTAAAAGGTTCCCACGGTCATGGGGCACAGCTGATTGTTGGAAATTTTAAAAAACTTTTTAAAGCATTTTTTTTACTACTGGTTCGGGCGAACCGGCCCAAACCAGTAGGATTTCACCCTGGACTCTTCCCTCTTACAACAGCAGTGAAAAAAGTGACTTATGACCTTTTTCACACCTACAACCATTGCAGCATCCCCATGGACAGGTGAACCAAATCTGGACACTAGGCAACCGGCTCATATTTATGACGGTCGCAATGCCCCGGCATCCTGAGATCTGCTTTTGCGACCTTCCGACGAGCAAATTGAATGCAGGGTTCGCTTAACAACTATGTCAAGGAAAGTCGCAAAACAGGGATAAAAATCAACTTTGCACATGTTTCGCTCAGCGACTTAAATTCGGAGCTCAATTGTGGTCGTAGGTTGAGGACTATCTTTAAATGCTTCCTGAG
>CM077658.1:6492500-6635000 GCA_039707465.1 Rhabdophis nuchalis | reverse complement strand
GAGAGAAAGACAGAGAGAGAGAGAGAGAAAGACAGAGACAGAGACAAAGAGAGACACAGAGACACACAGAGAGAGAAAGACAGAGACACACAGAGAGACACACAGAGAGAGAAAGACAGAGAGAGAGACAGAGAAAGAGAGACATAGAGACATTATGATAGAGACAGAGAGAGACAGAGAGGCAGAGAGAGAGACAGAAAGACAGAGAGAGACAGAGAGAGACAGAGACAGAGAGGCAGAGACACACAGAGAGAGAGAGAGAGAGAGAAAGAGAGACAGACATTATGATAGAGACAAAGAGAGACAGAGAGGCAGAGGCAGAGAGAGAGACAGAGAGGCAGAGGCAGAGAGAGAGACAGAAAGACAGAGAGACAGAGAGAGACAGAGACAGAGAGGCAGAGACACACAGAGAGAGAGAGAGACATAGAGACATTATGATAGAGACAGAGAGAGACAGAGGCAGAGGCAGAGAGAGAGACAGAAAGACAGAGAGAGACAGAGAGAGACAGAGACAGAGAGGCAGAGGCAGAGAGAGAGACAGAGAGAGACAGAGACAGAGAAAGACAGAGACACAGAGAGAGAGAGAGAAAGAGAGACAGACATTATGATAGAGACAGAGAGAGACAGAGGCAGAGGCAGAGAGAGAGACAGAAAGACAGAGAGAGACAGAGACAGAGAGGCAGAGGCAGAGAGAGAGACAGAGAGAGACAGAGACAGAGAGAGACAGAGACACACAGAGAGAGAGAGAGAGAGACAGACATTATGATAGAGACAAAGAGAGACAGAGAGGCAGAGGCAGAGAGAGAGACAGAGAGGCAGAGAGACAGAGAGAGACAGAGACAGAAAGGCAAAGACACAGAGAGAGAGAAAGAGACATAGAGACATTATGATAGAGACAGAGAGAGACAGAGAGGCAGAGGCAGAGAGAGACAGAAAGACAGAGAGAGACAGAGAGAGAGAGAGAGAGAGAGGCAGAGACACAGAGAGAGAGAGAGAGAGAAAGAGAGACATAGAGACATTATTATAGAGACAGAGAGAGACAGAAAGACAGAGAGACAGAGACAGAGAGGCAGAGACACACACAGAGAGAGAGAGAGAGAGAGAGAGAAAGAGAGACATAGAGACATTATTATAGAGACAGAGAGAGACAGAAAGACAGAGAGACAGAGACAGAGAGGCAGAGACACACACACAGAGAGAGAGAGAGAGAGAGAGAAAGAGAGACATAGAGACATTATGATAGAGACAGAGAGAGACAGAGAGAGAGAGAGAGACGGGCAAAGCTGAGTAAGGCCCATGGCATCTGCTGTGTCTGGTGAAAATTATAGTTGTTATATTATTAGACTAGCCTGCATAAGTGAGGCATCCTATTCGGAGCAGTCTACTGGGCTGGAGGGGGGAAGATTGTTCCAAACAGAGGCGTGCCATTATTAGAGCAAGTTGATTCCTGCACTCAGTCGGAAGCAACGTCTTAGAGCTTCATGGTCTAGCTCAGAAGTGTCCAATCTTGGCAACCTTTGAAGACTTCTGGACTTCAATGCCTCCCACTCAAAATTCCCCAGCCAGCCACCCTGGGGTTGAAATCCACAAAGTTGTTAATTCGGAACACCTATGATCTAATTGCGTTCTTGGCTCCCCCTTTGCAACCCAGATAAAGACACACGCTCCTCATCGCCTTCTTTTAAGCTCAACACCTGAAGGCCAAGCCAGGAATCATGGATGCAGTGGTGGGCTTCGGATTCCGTTCCCACCGGTACGGTTGGAATGGCCCCGGCGTCACCCACCCACATGGAGGCGGGTGATGCACAGGCACATGAGCGCAGCGTGCACATGGGTCGTACTTACCCTCCAGAGGCTTAAAACCGGCAAACGCACAAACTGGAAGTTCAGAAACGGACTTCCGGTTTGCGCGTTGGGCTGTTTTTCGCCCTCTGGAGACTTCAGGGAAGCCTCCTGAAGCTTCCGGACGTAGAAAAACAGCCCAAAAGTCTGTTCCTGAACTTCCAGTTTGTGTATTGGGCTGTTTTCCGCCCTCCCGGGGCTCCTAGAAAGGCTCTGGAGCCTGGGGAGGGTGAAAAATGGACCTACTGAGCCAGTGGTGGGTTTCTGCAGGCTCGCACCTACTCGCGAGAGCCGGTTGGTGAAATTTAGAGAATCGGTGAGAGGGGGTTCCACCGGCGTACCTGGAAGTAAATCTGGCCCGCCGCTGCCAGTGACCCAACGGGAAGGAAAGGAAAGGAAAGGAAGGAAGGAAGGAAAGAAGGAAAGAAAGAAAGAAAGAAAGAAAGAAAGAAAGAAAGAAAGAAAGAAAGAAAGAAAGAAAGAAAGAAAGAAAGAAAGAAAGAAAGAAAGAATTTATCATCACAATTGAGCCCAAAATTTTGGATGCTAAGCAAGAGCGTTGTTAAATGAGTTTCACCCCATTTTAAAAGGTGGCCACTCCCACCCTGTCATATGACTGCCAAGCCACGCCCACAAAATAGACCACACCTACAAAGTAGGTTCTAAAATAATTTGAAACCCACCACTGTACTGAGTCCACCGGAAGTCAGAAAACGGGCAGTTTCCGGAGTCTAGAGGGCCTCCGGAGGGCTTCCAGGTGGGAGGGGGAGGCCATTGTCACACACACACACACACATACACACATGCTCCAAGAAAGATGTGCATGCATTCACGGGGCAGCGGGGGTGGGGGTGGTCACATGCGCATGCGAGGGGGCCCGGCGCACACACATAATAGTGCGCGTGCTTTTGGCACCCGAGGCGGAAAAGGTTCGCCATAACTGTTCGAGAATCTCTGCATTTCGTGCCCGTTTATAGAGAGTCTTCAAACGATGGTGAGCTTTCCTAAAACCGCTGCAAATTGCAAGAGTTGGAAGGGACCTTGCAGGACATCTAGTCCAACCCCCTTGCCCAAGCAGGAGATCTTACACCTGCCTCGACCTAGGATTGAACTCGCAACCTTCCTGATTGGGAGGGGAGAGATCCACCTCTAGGACAGACATGGGGAATGCCCAGATCCTTCAAAAGTTGGCTATCAAGACTTTTTAATCTGAGTTTGGCATTTGGGCCAAAGCAACATTATCCACATTTTTTTTCCCCAGACAGTAGCTCAGCTCTAGATTTATTTATTCTGACTTTAAAAAAAAAAAGTAATTATGTTGGTAGGTGATTAAAGGAGCCTCGGTTGGTAATCTCCCTGATTCTCTCTCTGAAACACAACGGATTTTGCCACTAGATTCACACCTTGCCCTCAACAATCCTGTGGTTAGTTTGGCTTGGGATCTTCTTGTTGTGAACACAAGCTTTGTGGTTTACATTAAGGCTGGGCACACTTACACAACCATTCGCAAGATGCTTCCGATAGTATCTAGTGCCAGAGCTTTACTTGTGAAGAGTCACATAATACTATACCACCTAATTCCAGAAGCCGATCATTTGTGTCAGGCCATCACAAACCACAAGTTGCCTTTTTGATATTGGCATGGTCCAGCATGGTTTGGCCACCCCGATGTAAAAAAAGATGTGGAAACTCTAGAAAGAGTGCAGAGAAGAGCAACCAAGAGGATTAGGGCAGGGGTCCCCAACCTTTTTGGCACCAGGGACTGGTTTCATGTAAAAAAAAATCCGCAGACCGGTGAGAGCCTCCAGCGGGTGAGTCGAGTCACATGGGCCGCGCGTGAGTTCGACGGTCACGTGGAACCTGAGGCTCACTCCGGCCCAGTTACTATCAAGCCACGGACCGGCACCGGTCCACGGCCCGGGGGTTGGGGACCCCTGGATTAGGGGACTGGAGGCTTAAACATATGAAGAAAGGTTGCAGGAACTGGGTACATCTAGTTTAATGAAAAGAAGGACTAGGGGAGACAGGATAGCAGTCTCCCAATATCTCAGGGGTTGCCACAAAGAAGAGGGAGTCAAGCTATTCTCCAAAGCACCTGAGGGCAGGAGAAGAAGCAATGGGCAGAAACTAATCCAGGAGAGAAGCAACTTAGAACTAAGAAATTATTTCCTGACAACACAATTAACCAGTGGAACAATAGAAGTTCTCCAAAACAGGACGTTTTTAAGAAGAGATTGGACAACCATTTGTCTGAAATAATTTAAGGTTTCCTGCATGAGCAAGGGGTTGGAGTAGAAGACCTCCAAGGTCCCTTCCATATTCTATTCCATTCCATTCCATTATTATTCTATTCTATTCCTCCTCCTCCTCTTCCTATTCTATTCTATTCCATTCCATTATTATTGTGTTGTGTTGTGTTGTGTTGTGTTGTATTCTATTCTATTCTATTCTATTCTATTCTATTCTATTCTTTTCCTATCCTGCTTCCACAGTGGCCCAGATCTAAGCACCCGGCGGTCCAGATCTGGCCTCCGGTCCTTGAGTTTGACACCCCATGCTAGATGGAACCAGCCATCTTTTTTGCAGTCTGTCCTTCCATCCTGATCATTTTCGATCTGACCTTTGTGATCCAGGTCGCCCAGCCACTGTTACGTCCTTGAAGACGTTTACCAAGACCAGCAAACCAATAAAAATCTCAGAAAAACTAAGCTCAAGAACTCTTTTTTTTTTTTTTTTGGGTAATTATTATGATTTAGGAATCTCCAACTTCTGTTTTAGATATCCGTTAGCGAAACTCATAGGAGAATGGCTGTATTATTGTGAAGACCAATGAACAGCTCAGAAGTGGTGGAGCTGCGTTGATGCTCCCCAAAGGATTGGGTCACCCGTGAGCTCTTCCCGGGTGGACAGATGGACTCTAAAAGTTAGGAATGACTTAGGCCACCGCGGCCAAACTCGGGCAACATGACCAGATTCGTCTCCGAACCTTCGAAAGAACTGTTGGTGTTCTGGAAGATCTTCTCAGCTACTGAGGCCTGGAAAGGTGGCTTAGACTTGGAGGCCAGGTTGAAATTGGACAGCGCCTGCTGGAAGCCAGCCGCGTACTTCTGAAGGTCGTTGCTGAGCCAGTTGATGATGTTGGCCTCTTCCGCGGTGCCTTGCTTGAAAAGGCACACGGTGTTGATGGCGTTGCTGCGTTCGTTATCCTTGATCACGATGACGTTCTTCTCTTCCAAGTTCTCCAAGGCCAGGTCAAAGTCGTTAGAGGACATCGAGACGATGCTGGATTGGCTGGTGGTCTTCTTGGCTTTGAACAGGTCCTTGTCCTTCAAGCTCAAGGTGGCGACGTCGATGAAGCAAACCACCTCGCAGTTCTCATCCCTGGGAAGGTCGTGTCGGTATAAGTCTACTGGGCACAGCCCCGCCCGGCTATTTAACCAATCGATTTCCTGAGCCATCTGACGTGACTGGACGGGCAAGGAAACAGTAGAGGAGGTCTCAAGTCTTTGAAGGGTTCAGTTTTCAGTTCGGCTGGCCTGGATGACGTTGCCAGCTTCAAAATGCTGCTCCTTCTCTCTACTTCTTTCTGCTCCTTGAGGGCAAAACTCCTGACCTTGAGACAGGAACTCCTGGTTTCTACAGCAGCAAGTGACATCACAAACCACCAGTGTCCACCACTCACCAGAGACATGCGCGTTGGGGGTCAACAAGAGGTGATGCTGCTGGAAGGAGCCCAAAGCAAGAACGGGATGGCGTGGACCCCTCCGCTGTAGCTCCACGCAGCGCCGTCACTGCCCAGTGGGTCGGTGAGGGGGGCGCAACACTCCCCATCGTGTTTAACTTTCTCTTGAAATATATTTGCCTAGGAGGGAGGGGCAGAAGCCCTACCCAGAATGCTTTACTACCAAGAAGGAGGTGCTATAGATGCCCTTTGTGTGTGCGTGTGTGTAGCATATGCATATAGGTGTTGCGTGTGCGTAGCCCTTTAAGGGCAGGCAACAGAATTTCAGGTTTAATGTGTGGCAGTGGGCACACAGTAGACAAGAAAGGGCAAGGTTGCCTGTCTGTCTGTCTGTTTATCTTACCTATCTGAGAAAGGAAGGAAAAGAGGAGGGAGGGAGGATGGAAGGAAGAGTAATACAGAAAAAGAAGTAAGGAGGGAAAGAAAGAAGGAAAGTGAATGCAAAGAGGGAAGGAGGGAAGGAGAATACAAGGAAGGAAGGAAGGAAGGAGGGAGGGAGGGAAGGAAGGAGAATACTAGGGAGGGAGGGAGGGAGGGAGGGAGGGAGGGAGGGAGGAAGGAAGGAAGGAAGGAAGGAAGGAAGGAAGGAAGGAGAATACTGGGAAGGAAGGAAGGAGGGAGGGAGGGAAGGAAGGAAGATGAATACTAGGAAGGAAGGAAGGAAGGAAGGAAGGAAGGAAGGAAGGAAGGAAGGAGAATACTGGGAAGGAGGGAGGGAGGGAGGGAGGGAAGGAAGGAAGGAAGATGAATACTAGGAAGGAAGGAAGGAAGGAAGGAAGGAGGGAGGGAGGGAGGGAGGGAGGGAGGGAGGGAAAGAAGGAAGGAAGGAAGGAAGGAAGGAAGATGAATACTAGGAAGGAAGGAAGGAAGGAAGGAAGGAAGGAAGGAAGGAAGGAAGGAAGGAAGGAAGGAAGGAAGGAAGGAGAATACTGGGAAGGAAGGAAGGAAGGAAGGAGGGAGGGAGGGAGGGAGGGAGGGAAGGAAGGAAGATGAATACTAGGAAGGAAGGAAGGAAGGAAGGAAGGAAGGAAGGAAGGAAGGAAGGAAGGAAGGAAGGAGAATACTGGGAAGGAAGGAAGGAGGGAGGGAAGGAAGGAGAATACTAGGAAGGAAGGAAGGAAGGAAGGAAGGAAGGGAGGGAGGGAGGGAGGGAGGGAGGAGGGAGGGAGGGAGGGAGGGAAGGAAGGAAGGAGAATACTAGGAAGGAAGGAAGGAAGGAAGGAAGGAAGGAGAATACTGGGAAGGAAGGAAGGAAGGAAGGAAGGAGAATACTGGGAGGGAAGGAAGGAAGGAAGGAGAATACTGGGAAGGAAGGAAGGAGGGAAGGAAGGAAGGAAGGAAGGAAGGAAGGAAGGAAGGAAAATATTGGGAAGGAAGGAAGGAAGGAAGGAAGGAAGGAAGGAAGGAAGGAAGGAAGGAAGGAAGGAGAATACTGGGAAGGAAGGAAGGAAGGAAGGAAGGAAGGAAGGAAGGAAGGAAGGAAGGAAGGAAGGAAGGAGAATACTGGGAAGGAAGGAAGGAAGGAAGGAAGGAAGGAAGGAAGGAAGGAAGGAAGGAGAATACTGGGAATGAAGGAAGGAAAATATTGGGAAGGAAGGAAGGGAGGGAGGGAGGGAGGGAGGGAGGGAGGGAGGGAGGGAAGGAAGGAAGGAAGGAAGGAGAATACTGGGAAGGAAGGGAGGGAGGAAGGAAGGAAGGAAGGAAAGAAGGAAGGAAAGAAGGAAGGAAGGAAGGAAGGAAGGAAGGAAGGAAGGAAGGAAGGAAGGAAGGAAGGAAGGAAGGAAGGAAGGAAGGAGAATACTGGGAAGGAAGGAAAGAAGGAAGGAAGGAAGGAAGGAAGGAAGGAAGGAAGGAAGGAAGGAAGGAAGGATAGCAGCATTCTTGAGTCTCATTATTGTAGCAGTAGTAGATTACACAATGAAAGTAACACATTGTATGTCATTATATTTTACTTCCTGGTCAAGAGTAAGTCAGCCGTAGTGAAGAGACTTGGTCATCTCTCCTAAAGGAAATTAAGATGAGGCCAAACCAAACCCAGCTATTCACAGGATTAAGGTAACTCCGCCCTGGGAGTGAGTCATTATCCTAGGAAGAATTAAACCCAATTAAGTTGACCCATTGTCCAGCTAGGCCTCTACCACACACACACACCCAAAAAAAGGCAAGAGAGAAAGAATAGGTGAAAATGCAAGCCTCATTTTACGACCTCTGGCCACAGTTGTTAAGTGAATCACACTTCTTAAGTTAGTCACACGGTTGTTAAGTGAATCTGGCTCCCCATTGACTTTGCTTGTTGGAAGGTTGCAAAAGGGACACTGCTACCGTCATAAAGGTGAGTCAATTGCCAAGCGTGGGAATTTTGATCACCCGACCATGGGGATGTTGCAACGGTCGTTAGCGTGAGGAACGGCCATAAGTCACTTTTTTCAGGGGCATTGTAACTGAACGGTCACTAAACGAATGCCTGTAAGTTGAAGACTGCCTGTATTACGTTTTAAGGAATGCTAAGCTCACTCATATAGCAGGTGATCAAATATAGTCCCAAATTATAGGTAAGATAAGGTAAAGGTTCCCCTTGCTCATACGTGCTAGTCGTTCCCGACTCTAGGGGGCGGTGCTCATCTCCGTTTCAAAGCCGAAGAGCCAGCGCTATCCAAAGACGTCTCCGTGGTCATGTGGCCGGCATGACTCAACGCTGAAGGCGCACGGAACCCTGTTCCCTTCCCACCAAAGGTGGTTCCTGTTTTTCTACTCGCAGTTTTTAACCTGCTTTCGAACGGCTAGGTTGGCAGAATTTATTTATTTATTTTATATTATCAAACTTATACCCCACACCTTCTCCAAAAACGACCCAGGGCAGCGCACAGGAAATTTAAAACAATACAAATATAACAAAAATACAAATTTTAAAAAGCTATTAAGCCCATACCCTGTGCTAAAATAGGATAAAATCCCTCGAATTAAAATCTATCTAAAAACAGTCAAAAACGGGAGGTTATGCTAGGCCGGCTTGTTGGAAAAGGTGCGTTTTAAGACGCTGGCGGAAGAGGCGGAGGTCTGAGATGGTGCGCCGTTCGGGGGGCAGGTCGTTCCAGAGGGCTGGGCCCGCCACAGAGAAGGCCCTTCCCCTGGGTGTTGCCAACTGGCATTGCCCGGCCGACGGCACCCTGAGAAGGCCCTCTCTGTGGGAGCGGATCGGTCGAAGGGATGCATGGGGCAAGAGGCGGTCGCGGATATAGCTAGAAGCCGAGACAAGTCATGGGAGCTCCCTCCGTTACGCGGCGCTGGGGTTTCGAACCGCCGAAATGCCCACCTTTCTGATCGACAAGCTCAGCATCTTAGCCACTGAGCCACCGTGTCCCAAATTATACAACCCCACAAAACTTTGAATTAGACTTGCTGTTTTACTGCTCTATTATTTGGTGCTTTTTTTCTCAATAACAAATGGTTCCATTAAACCGTTTCTTTTCTCTTTTTTTTTAGCTGAACTCTTTTGCATTGTAAACACTGCCCGAAGATCTAAATAAAGAGGTTGGATTTGATATATATTGAAACGCCTTTCAAAAGCACCCACACACCCCAATTCCAGGCCTGTGAGAGTCCTGTAAATCAGGGGTTCTCAACCTTTGCAACTTTAAGTCTGAAGGACTTCAGCTCCCAGAGTTCTCCAGCCAGCAAAGCTGGCTGGAGAAGTCTGGGAGCTGAAGTCCTTCAGACTTAAAGTTGCAAAGGTTGGGGACCCCTGCTGTAAATGGCCTTCTACATTGATGCAAATTTAGTCTGCAGACACAACCATGCAAATATGCATTATTACACTCCCTAACAGATGTCTCAATAAATGGCATTTCTTTCTAAACTGGACAGTCTGCAATTTGCAAGACATCAACATCTGCGCGGTCTCCTTCTTGGTATTATTTGCTTTTGTAAAACAAAAAACACCCTATTTTAAAAACATCCTGTTTTTGTTTTGGAAAAGCTAACCATTCCATCCTAGCAAAGACAGGCTGCCAAGTCAGGCTGAACAACGGCTAAACTGATAGGCAAAGGAACTTTCCCAGAGAGAAGAAAAGGGCTCTAATACACAAAATATAAGAATTACTTCTTGGGATGGAAAGAGAGAATGATAACCCTGGTTAAAGGCCACACCTGAAATACTGCAACCAATGTTGATGTTGAGACTTTGAAAAAAAGTTCAGAGAAGAGCAACTAAGATGACAACCCCTGAGATAGCAGTGTTCCAATATCTCAAGGGTTGCCACAAAGAAGAGGGAGTCAAACTATTCTCCAAAGCACCTGAGGGTAGAACAAGAAGCAATGGGTGGAAACTAATCAAGGAGAGAAGCAACTTAGAACTGAGGAGAAATTTCCTGACAGTTAGAACAATTAACCAGTGGAACAGAAGTTGCCTCCAAAAGTTGTGAATGCCCCAACACTGGAAGTCTTCAAGAAGATGTTGGATAGCCATTTGTCTGAAATGGTATAGGGCAGGGGTCTGCAAAATCGGCTCTTTTAAGACTGGTTGACTTCAACTCCCAGAGTTCCCCAGCCAGCATAGCTGGCTGGGGAATTCTGGGAGTTGAAGTCCACCAGTCTTAAAAGAGCTGACTTTGCAGGCCCCTGGTATAGGGCTTCCTGCCTAGGCAGGGAGTTGGACTAGATCAGGGGTCCCCAACCCCCGGGCCGCGGACCGGTGCCGGTCCGTGGCTTGATAGGAAGCGGGCCACAGTGAGTGGCGCAACTCTTAGAAAGGGCCGGAGAGGAGGAGGAGGGAGGACGGGCAGCCCCCTGGACAGAGCGTGCGCCGGGATGAGAGAACGCAGGCGTGGCCACTTGCACCGTTTGGGGCCTGAGAGGGGCGAGTGACCCAACTCACATACCCCGCATGCGCCGCCTGTTCCCCCTCCCTCCCCGCTTCCCCGCTATGCCGGCCGAGCCATGGCCACCGGTCCGCAGACTTTTTTTAACATGAAACCGGTCCCTAGTGCCAAAAAGGTTGGGGACCCCTGGACTAGATGACCTCCAAGGACCCTTCCAACTCTGCTATTGTATTGTATTGTATGATCAAAGGCTTGAAGGCCAAACCATAGGAGGAAGGGCTGAAGGATTTGGGCTTGGCTAGTCTACAGAAAAGAAGGGCTAGGTGAGGACATGATAGGAATCTTCCAATATTTGAGGGGCTGCCACAGAGAGGAGGGAGTCAAGCTATTTTCCAAAGCACCCGAAGGCCAGACAAGAAACAATAGATGGAAACTGATCAAGGAGAGATTCCTAAAAGACTGGAGATTAAAACATAGGAATGACGGTTGCCAGGATTGGCTAGTCTAGGTAAAAGAAGGACTGGGGCGGGGAGGGAGGGGCATGATAGGAGTATTGCAGTATTTGAATTGCTGCCACAAAGAAGAGGGAGGTCAATCTATTTTCCAAAGCACCAGAAGGCAGGACAAGAAACCATGGTTGGAAACTAACCAAAGAGGGAAGCAACCTGGCATTAAGGAGAAACCTCTATTCCAGGCTTCACAGAAGGAGCAAACCATGGTTTACCCAGCATGCTAAGTCACCACACCTGGAATACTGCGACCAATTTTAGTCGCCCTACTACAAAAAAAGAGGTTGAGACTTTGGAAAAAGTTGAGAGAAGAGCAACAAAGATGATCAAAGGCCTGAAGGCTAAACCCTAGGAAGAACAGCTGCAGATTTTGGGGCTGGCTAGTCTAGAGAAAAGAAGAGTTAGGGGAGGCATGATAGCAGTCTTCCAGGAAGCTGCCACGAAGAGCAGGAGGTTAAATTATTCTCCAAAGGACCAGAGGCAGGCATGAAATCCTATTTTCTTCGCTACCGGTTAGGTAGCAGGAGCAAGGGGCTGGACTAGAAGACCTCCAAGGCCCTTTCCAGCTGTATTCTAAGATTCTAAGCCCCCTTAGAAAAAGGGGTAGGGGGAAAAAGGCTATCAAAAGAAGAGGTGGTGAGGATTTTCTTTAGTTAAGTAAGTCAGCAAGTGTCATTTTGCCTCTTTATAAATCTATGGTGAGGCCCCATCTGGAGTATTGTGTACAGTTCTGGTCCCCATACCTTCAGAAGGAGATTATGGAAATGGAAAAGGTGCAGAGGAGGGCAACCAGAATGATTCGGGGGCTGGAACACCTTCCTTACCATCTGAGGCTGCAACGGCTGGGCCTCTTCACTCTAGAACAACGGCGCCTGAGAGGGGACCTGATTGACGTCTATAAAATCATGCACGGTGTGGACAAAGTAGAAAAGGAAAAACTTTTCCCTATCGCACAACACGAGAACTAGGGGGCACTCCATGAAACTTTTGATACCTAGCACTCAAACAAATAAGAGGAAGTACTTTTTCACCCAGAGGATCCCTGGTCTATGGAACTCCCTGCCAGAAGAAGTGGTGACAGCTGTCAGCCTCGACACCTTTAAGGAAGGATTAGACGAGTTCATGGAGAACAAGGGTATCAACGGCTATCATTAGGGATACCTAAGGACCCACTCTGGGATGGAGAGATAGGCAGGATATCTCTCAATGCCATTTGCAGGGAATCATAAGCAGGTGAAGACATCTGCTTGGGAAGACCCTGAAGCCAATGGGGAGCCACTGTGTGAGACAGAAGGCTGGACCGGATGGGCTGTGGCCTGTTCCAGCAAGGCTGTTCTTATGTTAAGTACTAGAGAGAAATAATTGCCAATCGGGTGAAAACCAAATGCAGGCAGGCCACGAGCCAACACTTCCAGCAAAGAAGTCTCCAAAAGTACAAAGCTTCTCTCTCAAGGCAGACTTGGGGGAGAAAAAAAATGCAGACAGGGCATCCAATTAATTGCACTACAAGAGACAGTAAGGTTTGCGCTGCTTCTAAAAGCTCAACTACCTGAGTGAGAAGGCAATTAAAATGAGAGCGCGCCACTATGCATATTTTCAAATGCATGTATTTTTGAACAGTTCGCTTTCCAAGAGGACTCTCACTTTCGGAAACAACAATTCTATGGCAGAAACAAAAATGCACTTGCACCTCGTTGGCTTGCTAGGAAGGTCATTTAATTACCCAGAGGAATGAGTGACTAACTAACCAGACACAACTTTGCTTAGGTTCATATAAATCTCAGTTCAACAGGCCTCATTAAGCCTAAATGTGCTTGGGGGCTGGTGTAATATTCTGTGTGAATGCAGGCAGTTTGCTTGTACAAATTGCCGTGTTTTTCGGAGTATAAGCACCTGAAGGAAGCGTTAAAAAACAATGGATGGAAACGAATCAAGGAGAGAAGCAACTTAGGAGAAACTTCCCAACAGTAAGGACATTTAAATTTCTCCTTAATTCCAGGTTACTTTAGATGAGTAAGGCAACGGCTACCTTTAGTTCATGTCAATATTACTGCACAAATTCTTTACTATCCCATCTTGAGTGCTGAAATCTGAAGACTTCCGGAGGATTTCGGGGCCCGATTTCCATCTCCCTTAAGAGCGAAAAGAAGTAACTCAAACCCGTCTGGACTACTGCAACGCTCTCTACATGGGGCTTCCCTTGAGGTGCACCAGTTAGTTCAGAATGCGGCCGCGCAGGGGATTCTGGGAGCGTCTAGATGCTCCCACGTGACTCCTCTCCTGCATGAGCTGCACTGGCTGCCTGTGGCTTTCCGGGTGCGCTTCAAGGTACTAGTAACCACCTTTAAAGCGCTCCATGGCAAGGGACCTGGCTACTTGCAAGACCGCCTCCTGCTACCAAACACCTCCCACCGACCAGTCCGCTCCCACAGAGAAGGCCTCCTCAAGGTGCCGTCGGCTAGACAATGTCGGCTGGCGACCCCCAGGGGGAGAGCCTTCTCTGTGGCAGCCCCTGCCCTCTGGAATGACCTACCCCCTGACCTACGGACGATCACCGACCTACGCCTTTTCCGTCAGGCCTTGAAGACCTATTTATTTCATGTGGCCGGCCTGGCGTAGTTTTAATTGTTTTTAGTAGGGGTTTTAGTAGGGTTTTAGGACAGGCTAATCATTTAATATATTTTTAATGTATTTTATGTTTTATATTATTGATTTTTATCGTTGCCTGTACACCACCCTGAGTCCCGAAAGGGAGAAGGGCGGTATGAAAATCTAATAAATACTACTACTAATAATAATAATATGCTTTCCAAAACTGCGCAGTAATAAATCAGTTATTCCGAAGGGCCCACGCTCAGCCCAATTCACATCAATCTTGAGTAATGAAAACGAGCATACATAAACATGCAGGTAGATATACAAATGCACGCCCACACGCCCTCTCTAACAAGAGCGACCCAAAAAACAATTACGTTGCGATAAGATGATGATGACATATTTAATTCAGAAAGGTATGCAATGGGATGGAGTTGTTTTTGTCTTGACAGCTTACAGGGAAACATAAAACTCCTCTAAATGACTCAGCCCAATGTTGCACAATCTTTGCAAAGAATTTGCCCTACCACAATTCATGTTTATCTCTTAACGTTATTGAATCCAGTTTTTTTTTTTAAACTACAATACTAGGAACAGTTGTTATGGATGGCTGTGAAGGTTGGACCCTAAGGAAGGCTGAGTACCAAAGAATGGAGGCCTTTGAACTCTGGTGCTGGAGGAGACTCCTGCATTGAGTCCCTTGGACTGCAAGGCCATCCAACCGGTCAGTCCTTGAGGAGATCAACCTTTAGAAGGTTGATCTCCTCTTCTCCTCTTCTCCTCCTCTGCTCTTTAGAAGGCCAGATCCTGAAGAGGAAACTCAAGGACTTTGGCCAGCTGATGAGAAGGAAGGAGGACTCCCTGGAGAAGAGCCTCATGCTGGGAAAGATTGAGGGGAAAAGAAGAAGAAGGGGACGGAAGAGAATTGAGGCGGCTGGATGGAGTCACCGAAGCAGTAGGCGTGAGCTTAAATGGACTCCAGAGGATGGTAGAGGACAGGAAGGCCTGGAGGAACGGGGTCATAATGGGTCAGACATGACTTTGCCACTAACAAAAACTAGGACTGGTAGAACGATGGCCAACTTGGTTCATACATTGGTCTCAAACTTACTTATGTGTCGTGAAACCCCAAGAGTTGAACTGATACCAATGATCTGTACATTTACTGGTAATAAATTTACTTCGTTGTTTTGGGTTCAGTGTGAAGAACACATTTCATCATGGCTTAATGTTACATAGGAATGAGCAATGGCAGTGTGTTTAACAAACCACAGTTTAATGAAAACGTGGTTTGTATGAACACGTTCCAGGAGGCCTTCTACAGGGAGCTGAAATCGGAGGGGTTGGTTCCATCACATCTACTCCATCTGGCCTATTTGGATGAGGACAAAAATGTTCTTTTGATCTCCAAAAATGTCACGTCAATAATGAAAGGAACATCTTGTGTAGGGATCCCCAGGTATCTATAATACAATCTATTCCAGGGCTGGACAACTATGGCATCTTTATGAGCCAAGGTGGCATAGTGGTTAGAGTGCAGTACTGCAGGCTACTTCAGCTGACTGCTGGCTACAGTTCGGCAGTTCAAATCTCACTGGCTCAAGGTAGACTCATCCTTCCGTCCTTCGGAGGTGGGTAAAATGAGGACCCAGATTGTTGGGGGCAAATAGGCTGACTGTAAACTGCTTAGAGAGGGCTGTGAAGCAGTGTAAAGAGGTATATAAGTCTAAGGGCTACTGCTATTGCCCTTCCTTCCTTCCTTCCTTTCTTCCTTCCTTTCTTCCTTCCTTCCTTCCTTCCTTCCTTCCTTCCCTTGGTGATGCAGGGGTTGGAATGCAATATTTCAGGCTAATTCTGCCAAATGCCAGCAGTTCAGTCCTGACTGACTCAAGAGGTTGACTCATCCTTTCGTCCTTCTGAGGTGGGTAAAATGAGGACCCAGATTGTTGGGGGCCAATAGGCTGACTCTGTAAACTGCTTAGGGGGGGGGGCTGTAAAAGCACTGTAAAGCGGTATATAAGTCTAAGTGCTGTTGCTATTGCTTTATGACTGGTGGACTTCAACCCCCTGACCTGTGGACTTCAACTCCCAGAATCCCACAGTTGCGCACCCCTTCCCTTCCCCTGTGTGTCCTGGGGATGGGGGAACCCACAGAAACTTGTGATTGCCTGATACACACATTCCTTCTCTCGCCTCTCTACCTCTCGGCTTCTACCCACAAGTTTAGTTTGGATGCAGGACCTCAAACCAGAGAGTATTTTTAGACCTTAACGATCTGCAGATATTTGCAAAAGCAAAGCTAGGTTTAAAAAGGGGGAAAGAAAAAAAAAGAGAGAGGCACCAATAGAAACAACAACACAAGCCTTCCTTCTTTTCCAAACCGCGTAGGTAAATAACTGTGAACAAGCAGCCCAGATTATATAGCGCTATATTTAGAGAAAGTAGCACCGTCGTTCACGGTGGTTCGATCAGGCTGGCACGCTCCCCACGAGCCCAATGAAAAATAGGGACCTTCTGCGCTGATTGGAAGCCATCCAGCCCTCTGAATTTATGATAGACCGGTGGCTGTCTCTTTCTTGGCACCCTGGGGAGGGAAAACGATCATTTCTGGCGCCTTTGGAGAGATTTCCAAATAGATTTTAGATTTTTAGATTTTAGATTTTATTATATTTATATCCCGCACCTATCTCCTACAAGAGGACCCAGGGTGGCGCACAGGAATTTAAAACACAATATACAATACAAAATACATAACATCCTAAAACCCTATTAAACTCAATGACCCTGTGCTAAAAACCTAATTTAAAAAAACCTCTAATTAAAAATTTGTACAACTAACACTCAGTCATTTATCGGGTGGTTAACCTAAGCCGGCTTGATGGAATAAGTGCGTTTTCAGACGCTGGTGGAAAAGGCGGAGGTCCGAGATGGTACGGAGGTCGGGAGGCAGGTCGTCCAGAGGGTCGGGCCCGCCACAGAGAAGGCCCTTCCCCTGGACGTCGCCAACCGGCATTGCCCAGTCGACGGCACCCGGAGAAGGCCCTCTCTATGGGAGCGGATCGGTAGAAAGGAAATAGAAGCGTTGGGAAAGGAAACCGTTGGGGTACATGAGAAATCCCGCCACCCTAGGCACAATGTTTGGGAAGCCAGGCTCTGCCTGTCCCAAGCCAGGACAAAGGGTGAGTGATGGAGGAGTAACACCTCCTTAAAAAAAAGCCTGGGTCCAGCTGGCCCGGCTGGTGGCACCTCGTAAGGGCCCCTTTTCCAGGGTTACAGGA
This sequence comes from Rhabdophis nuchalis, assembly GCA_039707465.1. Taxonomy (NCBI): domain Eukaryota; kingdom Metazoa; phylum Chordata; class Lepidosauria; order Squamata; family Natricidae; genus Rhabdophis; species Rhabdophis nuchalis. Next base: position 6,618,217 of record CM077658.1, on the reverse strand, counting down.
GAAGACGGTCCACGGTTTGGAAGGCGGAAGAGGGCTCGACGCCCCAACGGCAGATCAAGCGGCAGGACCATCTTCTAGGAGAAGGGAAACTCCCATTACAAACCTCCACTGCCTTGTGGCTATATATCCACTCCTGGAAGAGGCTTCAGGAGTCAACCTCGAGGCAAAATCCAGAGTCCCGGAGGCAGTTTGTGACTGTGGACAACCATGTTGTGGTAACTCCTGTGATGCAGCTGGAACCCATTGTATCGGCTCTGTCGTTCCATGGGACTATTTCAGCGACGTGGAGAGGGGGGATCTGCTGCTTGGGTAACAGCCTATCCTCCATATTAATCTACCCAGGCCTCGTGCTCTGGAGACGACCCTCCAGCTTTGACCTCTTCCCAGAGCACGATAGCATTAAATAAGAGCCAGCCGTGTGCAGCAGCTTCCACAAAAGCCAACACAGTTCTAGGCTGCATCAACAGAGGGAGAGAATCAAGATCACGTGAAGTGTTAATACCACCTTATAATGCTTTGGTAAGGCCACCCTTGGAATACGGCATTCAGTTTTGGTCACCATGATGTAGAAAAGATGTGGAGACTCTAGAAAGAGTGCAGAGAAGAGCAACCAGGATGATGAGGGGACTGGAGACTAAAACATATGAGGAACGGTTGCAGGAGCTGGGTATGTCTAGTTTGATGAAGAGAAGGACCAGGGGAGACATGATAGCAGTGTTCCGATATCTCAGAGGGTGCCACAAAGAAGAGGGAGTCAAACTATTCTCCAAGGCACCTGAGGGCAGAACAAGAAGTAATGGGTAGAAACTAATCAAGGAGAGAAGCAACTTAGAACTGAGGAGGAATTTCCTGACAGTCAGAACAATGAATCAGTGGAACAGCTTCCTCCAGAAGTTGTGAATGCCCCAACACTGCAAATCTTCAAGAAGACGTTGGATAGCCATTTGTCTGAAATAGTTTAGGGCTTCCTGCCTAGGCAGGGAGTTGGACTAGATGACCTCCAAGGTCCCTTCCAACTCTGCTATTGTATTGTATTGCATCATCTTTGGAGACTGAAGGAGGCCAATTATGACATGAGATAGGCCACGATTTCCCAGCACACGTACAGCAAATAACCATTTGTAAGAAAAATCCCATGGAATGGCTTTTCATGGAGCGTGTCGTCCGTTGATGGACCACAGCTGCCACCATCCTCAACCAACCCCATCAACAGTGAGGCAGGCTAGAAGCTCTTACTTTGAGAGGTGCCCAACCTTGGTGGCTTTTAAGATGTGTGGACTTTCGACTCCCAGAATTCACCAACTGGCAGAAGAACTGCCAGTTGGTGAATTCTGGGAGTCGAAAGTCGACACATCTTTGAAGGCCACGCATCTTCCAAGTTGCCAACATCTCCAAGGTTGGGAGATGCTGGTCTAGAGAGTTCTCTTCTGCCCTTGGGATCTCATTTCTGTCGTTGTCTGACCTCACCTCTCCTCCTGGCCACTTGGAGAAGTGAGAATGGGGCAGATAGGGCCACCTTGCCTGCCATGATGGGCACCAAGATTGATTGTACTGCCATGATGGGTACCAAGACTTTTCTTAATCTTCTTATCACTCTACCGTAGGAGGAACAAAAGAGAGCTGGAAATTGTTGAAATCCACCCATCTTAAAAGCTGCAAAGGTTGAGAAATCTTGCTCTTGGGTATTATATCAGTCATCGGGAGATGAAACGTCCTGTTAAAGTAGCACTGATGGTATTACCTAGTTGGGTCATGAAATGTCTACAAGAAAACAAGGAAGCTCAGATGGTACCAAGGACCCCACAGTCCTCCTCCTCCCACTCATTGCAACCCCACTCCCTTTTAGCACTGATGATATTAGAATCAGAATAGAGCTGGAAGGGACCTTGGAGGTCTTCTAGTCCAGCCCCCTGCTCAATCAGATGATCCTATACCATTGCAGCCAAATGGCTGACCAGTCTCTTCTTAAATATTACCAGGTTTTGGTAATGAAACGTCTGCAAGAAAACAACCAAGCTCAGAGAGTACCAAGGACCCTACAGGCCTCCTCTTCCTCCTGAGTCTCATAAACCCTTCTCCGTTCTAGCACTGATGATATTACCTAGTTTGGTAATGAAAGGTCTGATAGAAAACAACCAAGCTCAGAGAGCATCAAGGAGCCCAGAAACTAGGGACCCACTCCACAATCAGCAGTTCATCCCAGAGAACAAGGCTGGCTTTGGAGGAGTACATTTCTCCCCAAGCGAGGCTAGGTCTGTTTGAGGCTAAAGGTAGCTTGTAAGTCGCATAATAAGATGAAGACAATCAGATAGCCCATTTCCTTGCCTGCCTCTTGAGTGGTATGACTAGGACCCGGTTCTTCTCATCATAAAGTGAGCATTTAAATAAACTGTAAATAAACATTACGCTGTTTCTCATCTTCCCAGCCCATTCGTTCTCTAAGAATGCTTTAGGATCGGGCTACCTCCATCTATTCTCACCTTCTGCGGTTGTTCTCCAAGCCAAGAATCCAGGAATCTGGTTCGTTCCTGTTTCCACTCAGACACTCCAGCGATGAAATCACACCGGTTGGAGATAAAATCAGAGGGACAGAAGATCCAGACGCGTTGCAAACACAGACGAGAAATTCGGCCGCTCCCCGCCTGTTGTTATATTGCTCAACCTAAAATAAGGCAAATAGTATAGCCTTTATTGGCCTTCTACATCATTTACACAATGCAATTGGTCAATTAAATCAGGGAAGGGACAGTTTGAAGGCACGGAATGAAGGGGAAATATACACTCTATTGCCGAAAGTCTTCGCTCACCTGCCTTGGCTCGCATATGAACGTACAGTAAGTGACCTCCCATTCCTAATCCGTAGGGTTCAATAGGGCGTCGGTCCACTGCGCACTGTTCTTGAGCTAATCTGAAGGCCACATGGAGTTTGGAGGTCTGTAGCGATGGACTCTTCAGGACGTTGGCGACCTCTTCGCACTAGGCGCCTCAGCGTCTGCTGACCCCGCTCCGTCCGTTTACGTGGCCTACCCCTTCGTGGCTGAGTGGCTGTCGTTCCCAAACACTTCCACGTTCTTACAATACAGCTGATAGTGGACGGTGGAATATTTAGGAGCGAGGAAATTTCACGACTGGATTTGTTGCACAGGTGGCCTCCTATCCCAGTTCCGCGCTGAGCTCCTGAGAGCGACCCATTCTTTCACCAATGTTTGTCACAACAGTCTGCATGCCTAGGTCCTTGATTTTACACACCTGTGGCCATGGAAGTGATTGGAACCCCTGATGGATTATTTGGATGGGTGTTCTGACCCCCCCTTTCTCCGACTAACACAAGACTGGCTGCTTGCCACTGACTCTCTTGGCTGCTTGCCTGAATGACTCTGAACAGATACGAAGCTTCCTAACTCGACCAAACACGAACCTGAAAATCAACACGAATCAACACGAACCTAGAAATCCAACGTTGTTCTCTGCAAGGACTTCCTTAGCAAAGACTTCCTTTTAAACCCGCTTGGGAGGGGCTAGTCATTAGGCAGCTGGGACTGATTCAACTCCTTCGAGTTCGCTTCTGATGCAACTGAAGCCTCCTTTTTTCAGCCCTTCTCACTCTTAGCATCAGGGACAAACTGGCCTTGATCCTCCCCACTACTCCAAGACCCAGGTGCCTCCTGATGACCAGCCAGGCTCTCTGCTCTCTTAAGGTCACTCTCCTCCCCCAGAGCAGACTCATAGGATTCCTCACTAAAGGAGTCCATCAGCAGCTCATCTGGAGCCGGCTTGGCCACAACAGATGGTTAAGCAAATACTTTTGGCAATATGGTGTACATGTTCCAGGATAATGTTGCGGGAGCTAATCTGCGTCTTTCAGGAGGACCGGAGGTTTAATCTTCTGAACTTTTGGACTCGTGCTGAAGCCCATCCTCAGGAAAAAAATTTCTACTAGAATAGTTATCCTCTGGGAAAGAGACGTTCCCTGTGGATGGGCTCCACCATGAATCCGAAAGATTAAACAGAAGACTAAACCTCTGGTCCTGGTGATCGACCCAGATTGGAGTCTGCAGTTTGAAGACAATCTGAGATTGGCCATCATTCATGGACCTCATATTTTGCTGTAACTCCAGCCACTAGCAACAACAATATAAAATGTTATATTGCATAGGTAATAGTCCAATCCCTACCCAAGCAAGAGGCCCTACATCATTTCTGACAGCAGTCGAGTCTCTTCTTGGAAGCCTCCAGTGATGAAGCTCCCACAACTTCTGAAGGCAACTTCTGTTCCATGGGTTGATGGTTCTCACTGTCAGAAAGTTCCTCCTTATTTCCATTTTGAATCCCTCCTTGTTCAATTTCCATCCATTATTCTTTGGCATTTGTGTGCCTTGGAGAATAGCTCGACCCCCTCCACTCTGGGGCAGCCCCTCAAATATTGGAAGACTGCTCTCCTGTCTCCCCTGGTCCTTCTCTTCCCTAGACCAGCCATGCCCAGTTCCTGCAACCGTTCTTCATGTATTTTAGTCTCCAGTCTCCTAATCATCCGGGTTCCTCTTCTCTGCACTTTTTCTAGAGTCTCAACATCTTTTTTATAGTGTGGTGACCAAAACTGGATGCAGGACTCTAGGTGTGGACTTATTAACAAAGGCTTTATAGAGTGGTATTAATACCTCACTTGATCTTGATTGAATCCCTCTGTTAATGCAATATAGGATTGCATTGCAATTAATCAATGGAATAGCTTCCCTCTCCGAATTGTGGGTGGTTCATCACTGGAGGTTTTCAAGAATAGACTGGACAACCATTTGACCGAGATGGTTTAAAAGTCTCCCGCCTTGAGCAAGGGGGATGGACTAGAAGACCTCCAAGGTCCCTTCCAGCCCTAGGATTCTAAAATAAGCTGCTCTATTTGGCATCCTGTTAGCATACAGCCATTCTTTTACCCACATCTGCACAATAATGTTGTCATACAGAAAATCCTAAGAAAGGAATGCTGTGTTCATTGATCTCAGTTCCAAACTAAAAAGTGGATATACATCTAAAAAATAAGCTTAAAAATAAATGCTTGAACTCAGGCAATCACTTGTTTTAAACCAGAAAATGTTAACTTTCTCTTTTTTTAAAATAAAAAAAAAGCCATTTATAACATGGTCATGGAAAACTGCAGCTAAAGCCAGAACAAATGTGTTTGCATATTTCTGAGCCCTGGCCCTTGCTTTTTTGAAATGCAAATGGGCACACCAAATCATGAAAACGAGACAAATTTGTAGTCTTTGGCTGCACTCTTACAACAGATGGGATTTAGGCCCCGAATTTTCCACAAGACGGTGAACTTGTAGAGGAACAAGAACCAAAAAATACAGAAGTAGGACTATTGAGCAGAGGTTATTCAAATCACCAAAGGGAAGGGAGAGAAAGAATCGCATAGGAAGGAAATAAAGAAAAGGAAAAGAAAGGGAGGAAAAGAAAAGGGAAGAGAAAGGGAGAAAAAGATGGTCTAATCTCCCTCTGCCATGCTGGCAGGTCCACCCATCCAGTTCCCGCCAGGTGCAGAGGTGCAAAGACAAAGGATGACCTTGGTTTTCTAGAAAGGAATTTTGTTTCGGCTACATCGCATCTCACTCCACACAATCCCCCCTCCCGTTTCCCCACAATAGAAAATGCGTAGTAGAATAATAGAAAGTGTGGCAGGCCAGAGACCCAGAAGAATGAAATTCTTCAAAAAATGAAATTCAATTGTGAAAAAAGTAAGGTTCCACATATAGGCAAGAAAAACAAAATGCACAAAGTACAGTCTAGGTGGTACCTTGCTCAATAGTAGCAACTGTGAGAGGGATCTAGGAATCTTAGTGAACAATCATTTAAATATGAGCCAGCAGTGTGCAGCAGCTACCAAAAAAGCCAACACAGTTCTAGGCTGCATAAACAGAGGGATAGAATCTAGATCACGTGAAGTGTTAATGCCACTGTATAGTGCCTTGGTAAGGCCACACTTGGAATACTGCATACAGTTTTGGTCGCCACGATGTAGAAAAGACGTGGAGACTCTGGAAAGAGTGCAGAGAAGAGCAACCAAGAGGATTAGGGGACTGGAGACTAAAACATATGAAGAACGGTTGCAGGAGCTGGGTATGTCTAGTTTGATGAAGAGAAGGACCAGGGGAGACATGATAGCAGTGTTCCGATATCTCAGGGTTGCCACAAAGAAGAGGGAATCAAACTATTCTCCAAGGCACCTGGGGGCAGGACAAGAAGCAATGGGTGGAAACTAATCAAGGAGAGGAGCAACTTAGAACTAAGGAGAAATTTCCTGACAGTTAGAACAATTAACTTCTGGAACAGCTTGCCTCCAAAAGTTGTGAATGCCCCAACCCTGGAAGTCTTGAAGAAGATGTTAGATAGCCATTTGTCTGAAATGGTATAAGGTTCCTGCCCACGCAGAGGGTTGGACTAGAAGACCTACAAGGTCCCTTCCAACTCTGCTATTGTATTGTATTGTATTGTATTGTAAGAAAAGATGGCCGCAGGGCTGACCGGACCACTTTTTCATTGACCCCACCCCCCAAAAAAATGTTTTGTAAAAGGAGTCTCTTTATCCACGGTGGCAGATAAGACGGATAAAATGCTCTTTATTACCTTTTCCTTCCAAGGAGCATTGAATTTACCCCTGTCCTCCATGCTCCGAAAAATAGGAGCGAAGCCAAGGCGCACCCAGGCCTCCAAGGTTGACATACAGGTGAGATAAAGCAAGGAGGAGAGCTGGGTTTTTATCACTGTTGGGTTAAGACAAAGTCAACAGTTTGTCTTTTTGTGCGCTCCAGCGTCGAAAAGGGGCAAGTTTGCCATGGGAGGAACGGGCTTCACGCCCGCTGCGCCTAATCGCTTTTAAGCAGCCATTGTGATTTGACTTGATCGGGGAGTTACTTGTGGGTACTTGCCCCTGTTCCTCCAACAACGCATCGGGGACTCGGGATTAGCAGCGTTTCCCCCCCCCCCGCTTCGCTTTCGCTTTAATCCGTGGTAATCCTAGAGTATGTAAATAAGGCATGACTCTACCTGTGGCAGGTAGTTCGAGTAATGTCACTGCAAATTGCTTCAAGGAATCCATTGGCTTCCCTTGGGGCTCACGGGGTTTGTGGAAGTGAAGCCAGGGGAGGGAAGGAGGGAGGGAGGGAGGACAAAGAGGAGGGAGGAAGGAAGGAAGGACAAGGGGGAGGGAGGGAGGGCAGGAAGGAAGGAAGGACAAAGAAGAGGGAGGGAGGAGGGAAGGAAGGAAGGATGAGAGGGAGGGATAGAGGGAGGGAAGGAAGGACAAGGGGGAGGGAGGGAGGGCAGGAAGGAAGGAAGGACAAAGAAGAGGGAGGGAGGGAGAAGGAAGGATGAGAGGAAGGGATAGAGGGAGGGAAGGAAGGACGAGGTGGGGAGGGAAGGAAGGAAGGAAGGAAGGAAGGAAGGAAGGAAGGAAGGACAAGGGGGAAGGAGGGAGGGAAGGAAGGAAGGAAGAATGGAAGGAAGTAAAGATGAAGGAGGGAGTTTAGTTAACTTTATTGTCGTTGCACCTCGTACAACAAAATTAAACACCATCTTCAGTGTGCATAATACATAAGAAAACGATAAAAAGAAAAGAAAAACACACATCCTTCACAATTGAATTGAAAGCCCCTGATATTGCATTAATAGTGCACTTTACGGTAGAATTCAATACAATTACTGCCCTGGGATAGAAGCTGTTTTTCAGCCTCTTTGTCCTTGTTTTTATTGTCCTGTACCGTCTGCCAGATGGTAATAGTTAAAAAAAAAGGGGGGTGACCAGGATGAGATGGATCTTTAAGGATGTTTTGAACTTTCTTAAGGCATCAGGAGCTATAAAGCTGTTCCAAAGAGGGGAGAGGGCAACTCATGATCCTCTGGGCAATGACGTTGACCCTCTGGAGCGCTATCCTATCTGCCCCTGTGCAGTTGGCAAACCAGACACAGGTCCAGTAAGTTAAAATACTCTCTATGGTGCAGCGGTAGAAGGTCACCAGAGGGAGGAAGATGAAGGAAGGAAGGAGGGAGGGAGGGAGGAGGGAGGGAGGGAAGGAAGGAAGGACAAGGCAAGAAGGGAAGGTGTGTGGGAGAAAGGAAGGAAGGAAGGAAGGAAGGAAGGAAGGAAGGAAGGAAGGAAGGAAGGAAGGAAGGAAGGAAGGAAGGAAGGAACAAGGGAGGGAACAGCAAATGTTCTGCAAAATAGGATAATTTGTGCTTGGTCATTTGTGCCTCAAATGAGAACTCTGGATTGATTTCTTTGACAATCCGTTGATTTGTTTCCTTGGCTGTCTGTAGTATTCTCAGGAGTCTTCTCCAAAACCAAAAGTGTCAATACTCTTCTCCTCCTGATTCTTCAAAGTCCAACTTTCGCTTCCATAGAATGACCCAGGGAATAGCAATAGCCATTATTAAGCTTATATATATATATTGCTTTGCAGTGCTTCACAGCCCTCCCTAAGCTGTTTACAGAGTCAGCCTATTTGCCCCCAACAATCAGGGTCCTCATTTTACCCACCTCGGAAGGATGGAAGGCTGAGCTGACCTTGAGCTGGTCAGAACCGAATCCTGGCAGTCGGCAGTTAGCCTGCAATGCTGCATTCTAACCACTGCTCATCATGGATGGATGGACGGACTAATGGATGGATGGGCAATAGCACTTAAACTTTATATACCGCTTCACAGTGCTTTTACAGCCCCCTCTAAGCGGTTTACAGAGTCAGCTTATTTCCCCCCAACAATCTGGGTCCTCTTTTTATCTGACCTCAGAAGAGTCAACGTTGAGCTGGTCAGGATTGAACTCCTGGCAGTGGGCAGAGTCAGTCTGCAATACTGCATTCTAACCACTGCACACCACGGATGGATGGATGGATGGATGGATGGGTGGGTGGGTGGGTGGGTGGCTGGCAGGCAGGCAGGCAGGCAGGCAGGCAGGCAGGCAGGCAGGCAGGAAGGAAGGAAGGAAGGAAGGAAGGAAGGAAGGAAGGACAATAGCAATAGACTTATGACCACTTCTTAGTGTTTTACAGCCCTCTGGAAGTGATTTATATCAGGATCAAACTCCAGACTGTAGCCACAGTTAGCCTGCAATACTGCATTCTGACCACTGTGCCACCACGCTCTTAGTTGACCAGACCTGTGGCTTTTACGAATCCGAGAAGAAATTTTTTTCAGCCTAACACCACAGGTAATCCTCGACTTACAACTCTTTGTCTAGCGTCCGTTCAAAGTTACAAAGGACTGAAAAAAGTGACTTACGGCCATTTTTCGCTCTCACGTTGCAGCATTTCCAAGGTCCACGTGATCAAAATTCATCAGCACTTGGCAACTGGCAGGTATTTAGGATGGTTGCAGGGCCCAAGGTCATGGGATCGCGTTTGGTGACCTTCCACCAAGCAGCGCCCATGGGGAAGCCAAGTTGACGTAACAGCTGTGTCACTAACTTAACAATGGCAGAGAGTCACATTACAACCGGAGCCAAGAAAGGTCGTAAAATGGGGCAAGACTCACTTAACTTCCAGGTCGCTTAGCAACAGAAACGGTGGGCTTTATTGTTGGTCGTACGTTGAGGGCTCCTCGTGTTGTGGACCGCAGTCAGAGGCTCACAGATGCTAACCAATGCCTATGACAGGTCAAATCAGACCTTGATTTGATTTAATACCACCTGAAATCAGGCCATCACCCAATCAGTGAAGGGATGAAGTTCCAAAACATTTGGAAATCTTCTATATTTATAAAAGCCAAGTACCACTCACTCATCATCAAATTTCCAGAACCGTAAAACGTACAAACTTGAAATTTGGCAGTATGTTCCTCTTGACTTCTAGGTGCTCCCTAAGAAAGGCATTTTTCAAAACAACTATCAAATCGTTAGTATTTCTTATACAATAATTAACACGCTCTGTAGCTGAGGAGTTAGACATTCTACTCCCCCTCCCCACCTGAAAAGAACTCTGTTCCAACTGCCAGTTGCCTCACATTCCGTTACCTCAGTTCAAACTGGCAGACATTCCACTCCTTCACTCAGGAGCGGTCTGGGGCTCCTCACAGTCCTAAACGTCAGTACCTCACCAAAATGTCTACGCCTTCCACCTATGGAAGTGCTTCCGGGCTCAAGGCGGCGGGAGCGATATTCCCTTATGTGTTTCATTCACCGACCACCACTGAGCCAACGGATTGAACCCGAGTCAAGCGGATTTCTCCTGCATTGCCGATCACATCGTTTCGTCACGAAGCTAGTATTTCTATTAAATGTTTTTGCCCAACTGGGCAAAAACAACAACACAACAGAAGATGAAATAGCAAAAAAATGTGCCACCTTTTTTCCAAAGATCAAAATCAGCTACGGGAGGTAATTGTTTTACTCTGCCTAATGGTAGGAGAGGCCTTGCACTACTGCACGATTTGTGTGTGTGTGTGTGTGTGTGTGTGTGTGTGTTTCCCTTTCGAAATACAACAAAAAATCCACAACGTGCAAAACAGAAATAGGGAAATCATAAAACACTGCCACCAAGTGGCAATCCCTGCAAGACGACTCTCACCTCTCTAGGCACGTCCTTGTCCATGGGTTCACACAACCCGTTTCATTCTAGACCGGGCTTAACGAGTAACGAACCCTGCCCTTATTTACCCTGCTTTGCTTAAGCAAAATGGCACGTTAGGATGCTTTTGTGTGATAGCCCGAGGTTTACACAACTGCAAAGACTGTCGTGCCTGCAAGCCATCTTTCATTTTTGGAGTTCAGGCCTGACACACTTTCTACTGCCTACTTTCTATTCTGGGAAAATGGGAAGTGATTGTACGGAGTCGGGTGACAGGTAGCCATAACAACATTCTTCTTAGAAAGCCAAGGTCATCTGTGTCTCTACACCTGGACAGAAACGGATGGGTGGAATCTGTTATCGTGGCAGTGGATGGACCATGGGATGGGCTTGTGGGTATGGGGACAAGATCTTGAACTTTCAACTGGGTGGGGAAAACCTTCCAGATTCGGGTTTTCCCTGATGTGCCAACATGGCTCTCTTCATCAATGGGAACTTTGAGCAATGCTTTGCCTCGGACTCTGGTTTAATTTGGAACCCTGACAGACAAGATTCTCCAACTCGGTTTTAGTTGAAGGTTAAACCTGGTTGGGTTAAGCCAGCCAAGATGGTGGCAGTCAAGGAAGAGACCTGCATTGCCGATGAAATTATCTACCTGCATGCAATGTATGCATTGAAACTGATGACCGGCACATGGCGCCAGTTTATTTATTTATTTATTTTATTCAATTTATATCCCGCCCTTCTCCGAGAGGACCCAGGGCGGCGCACAGGAATTTAAAACAATATACAAAATAGTACCAAATATAATTTAAAAACCTATTAAATGACAGAAACCTGCGCTAAAACCAGATTAAAATCCCCCATTTAAAACTGTCTAATATTTGTCCCAGCGGAGGCTATGTTAGGCCGGCTTGATGAAATAAGTGTGTTTTTAAACACCGGCGGAAGAGGCGGAGGTCGGTGATAGTGCGGAGTTCAGGGGGTAGGTCGTTCCAAAGGGCTGGGCCCGCCACAGAGAAGGCCCTTCCCCTGGGTGTTGCCAGCCGGCATTGTCCGGCCGACGGCACCCTGAGAAGGCCCTCTCTGTGGGAGCGTATCGGTCTAAGGGATGTATGGGGCAGGAGACGGTCTCGCATATAACTAGGCCCCGAGCCATGGAGCGCTTTGAAGATGGTCGTCAAGATCTTGAAGCGCACCCGAAAGACCACAGGAAGCCAGTGCAGCTCGCGCAGGATCGGTGTTATGTGGGAGCATCTAGAGGCTCCCGTAATCATCCGCGCGGCTGCATTCTGGACTAGCTGTAGCTTTCGAGTGCACCTCAAGGGAAGCCCCATGTAGAGAGCATTGCAGTAGTCCAGTCGGGATGTCACAGGTTGGGTTGCCCTGGATTTAGGACCACATGGAGGGGACCAGAATTTCCACAGCTAAGCAATGTGATATGTTTAGTGAGTTGCCTCCGATTTTCAAACCTTTTCCCCAGCGTTCAACCAATCTTGCCGTTCTTAAGTGAATCAGGAGGTTGTTAAGCAGATCTGGCTCCTTGCATGGACGCTGTTTGTTGGAAGCTGGCCAGGAAGGTCAACCACGGTGGGTCACGGGACTTGGGGAGGCTGCAACCCGTCGTAAATACAATGCTGCCTGCCCTGCGCCCAGATTTTGCTCATGTGACCGTGGGGATGCTGCAGCCGTCGTAAGTGCAAGGACTGGCCATAAGTCGCCTTTTTCAGTGCTGTTGTAACTTGGAACGGATGCGAAAGGCATGGTTGTAAGCGCAGGAGTAACTGCAGAGCAACAAGTGAGATTCTTCTGGAAGGGAGAATATTTTTCTGGAGAACTCTTGAGTCAACACCTTGATACAATACAATACAATACAATAGCAGAGTTGGAAGGGACCTTGTAGGTCTTCTAGTCCAACCCCCTGCGTGGACAGGAACCTTATACCATTTCAGACAAATGGCTATCTAACATCTTCTTAAAGACTTCCAGGGTTGGGGCATTCACAACTTCTGGAGGCAAGCTGTTCCAGAGGTTAATTGTTCTAACTGTCAGGAAATTTCTCCTCAGCTCTAAGTTGCTTCTCTCCTTGATTAGTTTCCACCCATTGCTTCTTGTCCTTCCCCCAGGTGCCTTGGAGAATAGTTTGACTCCCTCTTCTTTGTGGCACCCTCTGAGATATCGGAACAGTGCTATCATGTCTCCCCTGGTCCTTCTCTTCATCAAACTAGACCTACCCAGTTCCAGCAATTGTTCTTCATATGTTTTAGCCTCCAGTCGCCTAATCATCTTGGTTGCTCTTCTCTAGATTGATTGATGACACACATCATCAATCAATCTAGAAAGACCCTCTCTATCACCCTTCAGGTTTCCCACCTCCTACCCTAAAACTCCATCAGAAACAGGAGAAACAGGATGATCGTTGCAGCCCCCATTCTGAATATTTCCTTCTTGTTTACTTTTGACTCCAAGCGACAACAAATTAAGAGGAAAAGAGAGAGGAAGTAACAACTTCCGTTCTGCCAGCGATACAAAGGTTTGAGAAGTGGCTAGCATGTGACGGACCCAGGGATCGTGGCTTGTAGGCTGCCAGCATTCAGAGGTGAGCTAAAATGGTTAGAAGCAGAGGTGGCACACACAAGCACATAGACTTTAAACCTGACCTTTTCCTACTTGGAATAACATCAGAAGTACTTGATAAAGACATGAAATATCTGATTGTGAACGTTTTGACAGCCGCTAGAATTGTATTTGCAAAGAACTGGAGAAATGAGAAATTACCCTCAGAAGAGGAAGTCATTTGTAAGATTATGGAATGTGCAGAAATGAGTAGATTAACATTTGAAATTAGAGAGCAGGAGAAGAAGGAACAATTTTATGAAATAGGGAATATGTTTTATCAATGGTTGGAAAAAAGAAAAACTGAAGGGTTATATATTGAATAACTATGGGAAAAGATTGACTTGACAAAGAGTAACGCTACTATATAGAAAATAAGGCGATATATATGTAATGAAAGGATAACTGACAATTATGTTTGTAATTTTAAGTACTGATGCCCAAAATGCTTGCCCGAACGACATGTTTTATTTATTTATTTTATTTTTCAAATTTATACCCCACCCTTCTCCTTGGAAGGACCCAGGGCGGCGCACAGGCAATATTAAAAACCATACAAAATTACAAAAAACACATTATTAAAAAACTATTAAATTATATCCCGTGCTAAAAACCCTTATAAAACCCTAAGAATTAAAATTTATACAAATAAAAGTCAGAAATGGGGGGTTATGCTAGGCCGGCTTGTTGGAATAAATACGTTTTGAGATGCTGGCAGAAGAGGCGGAGGTCCAAGGTGGTGCGTAGATCGGGGGATAGGTTGTTCCAGAGGGCTGGGCGGGATATAAATGCGACTAAAATAAATAAATAAATAAATAAATAAATAAATAGAACCGTGGTCATAAAAGGGAGGGAGGGAAACTCGCTTAGCAAACGTCTCGTTGAGCGACATCCATTTCGCGGGCTCGGTTGTGGTCGTAAACCGAGGACCACCCGTACTGGCATCAAGGCGGAGGAGCCGATGGAGAAAACATGTTATGTTTAATAGATGCTGTAAACCGGCTGGAATCAGGCAGGCTGACGAAGGATTATTGGCAGTCAAGAGCTTGGCTCCGTTGCGGGGATGATAGATGACTTGGCAGCTCTCCGGTAAACGCTCTGCGCAGATCAAAGTTCAACGTGTCTGTATTCGTTGTTTTAAAACAACCTAATTGCTCCCTCTAAATGGGTGCAAATCTCGACTACGCTGGAACGGCAGGCTGGCATGCCCTCCGCGACTCTAAGGCAGGGGTCTCGAACTCAATTTACCTGGGGGCCGCTGGAGGCAGAGGCTGGGTGAGGCTGGGCCGCATAAGGGATTCCATTATATTGCATATTATACTTTCATATCACTAATATTATACTTTCATATCACAGTGGGGGCCAGAAGATACCGTCCTACGGGCCGCAATTGGCCTGCGGGCCGCGAAAATGAGACCTCTGCTCTAAGGCAAGGAGCCTCGGATTGGAGAGTCAGACACTGCGAACGGTGATGCCACGTTTGCCAGATAGCTGTAGCCATAGCCCTTAAACTTACCCTGTTTCCCCGAAAATAAGACCTCCCTGGTTATTAGCCCAATTGGGCTTTTGAGCGTAGGTGCTAAAATAAGCCCTCCCCAAAATATGAGCCCTCCCCAAAAATAAGCCGAAGCTATGGTAGCATTCTGTTCTCACCCACATTTAGCTACCCTTTTCCCTGAAAATAAGACCTCCCTGGATTATAAAGCCCAACCGGGCTTTTGAGCACATGCGCTAAAATAATCCCTCCTCCGAAAATAATCCCTCCCTGAAAATATTGCAACACAGCAGCAGCCATGAGGTGACCATGCTCAAAATAATAAGGCTAAGCAGTTATTTCAGGGGGTCAAAAGAAAATAAGACCTTGTTTTATTTTTGGGGAAACAGGGTACGTATTTTGTTAGTGTAAATAAAGATAGATTACACTTTGAATCTATCTCTTTGAAAGCTCCTTCTCAGTCCTTCCTGCCAGCAGGAGTTACTGATGAGAGTTTTTCCTCCTAGAATGTTATCAGTGTTTTTGATGGCATGTGAACTTTTATTTAGTTTAGACGGAAAACACGGTATATCCGTGCTTCACAGGCCTCTCTCAGCGGTTTACAGAGTCAGCCTATTTGCCCCCCAACAATCTGGGTCCTCATTTGACCCACCTTGGAAGGACGGAAGGCTGAGTCAACCTTGAGCTGGTCAGGATTGAACTGCTGGCAGTTGGCAGAATTAGCCTGCAATGCTACATTCTAATAGGAAGGAAGGAAGGAAGGAAGGAAGGAAGGAAGGAAGGAAGGAAGGAAGGAAGGAAGGAAGGAACCCTGTCTAAGCGGTTTACAGAGTCAGCCACTTGCCCCCAACACTCTGGGTCCTCATTTTACCCACCTCGGAAGGACGGAAGTCTCTTTAAGAAGAGACTGGACAGCCACTTGTTTGAAATGGTACAACCTTCTTAATTAAGATGGAGGAACCTTTTCATTTCAGACTTACCACCTGGGGCAGGGGTCAGCAAGCTCCAACACTCAAAGAGCAACAAAAGTCTTAACCGGAAGCCTCCCGTTCAATTCTGGAGCTGACCAGAAGTCCATTTCTCCCACCATAGAGTCTCCTCCTAACGTTGCGTCCATTTTCCTCTGCTGACCGGAAGTCCAGTTCTCCCACCATAGAGTCTCCTCCTAACGTTATGTCCATTTTCCTCTGCTGACCGGAAGTCTGGTTCTCCCACCATAGAGTCCCCTCCTAACGTTATGTCCATTTTCCTCTGCTGACCGGAAGTCTGGTTCCCCCACCATAGAGTCTCCTCCTAACGTTATGTCCATTTTCCTCTGCTGACCGGAAGTCTGGTTCTCCCACCATAGAGTCCCCTCCTAATGTTATGACCATTTTCCTCTGCTGACCGGAAGTCTGGTTCCCCCACCATAGAGTCTCCTCCTAGCACTACGTCCATTTTCCTCTGCTGACCGGAAGTCCAGTTCTCCCACCATAGAGTCTCCTCCTAACGTTATGTCCATTTTCCTCTGCTGACCGGAAGTCCAGTTCTCCCACCATAGAGTCTCCTGACCTGGTGGCTCCTAGCCTGCCAAGTGAGAAGACCGGATGAGTGAGTCATTGCCAGGCTCTCCTTCAGCCAGAGGACCACCCAGATTGGTGGCGAGGAGAGTGCGGTCAGCACCACTGCAGACATGGTCCCCTGACACCTGTTCCTTCTTCTGTTTTCACATTCCACAAAGGTGCCAGGTAGAAACCTAAATGACCACTGAGATGAAGTTCCTGCAACACTTGGATGTCCTTTAGAGCTTGTCCCTGTCATGCATCATAACATACATGACTTCCCAATTTTGGCAGATTGACCAATCCATCCTTTGGAGCTATTTGGAAGTCAACCTAACTTCTTAGGGTCACTGAGCTTGGCTGTTTTCAGGCAGATGTTTCAGTACCAACTACGTAACCTAGTCCGTGTACTGGTTATGTTGCCTAGTTGGGTAATAAAATGTCCGAATGAAAACCACCAAATTCAGAGGACACAAAAGATGCCACCGTTCAACGTTGCGTTACAAATATTCTCCTCCATGAGAAAAGAATTGGTTCTTTTCTTCCAGATGTTTATATACCCAAACTAGGGAACATCATCAGCCCAACCATCCAACCAAAGCGGTGCCACTCAACATGTTGGGCTTGATGATGTTACTTAGATGGGTCATGAAACGTCTGCAACAAAACAATCAAGTTCTAGAGAGCAGCAAGGACCTCACAGTCCTCTTCCTCCTCCTTGCGAACCCCACTTCCTTCTAGCACTGATGGTGTTGCCTAGTTTGGTAATGAAATGCCTGCAAGAAATACCACCAAGGTCAGAGAGCACCAAGGACCCCTCGTTTCAACCCTGATCTACAAAATGTTCTCCTTTGCCGATACTCTTCTATCCTTGGGGTTCTTGGGGGTTAATTGGATGAGTCAGTTTGCATTTTAATAATAATAATAATAATTTTAATTTATGGACCGCTCTCTCTCCCCGAAGGGACTCGAGGCGGTGCACAGGGGATTTAAAAATACATATATAAAAACACAAGCATAAATACAATTTAAAACGAATTAAACTTAACCCTGCGCTAAAATCCCAGACCAACTAAAATTAGACCCCTAAAAAACCCTAATAGAGCAATTCAGTTACCCCGTTTTGCCACGATACAGTAAATGTGTTGGGTAAGGGAAGCCAACATAGTCTTTTTTCTTGTTTATCTTGGTTTGTTTTCCCTTCATTGTAAGCCTGAGAGCCTTCTTCCTCTCTCCCATTTTATTTCAGCTTATTCAAAATCTCTACGGATGAACGAGCAAGATAATGTTTTTCCTGGAGTTCAACCCAGGTCTGGGTGTTGTATTTTCTGGCAATATGGAAGCGTTTGACCAGGAAATCAGGGATAATGTCCGTTTTAAACTTTAAAAACATTTCAAGTTTAAACTTTCTAAACTTCCATTTAAAACTCTTCAGCTTGAAAAGTTCAAGCTTTAAAAAATTTTAATTTAAAAACCTTCACGGGAGCCATTTTTGTTTTGCTTTGGAAAGTTTCTTGACTCCCCCCGCCCCCCAAAATCTGACTCTGAAGCCGCTATTAAAAATAGAAATACAAAAATTAAAAATAGGGCAGAGGCAGAAGGCGGCTTATCGGGCTACGTATAAGAACACAGGAAATGGCTGCATTTTAGGCTGTTCGTTCGACTACCAGCGCTGTAAGAATAAGATCATCTTACTTGCAAACCACTTTGGCATGTATATTTGTGAAATGAAAAATGTACACATATTAATTTTAAAAGAAGAAGAAGAATTAGCCTTTGGTGGTGACTCTTTGGCAGAAGATCTTTCCCAATTGCTCCTACTGAATCTTTGAACTGGATATGCCGAGGGCTAGGGATGTGTGAGAATTTTATTGTTCGTTTTTCTACGAGAAAGTGCTGTCACCTTACATAAAAGGGAGAGAGGGCAGAGATGCAGGAGGAAGAGAGGAAGCAGGATCAATTTTATCTCTCCAGACAGAAAGGTTGAGAAAGTGTTCCCTTCAAAAGTGACGGGGGCCCCCGTTTTCTTCCTTTTGACAAAATCTGGTTGTGTTTAGTGTAGAATAACCTCCACTCAAACACACTCACGAACATTTCACAATCGGAGCAGACAGTTGAAAGGAGATGAATAGGAAAAGCAGTGGGATACTAGCTTTCTGAAGTCAAAATGCATTAGATCTCCACTTCAACGTTAATTCTAAAAAACAGGCTTGACTTTCCCTGACAGACAGGATAGAAATATAAACTTTTCCTCCCCAAAGAAAGAGCTCAGAATACAGGATTTGTCAACAGCAAGGATGGTTGGGGTTCAACCTCTCCTTTTGCACTCAATTTGATGGAATTTATAGAAGTGTCCAAATTGCAATTATTATTATTCTTCCTCTCCTCCTCCTCTTCTTCTCTTCTTTCTCTTCTTCCTCCTCTTCCTCTTTTTCTTCTTCCTCCTCCTTCTCTTCTTTCTCTTTCTCCTCTTTTTCTTCCTCCTCCTCCTCCTCTTCTTCCTCAGAAAATTAATCCAGTTGCCTTTTTCAAAAATAAAAACAACTTTTGATATGACTGTGACCTGAGAATCTTCATAGACACTAAAACGGCAATCTTCAAATGCACATCCCTCTTTAGACAATTGTTACAACTCTTTTCAGATTCATCTTTAGCATACTTAATTATCCTAATTAGATTGTCTATTCTTTTCTTCCGGAGCCAGTAAAATCAGCTTAGTCAACTCAGCGAATGAGTTTGATCAGTAATTGTTGAGATTTTGTGAGGCTACGATTTTAACCATTTCTCACTTCCTGCAAAGTCTTCAGAACTTCGGCAAATGAAGAGTAAATACCAATAATATTCTCCTAATTATCCATCATTTCTCTGATCTCCTCAACTAAGCAAGCAGGTTCTTACCTAGGAAACCTCGTGCCAGTTTACAAATACATTTTTAGCTTTTTCTGGATGCGATTTCCTACACAAGAGCAACCAAGCTGTGGCGACAGTAGAGTCAGGATATTACATTGATGTTCAGGATAGCCAAGCTCAAGCTGGGGGAGAAAAATGGAGCTTCTCTGTTTATACAATAGCAGAGCTGGAAGGGACCTTGGAGGTCTTCTAGTCCAGGGGTCTCCAACCTTTGCAACTTTAAGTCTGAAGGACTTCAGCTCCCAGAATTCTTTGAAAGCTTTGCTGGGTGGAGAATTCTGGGAGCTGAACTTCAGACTTAAAGTTGCAAAGGTTGGAGACCCCTGTTCTAGTCCAACCACCCTGCCTAGGCAAGAAGCCCTACACCATTTCAAACAAATGGCTATCCAACATCTTCTTAAAGACTTCCAGTGTTGGGGCATTCACAACCTCTGGAGGCAAGCTGTTCCACTGATTAATTGTTCTCACTGTCAGGAAATTTCTCCTCAGTTCTAAGTTGCTTCTCTCCTGGATTAGTTTCCACCCATTGCTTCTTGTTCTGCCCTCAGGTGCTTTGGAGAATAGTTTGACTCCCTCTTCTTTGTGGCATCCCCTGAGATATTGGAAGACTGCTATCATGTCTCCCCTAGTCCTTCTCTTCATTAAACTAGACATACCCAGTTCCTGCAACCGTTCCTCATATGTTTTAGCCTCCAGTCCCCTAATCCTCTTTGTTGCTCTTCTCTGCACTCTTTCTAGAGTCTCCACATCTTTTCTACATCGTGGTGACCAAAACTGAATGCTGTATTCCAAGTGTGGCCTTACCAAGGCCTTATAAAGTGGTATCAACCCTTCACGTGATCTTGATTCTATCCCTCTGTTTATGCAGCCTAGAACTGGGTTGGCTTTTTTGGCAGCAGTTTAGAAGCAGTCTATCCTTGGTCCATTCTTGAGAAGTTTTAAGATTCTTGCAAAGCCTTCAGAACTTCTAAAAAATGAAGGGTAAATGCCTACATCCTCCTGAGAGCCGGTAAAGAGTGAAATCAGGAACTGAACTTGCTTTTATCTGTAAAATTTAGAATCCCTGGCCTTCCCCCGAAGGAGTAAACCAGATCTCTTAAAAACCCAGCAGCATCTGCACATTAACCTGAGTTAGTTTAACCAGCGAACTCCAGGCATTTCGTGGGCTTAGAGTTCGGTGGCTTGTGCGTAGCCAGACAATGGGCTAATTCAGCAATCAAGCATGTCGTACGAACACAGCCATGTTTGCCAATTTCCAGAGGGATAACTGTGGTCTGTTGAAGCAAACACAATAGACAGTGGAGGCTTTGTTCACACCAGATAATTATCGGGGTGGGTGGGGGGAGAGTCGAACTGCGGTTTGATCAAATCGCCCAACTTGGTAGGGATTGAATGACGCTCATGTAAACTTCAGAGGCTGGGTTCGCACAACTCACGAGGCTGTAATGTGATCGGGTTGTTCAGCCTTCGCCCATGTAGGATCCCATTTGCAGCATCTGGCAAGGCTGTTTTTTATGCAAATGCGGGCGCTCCGCGATTTACAACCGCTGGTTTGTTTAGCGACCAATGTTACAACGGCACTAAAAATAAGGGACTTGCAGGAGGACTCCTCACACTTATGAACCGCCTTATAAAGTGGTATTAACCACTTGATTTTGATCGAGTGATCAAAACTCGAGCACTTTGCAAAAGTGGGGAAACAGAGAAACTCCACATGAAGGGGAAATAATTAGGAAAAATTTGATTTGCGCTGAAATGGATAAATCGACGTGGAAATGGAAGAATAAAGACGAATCAGAATATTATAAGATCTGGGATAAATTTTATGGAGGGTCGGAATATAAAAGGGAAAGCCCAGAATAGGCAGGAGCCAAGATTCATAGAATGGAGACTAGAATTATGTAGGAAATGATAAATGTGAGAATGTACAAGATAAACACAAACCAGCTGGAAATAGGTGACTTTTTTCCTTTTTGGAAATACGGTATGGATCAAATGTTAAAAAAAACAGGGCGGGTTATTTGCGGGACCTAGTTATTTGCGGGATCGTATCCTGCCCCATACATCCCTTTGGTTGATTCTCTCCCACAGAGAGGGACTTCTCCGGGTGCCGTCCACTAGGCATTGCCAGCGGGCGACGCCCAGGGGAAGGGCCTTCTCTGTGATGGGCCCGACCCTTTGGAACAACCTACCCCCTGATATCAGAACCACCACGGACCTCCGCTCCTTCCGCCAGAAACTTAAAACTCATCTGTTCCATCAAGCCGGCTTGGCCTAATTTCTGCTTCTCGCCCCAGTCTGTAGTTTAAATTGTTTTATTTGGTTTTAATGGGTTTAGTTTTAACGTTTATAAATTTGTACAGGGTTATTTAATTCAATTTTAATTTTGTATGTATTGTTATGTTTTTAGTAGTTTTAATTTTCCTGTACACCGCCCCGAGTCCCTTCGGGGAGAAGGGGCGGTCTAGAAATTAAATAAAATAAAATAAATATAATGTATATCTCTCTGTGGCGGGCCCGGCCCTCTGGAACGACCTTCCCCCCGATATTAGAACGACCACGGACCTCCGCTCCTTCCGCTTGAAATTGAAGACTCATCTTTTCCGCCTGGCCGGCCTAGGGTAGTCTCTCTCTCTATGGGTTTTTTTAAATGTATATCTATATTTAGTGGGGATTTTAGTTAATGGGTTTTTAGCACAGGAATTAATTTAATCTATTTTAAATTGGTATGTATTTTGTATATTTATTGTTTTTATTCTCCCTGTGCACCGCCCCGAGTCCCTGTGGGGAGAGGGAGCGGTCAATAAATTCAACTATTATTATTATTATTATTATTATGTATGGCATAGATTCTGCCAGGATAGTTTATACTGCGTCCAACGTTTTAATTTATGATTAGTTAAAGAAATCTTAATTTAAAAAAACACCGGGCACTTTGCAACCGGTGTGTATTTATGTTGGTTGCAAACATCCGGCGGTCATTTGCAACCTTCCCAGCCGGCTTCCAACATGCAAAGTCAATGGAGGAGGTAGGATTGGCTTAACGACCAGGCGATTCGCTTAACAACGGTGGCAAAAAAAAATCAGGCTCAACTCACTGAGCAGCTGACTTGCTTAGCAACAGGAATTCTGATGCTGTTGTGGCCGTAAGTTGAGGACTAGCTATAGACTCTGCGTTGAACAATAACCCCAAATCTTGTGGCTTAAACAACGAGCAGGTGATTCACTTAACAACTGTGCCCTGATTTTAGAGGTTCTAAAATCAGGTGTAACTCATTTAACAACTACCTTGTTTAGCAACAGAAATTCTGGTCCTGCTGTGGCCATAAGTCGAGGACTCCCTGAAACCTTTGCATTCAAGGATACCCCAAAATCTTGTGGTCCAGACCATGATGAACGTGCCCTAAAGACCCCTTTTGGCTTCACTCCGGAGAAATGCCAGGTGAGAATCCCAGGTGCCTAGCCTCTCTGCCCCCCCTGCTCATGCCCGGGTTTTTTGCACGCGGCTGCTTTCCCACGACCAAGCCACCCGCGGCAAACCCCAGCCCAGCCGCTCCTGAGCGAGCAGCAGAAGCAGGACGTGAGTTGCTGCTCGCTTGCAAAGCAGGAAACAGGAAATCCAGCAGACGAGGCGAGGGTGTGTGTGTGCGTGTGCGCGCGCGTGCAAAAGGCACAAACGGAGCCAGCGCGTGCAAGCAGGATAGTGCAGGATAGGGCGCAAAAAAAAGGGGGGGGGGAGAAAGACCCCTTTGCTTTCTTTTCTGCTTGCTTTCCCCGATTTTGCAGCAGCCTATGGCCATTAACAGAGTTGGAAGGGACCTTGCAGGTCATCTAGTCCAACCCCCTGCCCAAGCAGGAGACCCTAACATGCGCCTCTACCTAGGATCGAACTCACAACAGGGAGGCAAGAGCTCTACCTCTAGGCCACCTATTCACCGCGCCCTCTGCAAACTCGATTGTCCACCCCCCCCCTCTCCCCGTGGAGTTACGCTGCTCCCACGCGAGGAGACCCTTCCAGGCGTGGATTCTGCCCCCATTCGGAAGCCGACCCCGCCGAGATGCAAGGAGCCCCCGCAGCGCAGCCCGATCCTACGCGCCACGCAGCCCAGGGAATTCATCCCCCCCCCCCTGCGTGGTTCGCACGCTGGAGTTTTCGCTTTGGTGGGTCCGCGCCCCCAGCCGCCCCCGCGAGTCTTGCAACAGTCTTCCCCACGTGTGAAAATTTAGGATCGGGCTCCGCCGGTGGTGCATGCCCCTCGTCCCGGATTTACGGCGGCTGTCTCGCTTTGGATGGCGAGGAAAAGTGCCCGGTGGGGGCCCAGATCCAGGTGGAAACATAATCCTAGTGGCATAGTGTGTTTTTACTATCATTTTAATAGGGTTTCTTATTATTTTAACACAGGTTACATTGATTTAATTTAATTTTAAATTTATCTATTATGTATTTATATGTATTTTATCCTTTATTATTCCTGTGCACCACCCTGAGTCCCTACAGGAGAGAGGGCGGTATACAAATCAAATTAATAATAATAATAATAATAATAATAATAATAATAATAATAATAATAATAATAATAATAATAATAATAATAATAATAATAATAATAATAATAATAATAATAATATAATGTGGATGAATCATAATTAAGCATAAACATACTCATGTTTATACTTCCATCTGTTATCTTATACGTGCTTGAGAAAATAAATCAATAAATAAGTTTTGGAGATGCTGCCTCCTCGTGAGTAAGGAGTCCCAACAACATACAGA
Source organism: Rhabdophis nuchalis (assembly GCA_039707465.1). NCBI lineage: Eukaryota > Metazoa > Chordata > Lepidosauria > Squamata > Natricidae > Rhabdophis > Rhabdophis nuchalis. The sequence continues at coordinate 6,594,325 of CM077658.1, read as the reverse complement.
GAGAGAGAGAGAGAGAGATTTGCAGCAGTTCGCTTCCTTCAAAGTTACAACGGGATTGAAAAAAGTGGAAAGGGGGAAAAAAGTAGGAAAGCAATAAAGAAAAGTAGAAAGATCAAGAAACTACGAAACAAATACAAAACCAGGAGAATGAACAAGAGGTGGAAATACAAAACAGAGTGTAGACAAAAATAGTATGAAATAAAAGGCATAAGATGACTTAAATATATGTATAAAGGTTATTATACATGGAATGTGTATAGAGATAGATAGATAGATGATAGATAGATAGATAGATATAGATAGATAGATAGATAGATAGATAGATATAGATGATAGATAGAAAGAAAGAAAGAAAGAGATAGATAGATAGATAGATAGATAGATAGATAGATAGATAGATAGATAGATAGATAGATAGATAGATAGATAGATACAGATGTAGTTATAATATTTAATTCTATTTTATATTGTATATATTTGTTGTGGTTTTATTTTTTCTGTGCACCGCCCTGAATCCTACCACGGAGAATAGGGCTGTATATAAATCTGACAAATAAAATAAAAATAAAATAAGATTGACATGTACAGATAAAGGAAACACAATAGATATGTAAAAGAAGTACAATGTGTTTCAAAGATGTTATGTTTATATAAACAAAATTTTAAAAAAGTTGAAGAAAGTGACTTGACTGTTTTTCACAGTTGCAAGAATCTGTGGTCGCGTGATCAACAATCAGACCCTGGGTGACTCGTATTTACGACGATGGCAGTGGGGTGGAACCAATAGAAAAGATATATGAAACAAAATTGTATAGAGATAGATAGATAGATAGATAGATAGATAGATAGATAGATAGATAGATAGATAGATAGATAGATAGATAGATAGATAGATAGATCTAGTGTCACATGCTATCCTTCTGCGATCTTCTGACAAAGGAAGTCTTTTAACAGTAAGAGTTGGAAGGGATCTTAAGGTCATCTAGTCCAACCCCCTGCTCTAGCAGGAGGCCTAAACTAGGGGATTTGAACTGACGACCTTTTTGATCGACAAGCTCAGCTTCTTAGCCACTGAGCCACCTAGCCGGATTCACTTAACAGCCGTCTTACTAACTTACCTGCAGTGATTCGCTTTACAACTGCGGCCAGAAAAGTCCTAAAACGGGGCAAAACTCCCTTGTAACAAGTGCCTCCCTTTTAACAGCAGAAATGTTGAGCTCAACCGTGGTCGCAAGTCGAGGACAGGTTGTAAAAAAAACACCACCCACTCCCAATGAGTTGTGCAGTAGCCAGAGCCATAGGAAATGAGGTACCTCCACCCCCATAGTGCAATGCTGGTGCTGAGCTGTGGGCAATGGAAATTGGAGTCCAAAACTCAAGAAGAGTTTTGAGATGAAGCTCAAATTGGAATTGGGGAGGGAGGGAAGCTGCGTGGGAATAACCCATCCTCCTCAACCAGGATCCTTTCTTCAAACCAATGCAACTACAGCTGCACTTGAAAAAGGGAGGTGAACGTGTGAATCCTTAAGGAGGCAACTGGACTTTCTGCTTTTTCTTTGAAGACGTTTCCCCTCTCATCCAAGGAGCTTCTTCAGCTCGGAGCTGAAAGCCCAGTTGCCTCTTGAGAAACGCGCCTTTGGGGACAATCATGACCTGGATGATTGAGAATCTCCATAAACACGTGGGAATGCGCGTCCATCCTCCAGGCAGCTTTCGCTGACCTGCTTAGAAGCAACGTGTAGCTCTTCAGAAGGCAGTTTCTGGAGAATGCTAGGTGCACCCAACACGCTTAACTTCAACAGCCCCCCCCCCTTTTTTTTTCTCGATTCCCACAACGCCGCTTCGAACGAACGAACCCCAAACATGGCCCAAACTACCGGTAGGTTTTTAGCACGTTGCACAACTTTTACACGCGGCCACCCTCTCCTCCGATCCGGTTGACTCGGTCGGTTACCAACACGGACAGCCAGATCTGTGGGAACTCAAAGAAAGAGAGGGGGGGGAGGGAGAGAGAGAGGAAGAAAGGGAGAGAAAGAGAGAGAGGAGAGAAAGAAAAAGAAATTGAGAAAAAGAGAAATAAAGAGAGGAGAGAGGAGAGAGAGAAAAAGAAAGGAGAGACAGAAAGGAGAGAGAGAGAAAGAGAGATACAGAGAGAGAGAAAGAAAGAAAAAAGAAATGAGGAGAGAGGAGAGAGAGAAAAAGAAAGGAGAGAGAGATACAGAGAAAGAGAAAAAAAGAAAAAGAGAGAAGAGAGAGAAAGAGAGAAAAAGAAAAAGGAGAGAGAAAGAGATACAGAGAAAGAGAGAGAGTAAGGAAGAAAAAGAAATAGAGAGGAGAGAGAAAGAGAGAGAGAAAAAGGAAAAGGAGAGAGAAAGAGGAGAGAGAGAGAGAAAGAAAGAACTTCCCACTCCCTTCCCCACCACACCACCCCGGCTTGGAAACCCACCCTTTCCCCACTCCCAAACCCACGGGACGCTGAAAGGAAAACAAAAACAAAAACAAAAGATAGGGTTGAGAAAGGAGACCACGCTGAGATGCGTACCGCTCATTCCCTCTCTGTCGCGCGCGCGCGCGCGCGCATCTCTCTCCTCCACCACCGCGCATGCGCGCTCCCACCCCTCCCCGCGGGCAAAGCCCTTAGGCGCGGCTCTCCCCGTCCTGTACCTTTTTTTTCCCCCTTCCCTTTAATGGGTGGCAGGAGGGAGGGAGGGAGCGAGGCGAGTGGGCGGGGCCGCGCAGGCGCAGCGGGCAGCGCTGGCGGGTTTTCTCGCTCCTGAGGCGCGCGGCGCCTCCGCCCCCCTCGGATCTCCTCAGAGGCTCCGAGACGCCTCAGCGGCGGCGGCGGCAGCGACCGTTGGCCGAGCAGGCTGAGCGCGGGGTGCCCTCCTTCTCCCGCGCTTTCCGGCTCCTTGCCTCGCCGCCAGCCGGCTTTTTTCCCGGGCGTCCAGGGAGGAGAAGGAGGAGGAAGAGGCGGCGGGACGTCTGGTGCTGGTCCGCCGGCCGGCCGGCTAGCTGCCCGCGGCGCCTCCCGCGCACCATGCCGCGCGTCGTCCCGGACCAGCGGAGCAAGTTCGAGAACGAGGAGTTCTTCAGGAAGCTGAGCCGGGAGTGCGAGGTGAGGCGGCGGGGCGGAAGTGGGGCGGCGGCGGCGGCGGCGCTGGCTTTCCCGCTCCCATCATCCCCAGCCGGCTCAGTTGGCGGGTTCGGGAGTCCCATCATCCCCAGCCAGGCTTCCCTCTTTGCTTTTCAGCTCTGTCCCTGGAATTACCATCATCCCCAGCCAGCTTTCCCTCCCGTTTCTGGGTTTGGGAGTCCCATCATCCCCAGCCTGGCTTCCCTCTTTGCTTTTTAGTTCTGTCCCAGGAACTACCATCATCCCCAGCCAGACTTTCCTCGCTGTGCCGGATCCCACTTCTCTCTTGTTTCTGGGTTTCAGAGTCCCATCATCCCCAGCCGGGTCTGCTCGGTGGGTGGGTTCGGGGTTCCCATCATCCCCAGCCACTTTTTTTTCCCACCTGTAGTCCTTGTTTCTAGCTCTGACCCTGGAATTGCCGCCATCCCCAGCCAGCCTTCCCTCCCGTTTCTGGGTTTGGGAGTCCCATCATCCCCAGCTGCGTCCGTGGGATCCCGCTCGGTTGGTGGGTTCAGGATTGACATCATCCCAAGCCAGCTTTCCTCCTTGTTTCTAGCTCTGTTGCTGGAATTCCCATCATCCCCAGCCAGACTTTCCTTGCTATGCTGGATCCCAGTGCGCTCAGGTTTCTGGGTTTGGGAGTCCCATCATTCCCAGCCAAGTCCACGGGATCCTGCTCGGTTGGTGGGTTTCAGATTCCCATCATCCCCAGCCAGGCTTGCCTCCCGTTTCTGGGTTTGGGAGCCCCATCATCCCCAGCCGGGTCCGTGGGATCCCTGCTTGGTTTGTGGGTTCGGGATTCCCATCATCCACAGCCAGCTTTCCTTCTGTGGTCCTTGTTTCTAGCTCTGTCCCTAGAATTGCCATCATCCCCAGGGTGCCAGATCCCGCTTCCCTCCAGTTTCTGGGTTTGGAATTCCCATCATCCCCAGCCAGCCTCTGGTGGCCCTTCGTTCCGTCTCTTCCCTAGTCGTTGGGCCATTCCCATCATCCCCAGCCACATTTCTCTCTCTAGTTCCTAGGTTTGGAATCCCATCATCCCCATCCAACCTTCCCTCTGTGCCCATTCATTCCACCCATCTCCTTCATTCGCTAATTTCGATTCCCATCATCCCCAGCCAGCCTTCCTTCTTCGCCCCTGGATCCCCGTTTGGGGTTTTGACGTCTTCTCTTCCCAGTTTTCCTTCGACACAGCAACTGCAGGTAGTCCTTGATTTACGACTACAATTGAGGCCAAACTTTAGGTTGTTGAGTGACTTTTGCACCCGTTTTTGCAACAGTTGATAAGTGAATCGCTGCAGTGGATAAATTAGTAACCCGGTTGTTAAGTGAATCTGCTTTCCCCGTTGACTTGTCAAAAGGACGCAAAAGGTGACCTTAGGACACGGCAACGGTCATAAATAGGAACCGGCTGCCAAGCGCCTGGATTTTTGATCGGGTGACCAAGGGGATGCTGCAGCGGCTGTAGATGTGAAAAACGGTCTTAAGTCACTTTTTCCAGGGCTGTTGTGACTTTGAGCAGTCACTAAATGAACCGTTGTAAATCGAGGACTGCCCGTGCACCCTTTTTTCCTCCCCCTTCTTCAAGTTTTCGGTGTTTCACGCTCTCATCATGTCCAGCCAGATTTCCGGTGCTGCTCCTGGCCGCCAGCTTCTTCTTTCCCTCCTCAAACTGGTGCTCTCTAGACTTCCGTCCTCTTCAGCCGGTTATCTTTTTTTGCAGCTACCTCATCTTCCCCCGCTTGATGATTTGCAGGCAAGTGAGCTGCGGAATCCCCATCATCCCCAGCCAGTCTTCCTCTTGTCTTCTCCCTCCCCCCATCTTTCCCAGCCCATCTTCCACTTTGCGATCCAAACGCCAGCCCTCCCCACCCACCCACCTTTTCGTCCCAAATCCAGTCTTAATCGTTCAGCCCTGTAGCCCAGCCGGCCTCAAGCTGTTGGGCTTTGGGATTGAACTCCCATCCTCCACAGCTGCCAACAAGCTCTGCTGCTGGACACCTGCCTGGCCTTAGACTCCTTCCATAAACTGGCGCCTTCCCGACTGTCACAGCTACATGAGCCATGTGCAGGGGAATGGCAGGGGAATGTCATGCCTTTGGAGGCACCCACATCGGACTACAATCAGTCCCAGAGACTGGAAAGCCCCCTCTCTTCACCCCAAGCCTCGCCTTGGAAATCAGCCCTCCCTCCCCAGCTGTCAGCTGTCCAACTGAAGTTGTGTAAAGAAGGAAATCTGAGTGTCAGACCCCCATCCTGCCACAGTTATCAGTTTTAGGTCCTTGTGGATCACAGTTCCACTCCATCAGATAATAAAGCGGTTGGTCTGTGAAGTGCAGGAGCATGCTTTTTTCCCCTCTCCGGTTTCTGGAAAAGAGCTAATAATGGCTACCCTGCTGGAAATGAACTAAGGACAAGGAAGCGTTTGGTCTTACTTTACCTTTTGCTGGATTCAAAGCTGTGTGCAGATACCTACCTATCTTGATTTTCTTTTCTTTCTTTTTTTTAAAGTATTTTTCTCCTACTTTTGAATGAACAGGTTGCCATCCTGTATCTGTGCAGGAAGAAAGCCCCACAGTCATCTCTCAGAAGTTACAGACTGCCTCAGTCATTTTTATTCTCCAGGGAATTGATGCCCTCCAGATGTGTACCGCTTCAGTTCCCATCATCCCCAATCAGTCTAGCCAATCCTGTGCAGCCTGCAGATGATGGTATTTGGTGCCCTATGGAAGTTTCTGAAGTTGGGGAAGGTTTAAATTATAAACTGAAATGAAACCCATCGTGTATAAGATTTCAGCCCCATTTCCGAGTATTTTTACTTGGAAGTAACCCCACTTTCCTCCCTGCCCCCATGCAGGAGAATTCTTAAAGTTACAGTTACTTGATAGCATGAGCCTCAAGGGGGGAAATTAAAGGGGATCCTTACTGAGTTTAAGGATGTGAAGCTTCTTCCTGTTCCTGTTTTGTACACACAACTGATCTGCAGGGCTCTGTATAGAAAGAAAAATTACCTCCCCCTCTCCCCCATTCCATTAAAAAATTTTTTGCATGGCTGTTGATTAGTTGGAAAGTTGAGGAATAGCTACCTTTGTCTTCTGTACTGATTACTTTTCACGGATAATGATGTTGAAAAAAAGATCTGCTTTACAATCAGCTTAGTTATGACTCAGTATAATTGATGAGACTATTTTATAAGATGGTAACAGTACACTTCCACAAATGTTAATTTGAAAGCAAGCTCTGCTGTTTTCATTGAGTTTCATTCGATTCTAAATGGGTTTACAATTGTAATTTAAATGAATATGATTGTAACAACGCACAATGGAAGAGTGGTGTAAAATTCACCTTAATTGTCTTGATTATTATATGTACTAGACTAGAGAGCTATAGTTGAATGCAGGGATTAAGAGTTAAGCACCCATACTTTGATTGCATTTCTGATATCAGCATAGCAAATTATACTTTTGCCATCCTTTTGTATCATTCAAGGGATGGATAATGATTCCTGGAGAAAGATAAAAAGGGTTATGTCCTGGTCTACATCTAACCACTTTTTTAATCTGACTGGTGTTTATTGATACTAAGTAAGAGAAAATTCTGTTTGTAGTGTTGGTATGTTTGCTGTCTGTATATGACCCAGACAACTCATATTTATCCCAGATTAAACTCAGTTGAAGATGATCCTATATATAATGGAGGTAATCTGCACCAGTAAGAACCACATATTCCAGAAATTTTTATTCCTATACCTTAAATATGCAAAGCGACAGTAAAAAATATCACATGCCGAAGTTGTCAAATTTAAATTAACTAGAATTAGTAAAAATTCACTTTCTAGCACAAGAGAGCTGGATGCTATTTTAACATTTATAACAACAAAAATTATAGTGGGAACTTTCCTACAATATATCTAAAGGTGTCATGTTGTGAATTTCCCCCTACTTCCTTATAGACACATTTTTCTCTAGAATATTCCTTATTTTATACACCCATGCAGCTCCTGTTTCTCTTTTTTCATTTTCTATTCTTAGCATCCCACTCATCTCTGGTATTTATTGCCTCACATCCTACCAGCGCCATTAAAACAGAAGTTCAGTTTCCTTTATGTTCTTCTTTTCTGCTACTGGAGATGAGCCTTCTCACTTTCTTCCTTGCTGCCTCCAGTTGAATGGGAGGCACATGGAATATTCCCTTTGCCTTAGACACCACATGCAGCTGAAGTCGCATATTATTGCAATGTAACCTTTATGTGGATGTGCATTTGTACTAATCTTATATATATAAAATATGAAATCAGTAATCTATCATCTGTTAGGTTACTGCAAAGGATATTTATTTTAATAGACCGATTCACTGCAGAAAGGTTTAATATATCCCTTCATGTTCTGCTGTCAGTTATGTTTATGCCTTATGATCTTCCTACGAAGATGGCTAGAATTTTGTTTTTTATGGCCATAATCCCAACCTGTGACTGAAAAATTCTGTAACTTTAGAAGGGCAGGCCTCTCTTTATGTATTTCTTTGCTTCTTAGGCAACCATGTTCTATTTTTTTCTCCTGACTCCAATAATTTTTCTTTGCCTCTTATAATTTGCTGCAGCACCTGAATACAAAAGTGGCAAAGATTGGGAATTGTGTAAATATATATATATATAATTTGTGTTAATTTAAAGTTGGGAATGGGTAGTGCCATACTGTAACGATATTTCAGAGTATTGTCCTTGCTTGGCTTCCACAAAAGTAATATTCACATTCTAACCATCGTCTCTGCAGGCATGCCCTTATCTCTTTGTTGGTAACTGTAAAACAGGCATGATTCAATTTTTGATTTAGCTCCTGCTCTTTGCAGATTAAATATACTGGCTTCAGGGATAGACCACATGAAGAAAGACAAGCCAGGTTTCAGAATGCATGCCGGGATGGACGATCTGAGATAGTAAGTTTACGCATTTATATTTTTATTTAAAGTATTTTCAATTTGAACTGCTTGGTGACTATGGATAAACTGCACGATTTTTAGGAATCCAGCCCATTTCTTACGTTAGTTCTGAGCTGCTGGCATTGGCCTTTCTCTCTCCCTATGCCTCTCCCTATCTGCTTGCTGCACAATGTGAGGGAATTAAGATACAGATTAGATGACTAAATCTTATTTGAAGTAATACAGAATATAAACTAATTAAATCCAAATTTATAATTTAAACTGCATACTATACAGTACCAAATTAGTCAACATGTTACCTCTTCTTAGAGTTTTTTGTAATAGTTGTTAGAAATAAAACAGTTAGAAAAATATCCTTCAATTTTCCTTCCAATTCACATAAACTAGGGGGGAAATGGCCATTTGCGTTTTTTTCCCTTCTGTGTCATTCATCTATTTAAGCAAGACATGATGTTACTGTTTATCTATTTATTCATACTTTAAAGGCCTAACTCTAGGCATTTGAGGTGGCTTAAAAAAGCATGTGCTTAATTGGCACTTTTTAACAGTTTAAAAAATTGTCTAGGTTCAATTACAATAGAGTAAAAATTGCATAAGAAGTCTAAACTAAATAAAAGTTCACATGCCATCAAAAACACTGATAACATTCTAGGAGGAAAAATTCTCATCAGTAACTCCTGCTAGGCAGGAAGGCCTGAGAAGGAGCTTTCAAAGAGATAGATTCAAAGTGTAATCTATCTTTATTTACACTAACAAAATACGTACCCTGTTTCCCCGAAAATAAAACAAGGTCTTATTTTCTTTTGACCCCCTGAAATAACTGCTTAGCCTTATTATTTTGAGCATGGTCACCTCATGGCTGCTGCTGTGTTGCAATATTTTCAGGGAGGGTTTATTTTCGGAGGAGGGATTATTTTAGCGCATGTGCTCAAAAGCCCGATTGGGTTTATAATCCAGGGAGGTCTTATTTTCAGGGAAAAGGGTAGCTAAATGTGGGTGAGAACAGAATGCTACCATAGCTTCTGTACCTAGCTATTTTTTTTATAATAAGTTTTTTTTAAAAAAAACTTGGAACACTTCTAAGAGCTTGGTTACAGGAAAGATTTCTCAAGGCTATTGGATGCTAAAAAAGCCATGGACATTATGTTGATTGTTTGAAAGAACTGCATAGAATCCATGGGTTAATTTTAGTTTCTGCTTCTTAATTGTGATCTGTTATATAGTAACATGATGCATGATATTTAGTTATATGGATTTTTTGTGTCCATTGTGATCTTCAGGTGTAACTTTTAAAACAGCAGTGAGGATAATCGTATATTTTATGTTAAAGGCTGACATAGATACTTGTAAGTGAACTCTTGAACATCCGGATAGCATATACCCTATGGAAGCTTTTATCTTTCGCAAGAGTCATAATTAAACTAACATTTGCTGAGTTGTTATTCAGTAAGTAGCATGGGACTTGTTCATTTAACAATATTTTTTCCATTATAGATTGGCCTCTTCATAAGGTCTATTTTATATAGCAATAAGGTTGCCTTCTACAGATCATGGATTTACTTGCTCTGTACAGTAATATTTGTCCTGAATGAATTAGTTGCATGCTGTCTATACTTTATTTATTATAATAAAGCATGGCATATTATGACAGAGCCTAAAGTTTATACACTAAATTCTCACTATTATCAAGATCTGAACTTAAAGAAGAGCCTTATGGTTTCTTTTCATTAACTCATCCTGTTTCAGCAGAACCTGACAAACTGTAGTTAATCTAATTGTAGTTTAGATTTTGACTATAGATAGAAACTACTATTATTAAAACAGTATGTTAAGAGTGTAGTTTTCTCATCTGGGTCCATAGTTTCCTTTAGTTCCAGAATAAGTCGTATAACAAGTGTGCAGCAGCATTCAAACATATTCCCAGACTTTACTTTATTTTGCTTCTCTATACTTGTATAAAGTATAGATTTTAAAAAGTAAGTGGGATGATAGATTATGTTCAACTGTTAAAGCAAACAACGTATCTAGAATTTTATGATAGTGTAAAAATTAGTCCAATGCTATCAGAATAAAAATTGTTTAATTGCACACGTTGTATCATATGAAGTACCTAAAAAGACTGTCCATTGTCAAGAAAGTTTTATTATATACTGTTTGAATTCTTTTAATTGAACTGAGTTTGAATGCAAATAGTTTTTCAAAACTCATTAGCACAAAAAGACAAGTTTCCAACAATTACTTTTTTACGGCATATGTGTTACTAATAGAAAGGACTGATTTGTTCCTGTGTCAATGCTGTCTTTCCTACCAGTTACACTCTTGAATTTTAAGCCTCTTAAAGTTGTTACAAAGTTCTAAGACAACAACTGTTTTGATAAGACAATCTGGAAGAATGCCATCTGGCTGAATGGTTGCTGAATATTTTAATTTATTTTATGGACACATTTCAAGGCCCTATGTGGTTACTTATATTTATTTAGCAGCTCATTCATGTGCTTTTAATGCAAAATTGGTAATAAAGATAGTTTACTGTAAACCTTGTGTCTAAAAAATTAACATCAACAAACCCTCTGACAATCTTTGTAAGTTGCAAGAAAGTAACATTTGAGTCTAACTTCGCAACTGTACTGCAGACAAGTTTGAATGTATTATTTCTGAGGCATTATTTTACTCGTGCCCTTCCTCCATTTTTAACAGAGATCACAAGGAGCTTCATCTTTATTCCACATGTCTTACAAATGTAGTCTTCTCAACACAGTAGGATTCTCTAATCTGTATTTTGATTCTGTCACTATGCACCTATCACAAAAGGATGTGGTAATAAAGTCAGCCCTAAGTAGGAAATTCCAGTTCCAGGGGGGAAAAAAAGAATTTCCCATTTCAGGCTTTATCAGCCTAAACCATGAGACTTGTACTGTCTGTGACCCTTTTTCCTTCTCCTTCATGTACTGTACCATATTACATAATGCCAAAAGTTCAGGCTTGGAACTTTAAACTAGCTTTGGACATTATCACTTAATTACCATATAATTTAAAGCATGGAAGAATTACACATAAAGAGTATGAGCTCTAGGAAATACGTTATACACAGAACTTTCCACATTAATGACAACATAGTCTATTTCATACCTGCTGTTTGTTTGTTTCATAATCGCTGTTGTCCTGAATCTCCTCCATACGTTTCCCCACCCCATTACTTGTAGCCCCTGGCCACCAAAGTGCTGCCTTTTCCTAATGCAAGGACTTTAGTTAAGTCCCCCATCATGTCTATATTCATTTGAGCATAGACATACTTCTGTAATGCATGGCTTAACTACATTCAGCTTTGTCTTTTACTGCAGCTAACACAAACTGACTTATTTCTGATTCTTTTCACCCTTGCTCCTATGTTTTGAGAAATTGGAAAATGAAAAATAGAATTCAAATTGGAAACAAATCTTTTTTTAAAAAAAACACAAAGGGGAGGCGATCTGACTTAATGGTAAATTTCAATGATGTAACGTTCTTTCTAGCTTTCTGGTTTTTGCTTGTGCAATATTCAGTATATTTTGGGAGGAAAATATGAATGGGATTTCTATTTTTCTTCTCATCCTCTCCATGATATTAATACCTAAAGAACCCCTTAAGGAAGTATTGAATCTCAAGGGAAGCTATTGATTTGTCTTCTTATGTCCTGGAATCCTATTGATTTAAGATAGATAGCACAATCACCTGACTTTGCTGTTAGAAGAGTTATTCTGGCAAATGCTTTGCTCCCTTAACAGAGTCTGTTTTATTCTCGAACTGATTCCTAAAACACCACTATATGCATATTGAGACTATTTGTGTTTGCTTGGTGTCCTTTGGCATATAGTTTGCTTTCATCCTGGCTTTCAGGTTTTGAAGAAATACCTAGAGCTGTGCCTGCATACATATATACAAATTCTTGACTTCAATAGAAAGGGGTTAATTAATATTTCCGGTAGCGTATTTGGAACTAAGGTTTTAATGAAAATGTGACTTTCAATATCTGCATTCATTTTCCTTCCGGCTGTTGGAGTTCCTCTAGTCAGTTTGTGCAATACACATCAGTCTTGTGTTCCTCTATTTGTGTGAGTGATGGAAAGAATTTGAAATTGACAGAAGTTTCAGTAACGAATGCTCAACCTTCTGCTTGATGTATTGTACAGCTCCCCATATGATTCAAAGGGGTAAATCTAACTAAAACTGAAAGCACTTTTTTATAAAATTACCAACAGCAGGAAAATGTACCTTATAAAACATTTTGAGTGCTAAAAAGTCATGCAGGAGTTTCAGACGGTACTTTGAATTTTAACGTCTCCAAGAACAATTTATAATGACAGTATCGATTCCATATAAGTATCTTATTTCTCCAGCAACCTGTAGCAAATATTGTCAAAATAAAATCAGATGTTTGTAACTTAGTACTTAAGAGAAATGATGAGTGCATATTTTGGACTTTCGAGTTTTCTCAAACGCAGTTCAGCTTTAAGACATAAGACTGATGTAAAAATAAATGAGTGCTTGCATAATTTATGTAATGCCTTGCTCCCTGATCCTGTTTGTATTGATTTTTCTAAAAGGCTTTTGTGGCCACAGGAACCAATCTGTCTCTCCAGTTTTTTCCGGCCAGCTGGCAGGGGGAGCAGCGGCAAACACCAACCCGAGAATACGTTGACTTTGAAAGAGAGGGAGGCAAGGTAAGGACAAAAAGTATAGATGGCAGTCCTCGAGGTCTGTCTTCCAGAGGTTTTAAAACCCCAAAACTTTAAAGCATTATGTGGAATGAATGTGCAATGTCTTTACACATATCCATTTTTATGGAGAGACTAGTTGCCTGAAATTCTGCTGTTTTCCAGCAAATTGTCCATGCTGTCTACAAAATGTTCTGAAGCTCCACATTACTGTTTCAGTGACAGTTCTGTAGATGAATTTGTATCTGTTTAGAAAGAATTTTTTTTCGTGCTTGTTAGGAGTGTGTTATCTCCAGTGGCCTTTAGGTATTTTTTTTTCCATTATCAGACCTTGTTTAAAATTTATATACACAATATTATCCTTATGGACTGCAAAAGAACTCTATAACCCTGTGTAATACTCCTTTTGCTGAACAGTGAAATATACACGGCATGCAGAGATGTCAACAGCTAGCAATGATGTGTTTGTAAGGGCATTTCTGACAACATTCAGAACGGTTGGATTCCAATTCAGCATTCAAATGATTTCAGTTGATAGTCAGCTTAACATATGGCAGCTCATCTCCATAGACATAGGAAATCCTTCTAGAAAAGAGTACATATTAGAAAACACAGATAATTGTATTTGTTTTTCTTTCAGAAGTAGCCAGTGAAAATAATGCCACCCTGAATTTGAAATTCCATGTGTATTTTTAGAACCCCAAAATTGCATCGGTCTCGTTTTGCCTACCATTACTATGTTTTGCCTGTCGAAATGCTTAGTGTGGTTACAGTAGATAAAATCTGCACAAAATGTATTTGATTAACTGTACCTAGTGCGAGCTGCTTTCAACCTAATATAGGAACAAAATTAATTATTGTTCTTCACTATTGAGTAATGTAAAAGATAAATTTGCTTCTAATTCTCCAGACGTATATTGCTCTTTTCACCAATCCTTTTTTTAAAAATCCAAAGAAAACTCTTAGAGTAATCTGAATTTTTTCTATACATAGACTTCTAAAAGGAATTACATTAGAACAAAAACTGCTGGGGTTTTTTGCACAGTGTTCCACCATTTAGCATTTCAGCCTTTTCCTTGTACTCTGGAAATGGTCTGTTCTTACAAATGCGCTTGAATTGTTGGTATAGGTCTGGACATTTTGCACACCCTTCCAGTTTAAAAATGTGTTCCTTTTTCTTCAAGCTTCCCATTTTAACTTCACCTCTAGAGAAGTATAATTATTGGTCATAAAAAAATCTTAAGTGGCGGGGGGGGGGGATCATTCAGTGACATATTTCTCATGGTGTTTAATTTGTCACAAACACACATAGTTAAGTTTGGTGGCTTTTCTATGCAGTCCTTCTCAGTGCCCCAAAACCCAATGGAGCCTTGTGTTACTATTTTCACACTGCTTTCCATAATTCTGGTCTCTCGCTGTCAGGGAACCAAAATACTACAGTGGCAAGTAGAAATTATGAGCTAATAACAGAAGAACTCTCACTTCTACTTCCATTTTTCCCTGGTATATTCAATTTGGATTGAATTTTTACAGGGAAAACAACCATCTCTTAATTTTTTAGCCCCAAATTCTTCTTTGGTTGCTTGCAAAGCACAACAAGCAGGCTTTGGTTTGGTGGTGGATTGCATTTTTAGGATTCTGGAGCTAAACTGTTCATATTATGGATTATATTGGTGAGAAATCCTTGTGTACTTTCAGAAGTTCCTATGCTCATCTTTGTGATTGTAATTAATACTTTTAAGAACATTTTGTTAAATAAAAGTTTTCTTTACAAAAACTATTTTATTTAAGAGTACCACTTCTGAAATAAGGTTTTAAATTTACAGTATTAAAGTTTGGAGATACATTGCTTGTAAACTTACTTTATAATTTCCATTTTTCATTTTCAGTGTATTCACTTAATTTGTTTTGGGATTTTTTTTTAATGTGAACAGAAGAGAATAAACTACAAAGAAGCTCTGATTACTATTACTTTTCTTCCATAGTTTGACAAAGTCCTGTAATGAAATATTAAGCTTTATTATTCTTCATAAATATATTGGGACAATCATAGTGCCATATCTGTTAAATCAGATTTTGTTGTTATTATTTATACAATATTGTTTACTTTGTGGAAGAAGAAAGCAGCTAAAACATACATTGCAATATAATTGCCCTTTTGATATTTATCTCTGGTTTATGTGATTTCCAACAGACCTTAAGATGTTATTTATTTGAATTAATAATGGATATCAGCAAGTTGTATAAAAACAGTATAATAATTATGGAACTCCTGAACTCATAGAACATTAAGTATGTCTCCTGCTGGTTCCTTTATTTCTTTCATAGTATTTTTCTTTTACTATCTGACGGTGGAATACTCAAATTTTACCTTACCCAGTGTTATATGTAAGGGTTTAGAAGGGTGTTCCTTAGGGTGTATGAGAGAGAAATAATTCAGTGAATACATTTTCCCCATTTTTGTGCACTCTGCCAACTATGGTTCAAGCAGCAAGCAATTATTCTAGCATAAAGAACAGTACAGATATAACTGCTTGCTACATACATACATACATACATACATACATACATACATACATACATACATACATACATACATATATTGTATCATTTAGTTCTATGCTACAGGTTTTCTAAACTTGACACATAGCCTAATGAATGGAATTGCTAATTTTAATAAAAGTGGCACATTAAAGCACTTTGTGCTTGAACAGTTAATCTTGTCCTATGTGTAGAATTTATGTATACAGTTTTACAACGTCTACCTGTCTGCCTCAAAATAGACTTCCTTCTTAATTAGAAAATTAGCTTGCAATTGTAGGGGCACAAATGATATATTCCAAGTATTTTATCATAAAATAAGAATGCAGGAAACACTTCGATATCTTTCTGTAATGAAACCTCCAGCAGTTCGTCATCCACTTTTGGCGAGAACAATTGCAGCAACTGAACTATTGCCTGAGATATTTTAAGTGGTGAAACTTCTCCATGACTAGATGGTGTGAATTGGAGTAGATTCACTAAAATGTCTGTTGATAAGTACAATACACGAAAATTGCTGCTGGGCTACCTTAAAAAAAATACATGAATGTGAAATAAATAATTATTTTTCTTCTGACTCATCATGGCCTGAAGCTTTACTTTCTATAATGTGATCCAGCCGTAGTTTGGCTAAGTGGTCAGGTACCAAAGATAACATCAAGAGTAACTGTAAAGCTTCCTGTAGCAGGTTGTCTGTTCTAAAAGGGAAATAGCTCATGAGAGAAAGGTGACTAGGACAGCAACGGCATTAAAACATCAATACTTCCTTTTCCTTTTTACAGTTTATCCTGTAAAATTACCATCTTGTACGTAGCTGCTTGTTACCTTTGGGGAAAATAGGAGCTCTGAGAATGAGAGCAATTCTATCAGATAAAAGCCTGTAAGAAGGCTAGAAATGTTCATCTCCTGGGATTGTGCTCTTTATATCAGGGGTCTCCAAACTTAATAACTTTATCCAAAAGGTGCTTTTTCAGGAGGCAACTGGACTTTTGGGTTTGTTTGTTTTTAGGATATTTTGCTTCTCATCCAAGAAGCTTCTTCAGCTCTGCCATTCTTCCTTCCATTCCCCACCATCCAGTCAGAGCTGAAGAAGCGTCTTAAATAAGAAGCGAAACATCCTCAAAGCAAAATCAGAAAGTCCAATTGCCATTTGAAAAAAAGCACCTTTGGGACAACCATGACTTGGATGACTGAGCATCTCCAGAGACACTTGTCAACTTTACGATTTGTGGACTTCCAACTTCCGGAATTCCCTAGCCAGCATATAAGGTTTCTATGATTTATTTATTTTTTTGGTAATACGGGTACTGCCTCCTGCAGGTTGTCCCTGACATACGACCACAGTTGCGCCCCCAAATTTCTGTTGCTAAGCAAAACAGCTTTATGTGAGCTTGACGCCATTTTACAGCCTTTCTTGCCACAGTCGCTGAGTGAGTCACAGCAGTTGTTAAGTTAGTAACACAATTGGAAAATGAATCGGGCTTCCCCAGGCACTTTGCTCGTCAAAAGGTTGCAAAAGCAAGGGGGGGGGGGTGTCACATGACTCCAGGATGCTACAACCGTCATAAATACGAGTCGGTTGCCAAGCGTCTGAATTTTGATCATATGACCATGGGGATGCTGCAGTGGTTGTGAAAAACATTCATAAGTCCCTTTTGCAGTGTCATTGTAACTTTGAACGGTCATTTCATTTCATTTCATTGGAATGGGTGTAAGTCAAGAACTACCAGTATTTGGAAAGCAGGAGTGGCTCTAAGCCCGTGATGGCAAACCTATGGCATGCATGCCAAAAGTGGCATGCAGAGCCCTCTCTGTGGGCATGCACACTGTCGCCACTACTCTTCTAGCGCACATTTGCACACTGAATAGTTGGTCTTTGTGTGCGCCGGAGCACTGGAAACCTGAAAAACCAGGTGGCGTATGTGCTGAAAAACCAGGTGGCCTATGTGCACGGAAGTGCTGGAAACCTGATGACCAGGTGGGCAGTGCGCATGCACACGCAAAAACCAGCTGGTCCTCAGGTTTCCGGCATGCCCATATGCGCTGGCCAGCTGGGTCTTGTGTGCGCATGCACACTGCCCACCTGGTCTTCACGTTTCCAGCGCTGCAGCTCACACGCACGCACGCACACACACACACACACACCCTTCAGTTTGGGCACTCGGTGCCCAAAAGGTTCGCAATCACTGCTCTAAAGTGTGACAAACCACTCTGGAAAGTAGAGGCTGTGTGACATGAGGCTTCTTTGGCGCAGTTCATGGGACCAGACTAGCACACTTGAAGTATTGGCTAAGGACACTTGATCACTTCTCTTTTTGGAGAATGGGAGCACAGTTAGACTGGGGCAGCGGGTCAAATTCTGGGACGAGAATTTGCAATAGATCAGTCCCGATCCTCCTTAATAACTCAGCAACTTTTCACTACTGGCGATCGTGAGATTCAGGACTATTTGTAAGAGCTGGGACTTCAGGCGCTGTGCCAAGTTTTCCTTTCAGCAGTTCCAGTCAGGAGAGAGTGAGCCGTAAACTCCTGTCTTGCAGGGTTCCTCCAGGCTTGATGGCCTTCCCAAAGAATGGTCAGCGATGGGTTTCACATTTTGTTCCCACTGGTTCGCCGCCTGCCTGCTTGCTTTGCCCCTTCCACACATGCACCCAGCCTCAAAAACATGCCTAAATAGGATGGCATGGGGCGGCGGGGGGAGCACACACAATTTCCACTACCAGTTTGGGCCAACCAGTCCGAATAGCCCCTCTGGTCGTCCTCTAAAACTCTTCCAGTGTCTTAAAAGGCCTTTGAGTTTTATCTCGCTTCTGTTCTGTTCAGTCCGTGGGGGGGGGGGGGGTGTCTGGGAAATCCAGATAAATAAACAAAGAGCTTGGCAAGCTTACGCCTACATGTGTTTGTATCCAAACTCCGCGACGAGCGATTTTGTGATTAGGCTTCCGTATGCTTCGGATCGGACTACGTGCTTCAGACTGTGCAGGAGCCCAGATGCGGCATCTATCCATGTGACTCATTAAAGCAGCTGCACCGTTTCCAGGAGGGGGCGGCCGCTGCGGGAAAAACCTCCCAGCAGCCACTGTGCAAATCTGGAAACAGATGTGGCTGCTGCCATGAATCAGAGACAGGTGCTGCTTTTATTCTCGGCACATTCTGTAGCACTTTTCCCCCCTCACTGAACTGGGATATTGCACAGCTCTGTTGAGATTTAATACTATTGTTGGAAGCGCTTAGAGCGAAATTGAGTAACATAATCCAAAATGAGTAGGCAATTGTAGTCTAATAGCCGTACTTGGTCTTTCCTAATTTCATCCCAGCGGGAAAGGGTATTAATTCAGCAAGAGCCGTCTGTTTCTTCCGTTTGGTACAGAGAAAGTAAAAGAGATGTGAGGAAAACGTCAGTGGCTTCATCACCTGTTGCCATGACGGGTCATCTTCATTCTTCTCCCAGCTAGGAAAAAAGTCTCCTACCTACCTCGCGTTGCCACAACTTCATCTTAATTGTTTTTAAAGCCTTGCTGACTTCGTAAACAATCATCCTCCAAATGACAAGACAGGATCCCATCTGCTGCCTTTTCAGACCGTAGAATAAAAGTTGGTCTTTTACTTCTGGCAAATTGCTGTCGCTTGAGTGACATTGTTCCAAAGCTGAGCAGTAGGTTGGTTATTCCTGTGAGGTTTGTTGTCCAGATGTATGGCAGAAGGCCAGCTGGCAATCACGGTGGTCTTACCATGAATAAGTGCTTAAGGGAAAACACTGCAATTCATTTGTAGACTTTTATTCATTCATTTCCTCCACCACCATATTCCTCATCTCATTGGGTTATAGAGTCCCATTAATTTACAGATAAAGGAAGTAATTTTAATAGGGTTTAATTACACTTCTGTGTTAAACCATTCATAGAAGCTGATGTTTCTTTGCTGGTTTCCATATTGTAATAATTTGCTGTGAAGATTAGCATAATGCTACACCCTCAATTTTCAGTCTCCCTCCATCAGTTTTACACACACATTTTTCAAAAAGTACAATATTTGGGAGATCGTTTTGCAGAGAAACAAAGAGTCCCAACTTTCCTTGGGTTCATTACCGGTAGCCCTTGACTTACAGCAGTTCATTTAGTGACCGTTCATGGTTACAGTGGCACTGAATAAAGTGACTTACGACCATTTTTCACAGTCCGATCTTTGCAGCATCCCCATGGCCATGTGATCAAAATTCAGATGCTTGGCAACTGGCTCCCATTGATGATGGTTGCAATATCCCAGGGTCACATGATGACGTCTTGTGACCTTCTGAGGAGCAAAAGCAGATTCACTTAGCAACCATGTTACTCACTTAACAGCTGCTGTTAAGTGATTCACTTAACCACTGTGGCAAGAAATGTAAACTGGGCCAAACATCTCACTTAACAACAGACATTTTGGGCTGAATTATGGTTGTAAGTCAAAGTCTACCTGTATTACAAACTGGGATACAAGAGACTTGAATTCCTGCAGATTGTTGAGCAGTTCCCTTTCCTCTTAATACAGCTTAACCTGGGGACCTGAAAAAGCACTTAGCTGGATTCATGGAGAAAGACATTAGTAGGTGCTACAAATTATCGGGGTTAACATCATTGGTGGGTTACGACGGGTACGCCCTGTTACTGGCATACTGGTGCCTGCTGGGAGCACCAGGTACCGTTCCGGTATGGTGCTCCGGAGGGCCCGCCCACCCACACTCCTTGCTGGTATTTGAACTTTTCGAGGCTTAACGCGCATGAAGCCTATGCCGCCTGCGTGATGCTCCGCCGAGCAGCTAGAGTGGCGCGGAGACATCGCGGGCGATAAGTACACATGCACATGCTGCGCGCATTCATGTGGTAGACACCTGGCCCCGTTGCACCGTACCAGTTGCAAAGGGATCTGGAACCCACCATTGGTTCACATGATATAGCCCAGGAAAAGCATACCTCTGAAAGCGAAGTATTAAGGAGAATGTTAGCCGTATATTGTACCTAATTTATCGTTCTGGGTTTCCACCTTGCAAGCAGCCACGTTACGGACAAGGTAGCAATACAGTTCTTACGTTTTCATGCTGAGTTAAGAGAGAAGAGTAGTGTAGTTTATTGTCATTGTACATCATGTATACAACAAAATTGGCTTTAGCCTCACTGGTGCAATCCATGAGGAAAAAACACAACATAAATAGAATAAAGAATAATCCCTATGCAAGTAATTAGGGGGAAAGAAAGAAAGAAAAGAAAAAGAAAGAAAAAGAGCATAATTAAAGCTCAGTTTCCTTCATGTTTTCATGGATGGAAATTGGAGCGCCAGTCCTACCGTATTGAACTGGTCAGGAAGACACTGGGAGACAGGTAGTCAAGCTAGACAATTTTGTTTCCTATGATAGTTGAGAATTATCTAAATTAAAACGAGCCAAGTGTTCAAAAAATTAGGGCGTGTGTACATGTATCGTACACACGCCCTAATTTTTTGAACACTTGGCTCGTTTTAATTCAGATAATTCTCGACTTACGACCACAAGTGAGCCCAGAATTTATAGAATTCTGGGCTCGAAAGGGCTGGGCTAGAAATGTTGAGAAATTTCTTGAGTTTTGCCCCATTTTACGACTCTTCTTGCCACATGCATAAAGTGAGTCACTGCCCTAGTTAAATTAGTAATTGAATCTGATTTTCCTTGTCAGAATATGGCAAAAGATTATCATATGACCCCAGGACACTGCGACCATCATAAATATGAACCAGTAGTCCAGCATCCGTGACCACAGGGGTGCTGCAAAGATTGTAAGTGTGGAAAAAAGTCACTTTTTTCAGTGCCATTCTAACTCCGAATGGTCACTAAATGAGCTATTGTAAGTCGAAGACTGTATGTTAAACTGCTTGAAGACCTAAAAAGTGTATTTCAGAGCTACTTTTTGCTGCTTGCAGGTCAGCGGACAGGGCCTCAGTCATTAGCACCCTATTCTTTTTTAGGTATTTCATCACCTCAATTGCAGCCTGTATATTTTAAAATCTAGACAGCTTTAGAAAGGAGTGTTTGTAATTGGAGGCCTGGGAAGGGTTTAGAAGGTTATGTCTCTCCCTTTTAAAACAGTGGTGGCAGGTTGCCCTTGCGAATAATTGATGGGGAGTTTTGCTTGGAATGTTTGTGATGTAAATAGTGGAGAACACTGCTTGGCCTGTCACACATCAAAGTAATAATACAATACAATAGCAGAGTTGGAAGGGACCTTGGAGGACTTCTAGTCCAACCCCCCTGCCTAGGCAGGAAACCCTTCACCACCTCAGACAAATGACTATCCAACATCTTCTTTAAAACTTCCAATGTTGGGACATTCACAACTTCTGGAGGCAAGTTGTTCCACTGATTAATTGTTCTAACTGTCAGGAAATCGCTCCTCGGTTCTAAGTTGCTCGTCTCCTTGATTAGTTTCCACCCATTGCTTCTTGTCCTGCCTTCAGGTGCTTTGGAGAATAGCTTGACTCCCTCTTCTTTGTGGCACCTCCTGAGATACTGGAAGACTGCTATCATGTCTCCCCTAGTCCTTCTTTTCATTAAACTAGACATACCCAGTTCCTGCAACCGTTCTTCATATGTTTGAGCATCCAGTCCCCTAATCCTCTTTGTTGCTCTTCTCTGCACTCTTTCTAGAGTCTCCACATCTTTTCTCCATCATGGTGACCAAAACTGAATGCAGGAAGTGTGGCCTTCCCAAGGCCTTATCAAGTGATATTAACACTTCACGTGATCTTGATTCTATCCCTCTGTTTATGCAGCCTAGAACTGTGTTGGCTTTGATCCAATGTGCTCTTGCTTGGCCAAGATTTCAGGGTGTGACTTTTAGGTAGACGTCAAATATATTATCGTTAACACTGCTGCTGCTGCTGTAATTACAACGATGAGCATTATTTATTTTCCTAATGTTGCTGTTCGTTATCACAAAGAGTGCGCGTCAGCGCTTTGAAAGATTTCTTCTAAATCTGTCTGTCAGACTGCAGCAAAGTTTTCAGCCAAGCTGATAAAAACAAGCCATTCTTTGTTGCCGATGCAACACTGTTTTGCTCTATGAGTAGCGCTGAGTAAAACTACAACATTAGAATGCTATTTCATTTGCCTAGTTAGTAAGATGATTCAGAGTCAGTTGAGTTCAGCTTTCAGGGTTCATTGCTATAGCTAATAAGCAGACAGGCTGCTAACTGTGTTCTGTGAATAGGACAAGTTGTATATGATGATATTTGAGCAGTGACTCACCTGAGTGTATTCTGGGAGAATGTATGTTAGCCCTAGTTGCTCGGAATATG
This sequence comes from Rhabdophis nuchalis, assembly GCA_039707465.1. Classification (NCBI taxonomy): domain Eukaryota; kingdom Metazoa; phylum Chordata; class Lepidosauria; order Squamata; family Natricidae; genus Rhabdophis; species Rhabdophis nuchalis. The sequence continues at coordinate 6,571,714 of CM077658.1, read as the reverse complement.
ACTGAAAATGAATTCCAGTGCAGTGGTTTGTTCTTACTATTTTACCGTTTCCATGGGGTGACACTGACTATGTTGACTCACTAACTGATGGCTGGTGATTGGTGCATGCATTCAGTTGTGTTAGAAATGATTCAGTTGGCTTTTTAGAAAGAAGAAGAAAAGATTTGTGACAACTTTAGAATATATGTGATTGTGTGTGTTACGTTTTTGAGCTGATCAATAAATAAGTCAGGGAGACTAGTATAGATCTATTTTGAGCTTTTTAGCTCTCATCAGCTAGACATACCCTTACTGGGATTTGAACCGGGGCTGTATTGCCTTACCAATTAGGCCACCAGGTTCTCTTCCTGATCAACTGAGGCAGGATAAGTATATACTTGTGTCACAACATCCTGCTAAGCCCCAATTAAGGGAGGAAGCATATTGCTCTCCTTTTCTGCCTTTCGGCTCATCACCAGAGACCATCTAAACAGAAAGCTATGAGTTCCATTGTGTAATTTTTTTATATGTGTGTTACATTTTTGACAGCAGTATGCTTCCTCCCTTAATTGGGGCTTAGCAGGGTGTTGTGACACAAGTATATACTTATCCTCCTGCCTCAGCTGATCAGGAAGAGAACCTGGTGGCCTAATTGGTAAGGCCCCTGCCTAGCATGCAATACAGCCCTGGTTCAAACCCCAGTAAGGGTATGGCTAGCTGATGAGAGCTGAAAAGCTCAAAATAGATCTATACTAGTCTCCCTGACTTATTTATTGATCAGTTCAAAAACGTAACACATATTTAAAAAATTACACAACGGAACTCATAGCTTTCTGTCTAGATGGTCTCTGGTGATGAGCCGAAAGGCAGAAAAGGACAGCAGTATATATATATATTTATTTTCGTAGATTTCGTTTCGGCAAGATCTCACTTGCCATCCTCAGGCTTCGGTCTGAGGTGTATGTGTGTGTGTATACACACACACACACACACACACACAACATACATACATACATACATACATACATACACACACACACACACACACACACACTCCCAACTGGCTTTCTATAGAAGCTTACATTATTAATAGCAGCTTAGTAATACTGGGCCGAGTACTAAATTGGATATCAAAATGTAAATGTTCTTTTCATGTGCATTGTGGGTAAACATCATAACCTAAAATGCAGATGATAGAGTGTCACGGGATATGTGTTTAATGGAATTAAGAGTCCATTGGTGGTGGGCAGCTGAAAAATAAAAAGATGCTGTCTGAGAAACACTGGGATGCTCTTGAGACACTAAAATATGCTTGTTGCAACCATAAATCAGGAGTATCAATAAAGATATAATTCACATTCTTGGATTTTGTTAAAATCACTGTTGGAGTTAAAGCTTCTGAAATTCATAATATTTTCTTTATAAGTTTTATATCTTACTATAACGTACCTTGGAAGGGGCACAGTGGCTAAGACGCTGAACTTGTCGATCAGAAAGTTTGGCAATTTGGCAGTTCGAATCCGTAGTGCCGCATAACAGAGTGAGCTCCCGTTACTTGTCCCAGCTTCTGCCAACCTAGCAGTTTGGAAGCACATAAAAATGCAAGTAGAAAAATAGGGACCACCTTTGGTGGGAAGGTAATAGTGTTCCATGCACCTTTGGTCATGGCCACATGACCACGGAGATGTCTTCGGACAGCACTGGCTCTTCGTCTTTGAAACAGAGATGAGCACCGCCCCCTAGAGTTGGGAGTGACTAGCACATGCTGTATGTGCAAGGGGAACATTTGCCTTTACTTTACACAAGAGATGCCTAGAGAGCAGATGGAGATCCTCTCGCTCCGAAGCCGACCGAACACTAGTGAGAACCCATATTAGGGCTTACTTAGTGGCGATAAGGGTGGCCAAACGTGAGTATTGTGCCACCCTTATTGCATCCGCAGATAACCGCCCTGCCGCCCTGTTTGGGGTGACCCGCTCCCTCCTTCATCAGAGGCCGCGGGAAGCCCCTCTGCAAGGGCGAGCAGAGGAATTTGGGATTTATCTGCAGGAGAAAATCACTCGGATTCGGAATGAGCTACCCTCCATCGACAGTGGTCCTGTGGGACTGTCCGAGACTAGTCTTGAGGTTCCTTCTTGGGAGGAGTTTGACTTTGTTACCACCGAGGATATGGACAGGTTGTCAAGGAAACTTAGGGCGACCACATGTTTATTGGACCCGTGTCCCTCCTGGCTTGTACTGGCATCCTGGGAGACGACACGAGGCTGGCTCCAGGGCATTGTCAACGCATCTTTGAGTGAGGGGTCCTTGCCTGCCGTCTTGAAAGAGGCGGTAGTGAGGCCCCTCCTCAAGAAGCCGTCCCTGGACCCAGCTTTATTAGAGAACTATCGTCCGGTCTCCAACCTTCACTTTTTGGTGAAGGTTGTCGAGAGTGTGGTAGCCCAACAGTTTCCGCGACACCTGGAGGAAGTTGATTATCTAGACCCGCGCCAGTCCGGCTTCCGACCCGGTCACAGCACCGAGACGGCATTGGTCGCGTTGGTTGATGATCTCTGGAGGGCGCGGGATAGAGGTTATTCCTCTATCCTAGTCCTATTAGACCTCTCGGCGGCTTTTGATACCATCTACCATGGTATCCTATTGCACCGACTGGGGGGGTTGGGGTTGGGAGGCACCGTTCTGCGGTGGTTCTCATCCTACCTCTCTGGTCGGTCGCAATATGTGTTGACGGGAGGGCAGAGGTCGACCTCGAGGCCTCTCTTATGTGGGGTTCCTCAGGGGTCGGTCCTCTCGCCCCTCCTTTTCAACACATATATGAAGCCGCTGGGTGAGATCATCCGTGGTTTTGGGGTGGAGTACCATCTGTACGCTGATGACACCCAGCTGTACATATCCACCCCAAACCACCCCAACGATGCCGCCGAAGTGCTGTCCCGGTGTTTGGAGGCCGTACGGATCTGGATGGGTGGTAACAAACTCAGGCTCACCCCTGCCAAGACTGAGTGGCTGTGGTTTCCGGCACCCCGGTTCAGCCAGATTACACCTACTCTGGCCATTGGGGGCGAAACACTGGCCCCCGTGGAGAGGGCGCGCAATTTGGGTGTCCTCCTGGATTCCCGGCTGTCCATGGAGGACCATGTGGCGGCCGTGGCCAGGGGGGCGTTTCATCAGGTACGCCTGATGCGCCAATTGCGCCCCTTACTGGACCGGGCTGCCCTTCGCACAGTCACTCAAGCTCTCGTGACGTCCCGACTCGACTACTGTAATGCTCTCTACATGGGGCTTCCCTTGAGGTGCACTCGAAAGCTACAGCTAGTCCAAAACGCAGCCGCGCGGGTGATTATGGGAGCCACTAGATGCTCCCACATAACACCGATCCTGCGCGAGCTGCATTGGCTTCCTGTGGTTTTTCGAGTGCGCTTCAAGGTTCTGACAACTATCTTTAAAGCGCTCCATGGCTCGGGGCCTAGTTATATGCGAGACCGCCTCCTGCCCCATACATCCCTTAGACCGATACGCTCCCACAGAGAGGGCCTTCTCAGGGTGCCGTCGGCCGGACAATGCCGACTGGCGACACCCAGGGGAAGAGCCTTCTCTGTGGCGGGCCCAGCCCTTTGGAATGACCTACCCCCTGAATTACGTACCATCACCGACCTCCGCCTCTTCCGCCAATGTCTTAAGACATATTTGTTTCAACAAGCCGGCCTAGCCTAACCTCCCATGGGGACTTTTAGGTAGTTTTAAATTGGGTTTTAAAATTTGGTTTTAGCGCAGGATAGGTTATTTAATAGTTTTTTAAATTATATTTATTGTATTTTGTATGTTTTTAAATTTTCCTGTGCGCCGCCCTGGGTCCTTCGTGGAGAAGGGCGGGATATAAATTTAAATAAATAAATAAAATAAAAAATACTAGTATATGTAAATGTACATTAATGATGGAAAACAAGTTGCTAAGAGGGTTTTTTAATGTCATCTCAACGCTAAAATAGCTCGCTCTCTTAACAATTTGAATACTAGAAAATGACCAGCTATTGCATATTTGAATGCCAGACTTCCAGGAAAAAATATAATTGATGTCCAGCTCCCTTTTACCTGGGAAGAAGGACAGTGAAGATCCTACAAGCCCTTGTCCCAGATTTCTACCCCAGCTCTTCAGTTTGCATGCATTTGATATTATAAAGATTCATAGAGTTAACCTAAAGTAAGGCAAGTGGCACCTTCCTTGTAAATCTTGGCTAAAGGTGCAACAGTAGTCTGCAGCCGAAAATTGGATTTCAGATTTTATGTATGCACTAAGCTCATTTTAAGCAGTTTCGTGTTTGATGAAGTTTCTTTGTCTTTTACTAGAAAAATGTATCCTTTGAAAAAATGTGTATAATAGGTATTGTTTTCAAAACAAATACAGCTTGAAATATAAACGTTATTTCTGTATGCAGGATAGAGTTAATAATGTTCCTAAGGTTAATTTTCATGAGATAAAACTCCGGCTGCTACTTTACTTTGTTGTGAAATGGCAGGCATTGTTTATATATAGCCTTAATCAGAGTTCTTCAGAATTCTGAGCTATCAGACATGAGCAATTCGTCCTTGGACGTCCTTCCAACTGGCGTGGGTTTCTTTAGCATCTCCTCCACTAGGATCCCAGGATTCAAGCAATGTAGGAGAGAAGAAAACAGATGTCATTCTTTGGGTGCAAAGTAGCAACTCTGTAAATAGAGGCATCTCCTTTGTTTCGTGGTGCCACTTGCAGGTGGCATGAGTGATAAGCAGCAAGCAGCATGTTCTTTGATCAAGATTCCTGGCTTAAAGTGTTCAAATCATTCAGAAGACTCTGGTTTCCATTTAGGCAATTTTACTTGGTTACTAGTTTGTCTTAAAAGTCGGAACTGCCTGTCAAGAGGATGTGACAGCTATAAAACTCAAATAGAGCTAGAAATGAAGAGGAAACCAGTTTTATCTTTAAAAAGGAAGTGTGGTCAAACGGCTTTAGCAATAGTAGCAGTTCCTTCCAAGCTCTGTAGACTTAGGCTTCTTTCTCTTAACAGGGAGGAATATTCATTTACGTGGTTTAAGAAAAATGACAGAACATGGAGCTTACAGTTTCAGTTGGAAGGGAATTTTTTAAAAATGGCAAGCTACAAGATTCAGAGGCCTGTTCTAAAATAAATTTAGGATTACAGCAGGGAGGGAGCCAAAGATCACCAGCATTATGGAACAGCTTCCATTTGGGTATTAAATATGCCCTTGTGGTGGTTTCTGGGATATATCGGAAACGTAATTATCCTAGAGCAGTGATGGCGGACCTATGGCACGGGGGCCACAGGTGGCACACGGAATCATTTCTTAGGGCACGCAAGGCGGTGCCGTGTCAGCTCCAGCGTGCATGTGTACACTGGCCAGCTGATTTAGGCCTTTTTTTGAGGCCGTTTTTCGCCCTCTGGAGGCTTCAGGGAAGCTCCCGAAGCCTCTGGAGGTGGGGGGGGGAAGCCTCTGGAGCCTGGGGAGGGCGAAAAAAGCATGCCAAAAGTAGGGGTCGCGCACATAGCATTATGGGTGTGGCACGCCCATGCACGATTCCCCCCCTGCGCTCCCCCCGCTTTTGGCACGCGAGCCAAAAAAGGTTAGCCATCACTGTCCTAGAGGCATTTAGGAGTTGGATATTGTCTGCTGATGCTACCGTGTAAACTGAAAAGATGCAGGATGTAGTGTAACGATTATCTGATTGTGTAATAGAGATTATTCATATCTGATGATACTAAGATAGTGTTACTGTGCTTGTTACATTATTCTATAGGTGTTTCCTGATTTGCTGCTGATGGTGTGATTGTTTGAAGTTTTATATTTGTGTGGGATGTTGTATTGTTTAGAGTGCTCACGTGCTAAAACATTGCTTTAATGCTTCCTGAGCTCAGTGAAACTGGTCACATATGAATTTTTAAAATAAATAATGCACAATGCCCAACTGCTGGAGTATCAAGCATACTCGTGGGCCTTTTTTAATAATTGTAATTCCGCTTGTCAGCCTGGAATATGTTGAAAAGTAAGATAAACACTCATTTAATAGTTTAAATCCCACAAAAATTTATAAAAAGTAGTACAGGTAATGGTTATTTGTACCTACTGGCTTATAGGCATGGGTGGAAAGTGTGTGAAATAGGGGAGAAAGTCACTTGTTTTGAGCCAAAGCAACTTCAGGTAAGTCTTTTGCAGCATTGGCTTTCATCACGCAGTCACAAAAGTTGTGTGGAAGTCCACACTACAGGTAAGCCCTCATTTTAATCACGAACAAAATTGAGCCTCAAATTGCAGTCACTAAAGCAGCTCACCATGTGGCCTGACAACGTAATAGCCATTTTTACAATAGTCATAAAGTGGTTACTGGAGTTGTTAACTGGAACATGCGGATTGTTAAGCAAATCCATTCTCCCAAATGGGAACTTTCCCCCCCCCCCTCCAGAAATCAGCAAAAAGTGCTGGAAACTGGGCAAAACCATTGCAAATTACGGTCACATTATGGCAGGACAGCAGAATGATCCACAGACTCATTTCTCACACATTTTGCACACTCCTGTTCTCCCCATATTCTTTCTTTCTTTCTTAAATGGACACGGTGATTGCACAATTTACATTTGGCAGCCTCCCTTAAAAAAAAACAAAACCAACCAATTCATGAGACATCTCTGCACTGCTTACTCATGAATAACTTTCCTATCGTAAACAATTTGCCGTAAACCAGCAGTATAAACTTACCTGCCAAGTTAGCAATGGTCTTTCTTCCCCTCACCGCCAATCCCCCAAGTCTCAAATGGTCTCTTAAAACTTTTCACTGATTCTCCTTCACCTCCAATTCTCCTCAGTTTCTGACAAGAAGAAGTGGATGAAAGCGGCATCTGGTGCTTTACAGGCTAATGCGCTCTTAAAATATTTCATCTTGAAAGATTTTGAAAAGAAAAGCCTTATTTTATTCCCTATCGGGGACACAACTCCAGAGCTCCAAGTGTTTTGTTCTCAGCTCAGGACAATCAAAGCAGTCATTTCAGAGTCAAAACATTGATGATTTTGACACCCCTGCTTTAAAAAGACACTGTTGTCTTGGAAGCATTGTCATCTTGCTGCTTGGTTGTTTTTTTCCCCCTTTCTCCACCCCATCCCCTTAAAAAAGTCTTATTAGCAAAAAGGTTATTTAGTCATGGCATCATCTACAATTTCCTTTACTAACCTCCGTCTGGAGAGAGGCGATTTTGAAATGGAAAACTTTGCATGTAGTCCTAGACCAGGGGTGTCAAACTTGATTTCATTGAGGGCTGCCTCAGGGTTGTGTTTGACCTCGAGGGTGGATGTGGCCAGCTCACTGTCAGTCATCGATCTGTTTACTGCCACAAAGGCCTCCTGCAGCCCTGTGCCAGGAAAAACAGAGCTAGGGGAAGCCACAGGCGGCCCATCCAGGCCCCATTTTCTGCCACGACGGCCTCCTGCAGCCCTCTGCCAGGCAAAACAGAGCTAGGGGAGGCCACAGGCGGCCCATCCAGGCTCCGTTTTCTGCCACGACGGCCTCCTGCAGCCCTCTGCCAGGCAAAACAGAGCTAGGGGAGGCCACAGGCGGCCCATCCAGGCTCCGTTTTCTGCCACGACGGCCTCCTGCAGCCCTTGCCAGGCAAAACAGAGCTAGGGGAGGCCACAGGAGGCCCATCCAGGCTCCATTTTCTGCCACGACGGCCTCCTGCAGCCCTCTGCCAGGCGAAAATGGAGTTCAGGAAAGACACACGCAGCCTGTCCAGGCTCCATTTTCACTGGCAGAGGCCCTGCAGGCCGGTCCTTTGCTATTTCTACAGCAGGCCTGCAGGCCAGATCTAAGCACTTCAAAGGCCAAATCTGGCCCGTGGGCCTTGAGTTTAACACCCCTGTCCTAGACTTACAACAGTTTATGTCGTGACCATTCAAGGTTACAACGGCACTGAAAAAAGTGACTTACAACTTTTTTCCCCACACAACGGATGTAGCATTCCCCACGGTCACGTGATCAAAATTTGGACCCTTGGCAGCTGACTCCTATTTATGACCGTTGCCATGTCCCAGGGTCTTTTGCAACCTTCTGACAAGCAAAATCAACGGAGAAGCCAGATTCATTTAACAACCGTGTTACTAACTTAACAGCTGCAGTGATTCACTTAGCAACTGTGGAAAAAATGGGGCAAACTTCACTTAACACGTGTTTGATTTGATTTTGATTTGATTTGATTTTTATACCGCACCTATCTCCCCGGAGGGACTCAGGGCGGTGCACAGGAAGTTAAAATGAACAATACCGACATATAAATAAATACGAACATATAAATAAATACGACTACAAGCAATAAAAACTGATTAAATTTGAAGTGACCTGTGCTAAAAATACACTAAGAAGTTACCAAAAAATTAAAATCAATTAAAGACAATTTAAAACTCAGTTTATAGGGATGGTCTCGGGAGCTAAGCTAGGCTAGGCTGGCTAGGTGAAAGAAATAGGTCTTGAGGCGTTGGCGGAAGAGACGGAGGTCCGTGGTGGTCTGGAGTTTGGGGGGTAGGTCGTTCCAGAGGGCTGGGCCCGCCACAGAGAAGGCCCTTCCCCTGGGGGTCGTCAACCGGCACTGCCCAGCCGACGGCACCCGGAGAAGACCCTCCCTGTGGGAGCGAATCGGCTTAAAGGATGTATGAGGTAGGAGACGGTCTTGCAAATAACTAGGCCCCGTGCCATGGAGCGTTTTAAAGATGGTTATCGACCCCTTGAAGCGCACCCGAAAGGCCACAGGTAGCCAGTGCAACTCGCGCAGGAGAGGTGTTATGTGGGAATGCCGTGAGGCACCTAGAATCCCCCGCGCGGCCGCATTCTGCACTAGCTGCAGTCTTTGGGTGCACCTCAAGGGGAGCCCCGTGTTTCACTTAGCAACATAAATTGTGGGTTCAGTTGTGGTTGTAAGTTGAGGACTCTCTGTACTGAAATCTCATCATTGAAGACAGACGCTCCTACTGGTAGATTCAGCTTGAAAGAAGAAGAAAAAGAACCGAAGCACAGCTCCTTCTGCAAACTGTTGTTCACAACTGTTGGGAAACAATTTAATAGGAAACAGGGATTTTATTTCCACCCACAACAAATAAGCTGTAATCAATGCAATACCCTACCGCTCTCATTTCCAACTGGTGCAATAATTCTTGCGCTGTTCCAAAGTCATTAATGGGTTAAAGGAGGATTTCAGAAACAAGCTATACTTAGCTCTGTGGATGTCACGTCATAACCTGATTTTGATGTGTGCTTTTGATAAAGCACCAGAGTTTCGAGGCTTGCATCCTGGTGTCTTAAGATAACCTGTTTGCAACCTCCAGATTTTCATCGTGTTTTTCCGTGATAAAATTCTACTTATCGGTAGTAACCTTGCTATCACAAGGAAGGATCTGATGTGACACACTTAGGCGCTAGACAAGATACTCTTGATTTTTATTTTTTTCTGTGGGTGGTCTAAAAAAAAAAACTCTGAAGGAAGGGAAAGAGAAAGAAAGAAAAAAGAAAGAAGAGGGGGGGAGGTGCAGAAAGAAAGAAAGAAAGGGAAAGAAAGAAAGAAAGAAAGAAAGAAAGAAAGAAAGAAAGAAAGAAAGAAAGAAAGAAAGAAAGAAAGAAAGAAAGAAAGAAACGTGAGCCACCTAGACTGGTTTTGCAAAATATACAAGAGTTTTATTTGGGGTTAAGTAAATTGAGCAGCTGTTTAGCTTCCATAGCTCTTTGCTCTGCTTCTCCCTAAATGCTGGCACCCCCCATAAAGTGAGCTGGGAGTGGGAGAGAGATAATGCTGGTTATTTTCATCTTTGGGATCAGCCAAATGAAATACAACTTGTAGAAAGGAATCTTGCGTCTCCCAGCCCTGAGGATGTGTGTCTACAATCCAATGAAGTATAAAAAAGAATGCTCTTTTAAAATTCCCTAAACTGAAAGCCAGAAAATCGTTCATGATTCTGATAGATTTTACCAGTAACCTTGCTTCGTAAATAGGACCAGAATTTATGCCTCTAATGGCGAACCTATGGCACGCGTGTCACAAGTGGCATGCAGAGCGCTCTCTGCAGGCACGCGAGCTGTCGCCCACACCACACATGCTCCTGCACCTCCCACCGGCCAGCTGATTTTCACGTCTCTGCCTTGCACGCGTGGGGGGGGGGGGCAAGACGCATGCGGGAGATGCGCAGATATGTCCAAGTGCCAAGTGGTCGTGCGTGCATGCACAGGGGCGCGCGCATGCATTGCTTTAGGGGGCGGGCGCAGGACCGCATGGCCCAGTTTTTTTGCTCCCAAGAGGCTGCAGGGAGGCCTACTAGGCCCAAAACAGGGGGACAGGGGAACACGGAAGGGTCACGTGCGCATGCACGGGGGCAGGGGGCAGGTCGCACACATACTGCATTGTGGGGGCGGGCGCGCAGTCGCACATGCAAGCACCCTTTTGCCACACGATAAGAAAAAGGTTAGCCGTCATTGCTCTAAGCAATAGGATTTTATAGTGCAACATCACATGACCATACTACTTAGTGACAGCAGTTCTAGGGATCCCCAATTACTGTCTTTAAAGCGAGGAGCTCACATGGTGGTGATTTCCTGCTGGCTTCCCCATTGACTTTGCTTGTGGGAAGCTGGCAAGAATCATCACAAATCACGTGACTAGTAGACACAGGGGCAACCAGAACTTGGAGGGCCGGTTGTAACTTCCAGTCATACAGCATGATTGAAGTGGGTTGGTGATCATTAAACAAGGACTGCCTCCATTCAGTGACTCAGAATTTTCTTCTCAAGGGAAACCTGGAATAACTTAATTCAGTTCCAGCATGGTCTCCCTCCTCTAGTTGCTGAAGAGCTCTAACACAGGGGTCTCCAACCTTTGCAACTTTAAGTCTGAAGGACTTCAGCTCCCAGACTTCTCCAGCCAGGAAAGCTGGCTGGAGAAGTCTGGGAGCTGAAGTCCTTCAGACTTAAAGTTGCAAAGGTTGGAGACCCCTGCTCTAACACATTTTTTACAAAGACGTTTCCAGGAACAATGTTTATTGTGCCAGCACTTTTAAAAGGATACATTTTTCAACACAATTGTTAGAATCTCAACACTTCGTAACAACTTAGAGTAAAAGCTGTTATAAACTCTGATCAGTCCATGCTTATTTAATGGGGTTTTTTTGTTTTGGGACAAAAGAAAAATACAGATCACAAAAGGAAATTCTCTTTGTGTTTGAATAACTGGTTTTTGGTTTTTTTTCCTGTTATCATATTGTAGATAATTGAAAGTAGCTTGAATCTTTATGTTGTTGGTTGGTTGGGGTTTTTTGTTTGTTTTTTTGCCTGTGTCCTGCTATTATCCTGATAGAATCCTAATTAATATAGTAGCTGAAGTTTTGTTTGTGTTATCAGTCTGATTGCTGTGGTGGTCTGCATAAAATGAGAGGCAGTTCAAAACCTCCTTTTTTCCGACTTGAAAACAAAACTCAGAATACTGGTGATTTGTTTCTTGTTGTTTTGAGGTAATTTCCTACGATCTGAGAACTTAGGGAAATGCTGCCTTCATGTCTGGGCTGTGCTTTGTTTTAAAAATCACACTGCTTTGCACATCCTTAATTTCTGATATGGTGTGTGATGCTAGCCTCACATTGGTGGAATGTGTAGAGCAGGGCTCCCCAAATTTGAAAACTAATTCCCAATATTCCCAGCATGGCCGGCTGAGGAAGTCTGAGAATTGAAATCCACAGGTCTTAAAATTGCCAAGACTGGAGACCCCCAGTGTAGGAAAAGTGTCTGTGTGCATTTGGGTTTATATTATATTTTGTTCATTTTTGTAGGATTCACCATAATGACTTATCGTATACCTTTTTAAAAAAAATGATGATGTAAGGCCAATGTAGGTGACATTAAAATTAAACATACAGAAAGAGATAAATAGTGTGACATGATTCATGTTCCTAGACATCATCCTCACTATGAACATTTGTTTTCTCACTTTCCAGGTTTACTTAAAAGCACCCATGATCCTTAATGGGGTTTGTGTTATTTGGAAAGGCTGGATAGATCTCCAAAGACTGGACGGAATGGGCTGCCTAGAATTTGATGAGGAGCGAGCACAGGTAAAGAAGATAGCCACAGGCTCTCGTGTACTATTCCGTGATTTCAAAACTTCATGCATTTTTATAATACACTAGTTGATAACTCAGCGTTACCCAGGAATTTATTTATAGAGAGAAAATATCCAGACCAAACATAATTTCTAATATTGGATTTTCCCCCTTACCAGATGGAGCCCCCTTCTGGAGTGCTGTGAAGCCATTACCATGGCAACTCCACTGCTCTATACAGTAGAAGCCATTTTAAGGCACAACAGGCTGTATCTTAACAAAATACACACCCCGGGGGGTGTCTTACCCCCACAGTATTTTTTTACAGAGAGTAAGTCCCCTGTGTACCAAGTTTGGGTGAAATTGCTCAAGGCGTTCCAGAGTTATGCTGGAACATAACACACACACAGCCATTTTTATATCTATATAGATTTATACATTGAGGTTGAAGGAATCCTATAATAAGGGGGTCTCCCAACTTGGCCACTTGTGGACTTCGGCTCCAGAATTCCTCAGCCAGCCATACTGCCTGGGGAAATTGGGAGTTGGAAGTCCGCAAGTCTTTAAAAATGGCCAAGTTGATAGGCCTCCTGGTGTAATGGATTGAAAACATCAGCAGAGTCAAAGTAAAGAAATAGGTTCAGTACCTTTTGAGTCTGTCTGATTCTTTTTTTCTTTTGACTTTAGGTTGTTGTTCTTTTCCTTCTTTTTTTCGTATTCATTGCACATAATTTAAATGTCCAATAGTTTCCTCGTATGTCACTCATATAATTACAAGAGAATGCAAGTAGAAGTTTACTCATACCTCTTTAGATGATATTGAGTTCAATGAACCAATTTCATTGTAATTTTATTACAATATTATTACAATGACAATAAAGATTATTATTATTTGGGTTTGGGCTGGTAAATATTGTTCAGTTATGACCGTGTATGCTTTACTGGGTGCTAAAATATTTTTCCTGTGGCAGGTGACGCTTTGTAAAAAGACTAAAAAAATCCTTATATGTAAAACTGAATACTGGGATTTGCATGGCCACATAGAGCTTTGTGGCTTCTGTACTGACATTGGTCCACTCTCCATCCTGGTTTACATCATGAAATGACAGCTGGGGAGACAATGGCCAGGAACAAGGTTCCCACATGGCAGTTGGTGTTACGTTCCATCTTGGCACATTGAAAAGGGATTGTTTTATACCCAGATAAAAATGGACCTAAAGGGCCCCATCTACTCCATGAAAGCGAAATCCAGTATCCGATGGGTGTTGGCTTTTCAGTGCAGCTGGCTGAGACCTTCACTGATGTTTATTGATTAATAGAAGTTGGGATTAAATTAGGCAAAGCCCCACTGATGCTCTTTTACATCATTTCTCAAAATAGCTCAAGGGCTCAGAAAATGCCTTAGGCATAAAAGCCAATTTAATGTGGTTTTTTGGTATAGTCATTTGATTTTTAGGTTTAAATTTTAATGTACTCAGACTCAGAGCATATTAAAATATAGTTGGATTCTCTGGAGCCAAAGCAAGGATCAGCTGAAATGGTTGGAAAATCTGATTGCTAATGGAATATGAGCAAATGTTATGTGTTTATATTAACAATTATACATACGGCTTTTGATTATTAAGCAGGGTAAAACATACCAAAAAGAAAAGATAAATATATATTTTTAGAAACAGCGCATCAGAATTACACATGGCTGTGTATGGTTGGACATGTAGTTCCTCAGCACAGAATAGTTAATTGAGAAATGTTAGCAGAAACTTCACAATATTTTTTAAAAATATACTAGACTTATGCAACAACAAGCTTTTCAGATTATAAAACTTATGGTAGAAGATTCTCATGTTTGGTTTGAAAAAGCCAGGCTGAATTTATAGACACTAATATTCAAAAAAGCTTCTGGCAATTGAATAATATCAAGAATTTTATTCAGCTGTACTACATTTTCCTTCTGGTAGCAGCCAGGTTTATTACTGTATTATCTGGTGCAATGCACAAGGGTTATAAAGAGATGGTGCCAAGATAATGCCTTTTTAAAATATCATATCAACACTTAGAGCAAGCATATTTCTTAGATGCAAATCAGCAGTGAATTCCTCACACACAAGTTGTAAATTATTTCCTATCCTTCAGTGCCTGTATGACGGAGACAGGCACCCTGTGAGAATCCACACATGGCCGCTATAACAGTAGAGGAATTAAAGTTGTGTGAATAGAAGGAAATATTACATTCATATATAATGTTGCAGGAACCAATGTGAGTCAGTCACCAAGGACCAGAGGTTTGTCCTTCCAAGCTTTCAGACTCGTGCTGTAGCCCATCCTCAGGGAACATCTCAATCCCCAGGATGTGTGCCCAGGCTGTTGTACGTTGAGAAGTTCTGAGAATGGGCTCCAGCACAGGTCTGAAAGCTTGGAAGGACAAACCTCCAGTCCCAATGACCGATTGAATTGAGCGACGCCCATACCTGGTTTTTTTCAACGTGAGAAAAAATAGAATGATTAACGATGGGACGAGTGCAAATTTTTTTAAATGCCTCATTTGTTTATCAAGGCAACTCTTGAGTCTGAAAGAATATATATGTAGCCACAGGGCTGTATCCATTGCAGGGTGCATTTGATTTAAATCAGCTTGATTTAAATCCAGATTTAAATCAGTAGTATAAAAGGCTTGATTCAAATCAACTCGATTTAAATCATTATTTTTAAAGAGCCACTGCCACCTCTGTCCCGCAGCGGCTCCTCCTCTGACCCACTATTGACCCGACAGTCCCAATATTGCAGAATATACAGCCTCATGCTACGTAACTAAGCTCCATTTCATGCTGAATAAACTCAATGATTAATGTCTCTTAAAAAGAAGACTATCTTTATTTAGATAGATTTTTTTTTTACTCCAAAAGCATTTGATTAACCTAAATAAAAAATCCAATGTAAATTTTAAAAATCCATTTTTTTAAAATCATCGATTTTTCTCCACCCCGATGCATTGTATGCTCTTGTTTCACGATGCATCATTCAGTTCTCTTGCAAAAGGCAGAATTCGGTCACCTGGCGGCGTCAGTCAGTCAAACCTTTGATTCCAATGTAAGTAAGACTACCTTTTTTTTTCCTGACTCTGGTTTCTGGTTGGTAGCAGGAAGATGCATTAGCGCAGCAGGCATTCGAAGAAGCTCGGAGAAGAACCCGAGAATTTGAAGACAGAGATAGGTCTCATCGGGAGGAAATGGAGGTGAGAGTCTCACAGCTGCTGTCAGTTACTGGTTAGTACTCTACCAAACATCTAGATTTTTTTTTTTTTTTTACAATGTTTGATATTTCAGTGTTGGGATTTTGAGAACTGTTGTTTAAGTGAAGATTAGTCCATACATTTATATAAAAAAATGTTACTCCTTCTATTAAAGCAGATTTTGTAACATGACACAATGCTGGTCTCATAGTCCCTAGGTTGGTTTCTTGCCACAGTTGTTAAGCGAATCATTGCAGCTGTTACGTTAATAACACCGTTGTTAACTGAATCTGGCTTTGCTTGTCAGAAGGTCATACATCCCTTCGACCGATCCCTTCGACCGATCCGCTCCCACAGAGAGGGCCTTCTCCGGGTACCGTCGACCAGGCAATGCCGGTTGGCGACGCCTAGGGGAAGGGCCTTCTCTATGGCGGGCCCAGCCCTCTGGAACGACCTACCCCCCGAACTACGAACCACCTCGGACCTCCGCCTCTTCCGCCAACGTCTCAAGACTTATTTATTCCAACAAGCCGGCCTAGCATAACCCCCATTTTCTGACTTTTAAATGTGGATAAATTTTAAATTCTTAGGGTTTTAAAATGGGTTTTAGCACGGGAATAATTTAATAGTTTTTTAATGATATATTTTTGTATTTTGTATGGTTTTTAATATTGCCTGTGCGCCGCCCTGGGTCCTTGCAAGGAGAAGGGCGGGGTATAAATGTAATAATAATAATTTTTTAAAAAAATAGAAGGTCGCAAAAGGGGATCCCATGAATTCAGGACACTGCAACGGTCACGAGTAATTCTTGATTAACAACCCATGCAGCCCTTGCTGTCATGCCTTACAACTGCATAGCGAAGGAAATTCTGGTTACGACTGCTGTCATAACCCAAGGACTACTAATAACTTGCAAATCTGAATGTGCTTCCCCCTTCCCTCCCTTTATCTACTAGAGAAAGTCATGCTTAAGATACTTCCTCAAATTACATTTCTGTCCTGGTCTCAGACTTCTTTTATCTATTATCTTGGCTGCAGCTCTTCCTCCTGTTCCTCCAGATTATTCTCTCGGCCCGTTACACAGTCTTAGGGATCGCCCCCGTAATTGAGTTATTTTCGGTGAGGTTTCAGGAGGCAACTGGACTTCCTTGTTTTTTTCTTTTGAAGACGTTTTGCTTCTCATCCAAGAAGCTTCTTCAGCTCTGACAGAGTAGTGGGGAATGGAAGGGTTTATATTCCTTGCAGACAGCTGGTCATTTGCATCCTTTTACAGTAGGGGTGTCAAACTCGTGGCTTCACATGACATATCATGATATATTTTTTCCTTTGCTAAACTGGGCATGGGTGTGGCCAGAGCCTGACGCATCCAGCTCGTGGGCCCCAAGTTTTAGCAGGTCGTTGGAGCACTTGCAGGTTTACCTGTGTCCTCAGAGTCACCTGAGTGGTGCTCCTGGTTCTTGTAGTCTGCAATTTTTCCTCTGGAAATCCATTCCTACTCCCACCCCATTCCAAGGGTCTTCATCCCAAATTGGATAGCTAAATCCTTCCATTCCCCGCCATTCTGTCAGAGCTGAAGAAGCTTCTTGAATGAGAAGTGAAATGTCTTCAAAAGAAAAGAAAAAACAAGGAAGTCCAGCTGGGGATAAAGGCACTTTTTGGACAACCATGACCTGGATGACTGAGAATCTCTACAGACTTTTGGTGAAGGCTTTGCTCATCTTTCTCTTGGGTAGGCTATTTTAAAGAGGGGGAAACGCATCTTGCCAAAAACCATCTGTGCACCACAAGTGGAAGCCCTACACTAAATACCATTTGATGGCTCCAGGATTAAAACCCATCCTTTAGGACAGGGGTCTCCAACTTTTGCAACTTTAAGTCTGAAGGACTTCAGCTTCCAGAATTCTCCAGCCAGCTTTGCTGGCTGGAGAATTCTGGGAGCTGAAGTCCTTCAGACTTAAAGTTGCAAAAGTTGGAGACCCCTGCTTTAGGAAGTAAGGCTGGTTATCATTTTCACTTTCCTCAGTTTATGCATTTCAAATGCCACAATTGTATTGTGTTTCCCCGAAAATAAGACAGGGGTCTTATTTTCTTTTGACCCCCCCCCAAATAAGCCCTTGGCCTTGTTATTTTTGGGGTGCAGGAGGCCCCTTAATCTCAGCCCGTGGATCAGCTGAGAGGTTCTGTCTCTGTTTCTTGAAGCCCTAACGTCACTGGGCCTGTTGTTCTTTTTGCAGCCGCCTCTAAGAGAAGGGGCGCGGTAACTAGGGTTTGTGGGAGCGGCCTCTGCGAGGCCATTCCGCGTGGATGGAAGGTGCGTGTGGGGTGTGTGGGGCATGTTACCGCCTCCTTTCCTGCCCCCCTCCCCGGAGGAAATGGCAGGGACCGGCTGCACATGCGTTTAAATATTTCAGGGGAGGGCTTATTTTAACGTATGCACTCAAAAGCCTGCTTGGGTTTATTATCCAGGGAGGTCTTATTTGGGGAGAAACAGGGCAGAATATTTGAAAAGATTCAAATCACTGCCTTGAATTTTAGCTCTGTTCTCACGGATCGTGCAGAAAACAGGGGCTGTTCTAGAAAACCGAAGTCCAAGCTGTCTATTATTCAGATTGCGAGGTTGCTGAGCACGTACAATTAGGATGCCTAAAGATTTTTAAAAGTCTCCTTGTTATAAATGTACACAGAGGATTGCTGCGAAGTCTGCACAAAAGTTCCTTTTGTAAAATAAAAAAAGAAAAAGAACCATGCGTAGCTTAAATTACTTTAATAGATACCACATTTGAGCTCAATAAAAAGGGAAATCCCTGCACTCCTTGGTCTGCCACTCCTCAAAAGAGGCGCCAGCTCTTCGGAAGTCTTCATCCAACTCTTAGCAGCATATGAAAATGATCACAGATTGTATTCTTTATTTATACAATTTCTCTCCTATAAAAGATTTTTTTATTTGCTTTAGTCTTCTGCATGTGCAAAAACTTAAGGAACTCTTCTGGCCTAAAACATCCGCAGGGTCCTTATTTTAGATTAGCCTCATGACAGTTTTGAAAGCTAGGAATGAATATTGTTCTTAGACCCATCGTAGCTACCCCTTCCTTAAATGAAAGACTTCATTCATGTTCCCACAAGCAACATCAAATGCATCTTTTTAGCAAAGTCAAGTTGTTAGAGAATAAGATCTAAAATACAGAATGAGAATATTCAACCAATGTGTACATAATTTTAGGGACATGGTGCTCAGTGGCTAAGACGCTGAGCTTGTCGATCAGAAAGGTCAGGGGTTCGAATCCCTAGCACCGTGTAACGGAGTGAGCTCCCATTGCTTGTCCCAGTTTCTGCCAACCTAGCAGTTCGAAAGCACATTAAAAAATGCAAGTAGAAAAATAGGAACCACATTTGGTGGAGAGGTAACAGCGTTCCGTGCGCCTTCGGCATTTAGTCATACCGGCCACATGACCACGGAGACATCTTTGGACAGCACTGGCTCTTCGGCTTTGAAACGGAGATGAGCACCATTCCCTAGAGTTGGGAACAACTAGCACATATGTGCAAGTGGAATTTTTAGCTTAACTGTACATAATTTGGTGGGGGAAAGCCTTTTCTAATTTTGGTTCAGCAATTAAAACAATTTTATTGGACAATTAAATGATCTACATCTTATGGAAAACTCAGTAACATTTTTTGGGGGGGGAAAGATGCTACTTTTTAACACAAGTTGCAATTCAACGTACCCCTGAATTGCAAGAGAAGCCGTCTTCTGGAAATAACTCTTAATCGGTCAGAATGGCAGTGATATTTAAAGCAAGCGAGAGAAAGTCCTAAAAGCTTTGCAACCCAAGCAGTAGCAGATTTTTGACATTCAAAGGAGAGGGGCAGTTGGAAGAGTTGTAGTCACAGCCAGGAGACAAAAGATGCATGTGGATTGATGCTGCGTACCATGTGGCAACATCTGGAAAATATTACCTACGAAATTTCTTTTTATGTATGGAAAGCAAAGTGTGTTTTCCTGTCTGACTATTTTAAAGTCTTAATGATGTTTCGGAGTAAAGAGATGCATGCGATATAACATTCAATGGATGCCGTTTGACAAGGGTGATAGCCTTAATTTTCCATGCAACTCAGAACCCAACGTTTTTATTAGAATTTAAAGTACGCTTTCCTTATTGACCAGAGAAGCAAAGCTAGCATCCCGAACGAACGGAGGCATCTGATCATATATCTTCTTAATGCCAGACCTTGTACTATTCGTTCTTATCTCCCCATGGGCAATGCGCTGCAGAAGCTAAGATAGATAGGCAAAGCTAGCTGCTTGGCTTATCCCATTTATACAACGCAAAGATAGACATATAAATCAGTTCAAACAAGAACATTACAAGGATTTTGTTTGCTGGATACATATTAATGCCCCCGACAAGCTGTTGTTGCTGCTATTCTTGTGGTAGCTTTGTTTCACCACAAGGCCTACCACATAATGGGGATTGTACAAAAGATGCTGTTTTGCCTTGTGGGAAGACAGTAAATATACTGGCTTTAAACTTCCAAAAGATACACATAACAGCCTTTTTGCAGCACTGTAGAAACTAGAATTCCGCTTAGTTTCAAGCAGTTCTGTAGGGAAGCGAGATCCTCGGCATGGTAAGCTTTTGAATTGTGTAGTCTAGAGGCAAGAAAAATGTTGCGTTGAGTATAAATAGAAGAAAAATATTATGTCTTACCCTTTTTGGTTGATGGGTTTCTATAGAAAACAGAGAAGGGGAAGTGACATTTAATATCAAGCTATATGGTCATGGAAAAATGGCTTTGCATGTTTTGAAATACTGAAACATTTAATTGAGGCTCTGATAGCCTTTGTTTATTTAAGAGATGTTTAGCCTGTTTTTCAGGACACACAAGTCTTACCAAAGAAGCTTGTAAGATTATAAAACATAAGAAAAGACAATTACAGTTAAAAACCAAAAAGCTTTTCTTTGAAAAAGTAACATGAAACGGTAAGCTATGGGCAATTTCTCAACTGAAAGCTGAATCCTTGGCACATTAATTCATTTTTCTCAGCTGGACAAATCTTTATATGCCTTTTGAAAGTCTATTGCAGGTCTTAGCTTCTTGGGGATGTTTTTTCCATTAGGAAAAAAAAGTGTTAATAGTGATGCTATAAATATATAATCACTATTGATCACTGTCAGTCAGGGTTTCACTGTTGCTCAGCCCTTTTTATCTGCATTGACTGAAAGGAAAGCATATATTACAGGATCGCTTGACTTGCAAAGATTATCTGCTCTCTGCAACATGTAACGCAAATTCTAAACAAAAAGGAAAGCAGTTCTCTTAGCAGCTTACTTTTGTAGCTGCCCTGCTACTGGTTTATTTTGCTGGCATTTTATACAGCAGTCTAGCCTCTTCTTCAGAAAGAGACCATCAATATTTCTGTGGACATTAAACAACGCTTCAGGTGTTTGTGGGTTTTTTTTCCCTCCCTCTTTGAAACTCACAAATCAGAATATAATTCTGAAATATAAGAAAGCAGGCATTTTCAATAGTCAGTATTGAGAATGTGCAGAGAGTATATCTAATTTTGTCTTCCTTTGGAAAGGGGGGAAAAGGATTTATGTCAACGTTTAACATCATATTTATTACTTGCTTGTTTGCTTGCCACCTATTAATTTTGTAGTACAGGGTTGGCCTTTTTTTTTTTTAACATACTATCAAAGATATTCATGTGCAAACTGAGAAAATATTTCTGCCTTTCCTGGGTTGGCTGGTGAATTTTAGAGTGCGTGTTGTACATGAAAAGATTTGAACCCAGAGATCGCCTTAGGATTTCCTGGTCTTTGCAGCTCTAAGCTGAATTTCAACCAGCCAAACCAAGAGAGGAACATTATCTGGCAAGATTGTTATGGGACAACTCCTTAGCCATCAACTTGGTTAATTAGAAATGGTGAACTAGTAGCACTTTTCAGGGTATTCTTGAGTAAGCAAGCAGCTGTATATAGGTTGAGGTTTAATAATAATAATAACGACGATGATGATGACGATAATAATAAAGACACAGTAACTTTTTTAAATTAAGCTTTAAGATACAAGGTTGTCATTGTCTTTGCCATTAAAACTGGTGTAGTAATAGATTTCCTAGGTTCACTTTAGTTGAGATGGATGGATGGATGGATGGATGGATGGATGGATGGATGGATGGATGATTGGTGAGTGGGTGGACAAACAGACATACTAGATAGATAGGTGGGAGGGGAGAAGAAAGGAAGATGATGGATGGATGGATGAAGGAAATAAATAAATTGTATTTGGATTTAATTGTTTATTTTACATCTCCTTAGCCTTACTCAATTTCTGGATTAGCAAAATTCTAATATTCCAAAATTGTGTAAAATATACTTGAGTACCTGAAATTCAGTATTGTTGGACCTCAGCTGCCTATCTGACAGACAACCTTTGGTATATGAACAGGACTCTTTTCAGCACAGGGGCTGGTTAAAATTATTCCCAGGATTAAATCTTATTCTTATATGGCTAAAGAAAGTGGCCTCTTCCCAAAAGCCCTGAAATGAAATAAATCTGGAATCTGTTTATTGGGAATTATGGCGGTATCAAGCATGGGGAGTGAGTAAAAGAATCATATCAAGAAATTACAAATGTGATATTATTCCAAATATGAAGGAATGGTTGTCAGAAATGTAAGGTCTTAGCTGTTTCGGGAAAGACAATAACTTCTATCAAAGAATGTAACGATTTATGTTACTATGGAAGAGATCTTGTAATAGCTTGCAATAATATCCTATATTATTTGTAATACACTAGTGAATTATTTAGTAACCAGTAACTATTGTTCCTTATAAAAATAAAAGATGGA
This sequence comes from Rhabdophis nuchalis, assembly GCA_039707465.1. Classification (NCBI taxonomy): domain Eukaryota; kingdom Metazoa; phylum Chordata; class Lepidosauria; order Squamata; family Natricidae; genus Rhabdophis; species Rhabdophis nuchalis. Next base: position 6,549,536 of record CM077658.1, on the reverse strand, counting down.
TTTTCTTATTTTTCTTTCTAAGTTTGCATTTGTAATTCGTTTGGGGTTGTCTCTTCTATTTATTTTTTTTAACAAAGCTTGTTTGGTTAAATGTATATGTTAAGAATGCTAAATAAAAAATACAACTTTAAAAAAATTGAAAGAAAATGAAACCTTTATGCAGCTAATTCTAATGTCCTTTTTATCGGTGTATGTATACGTACATTATGTTAATTTGTTTCGATGGTTCAATATTTAATTTGTAGAAATTGCTTGAGATGCTTTAACTAACAATGGATTTGACAATATCTACAATATTTTGTTTGCTCCCAGAAATCCTTAAGAGTGCGTGTGCATTTTAAAATTTTTGCCTATCATTCTATTTTAATGAGTTTATACATGAGCTATAATGGCTTTTGTATTGGGTCTGTCGTGCAAAGATTTGATTTAAATGTATATGGCATGAAGCTCTTCCAAGAGGCAGTTGGTCATATTGTTTAATTTTTAATGTAGCTATACAATTAGAAAATTTGAGCTTAACTTCTCTCACAATTTCCAGCATAATGGTAATAACAGTGAACTTTTTTTTTACGTAAAGTTACAAACATATAATCCTTGACTTATGGCCAACCTGAGCCCCAAATTTCTGTGGTTAAGCAAGAAAATTGTTAAATGAGTTTTGCTCCATTTTAAGACTTTTCTTGCTACAATTGATAAAATGAATCACTGCAGTAACAAGGTTATTAAGTGAATCTGGCTTTCCCATTGACTTTGCTTGTCAGAAGAATCTCAAAAGGTGATCACACGATCCCAGGACACAGCAACTGTCATAAATACCATCCAGTTGCCGAGTAGCTAAGTTTTTATAAAGATTACAAACAGTTTCTCCCCCCCCTCCCCCCAACCTCTTCCTCCCTCCCCCCTTCCCAGACTTCCCAGAACAAGCACAGGGTATAACTTTCACGAACATAAAACTAAGATACATACACATTATCCCTAATTCTCTAACTATAACTCAAAACATCATAGACATAAACTACTTAAAAAAATATTTCATTCATATGCTATATAAACCTTCTTATTTGAATATTTTTTTTGCATATAATCGATCCATCTTCTCCATTCTAATATATATCTTTCATTTGAATGATCTTTAAGATACGATGAAATTTTTGCCATCTCAGCCAGGTGCACAACTTTTAAAGTCCATTCCTCTGTGGTAGGTGGATCTTGCTTCTTCCAATACTGTGCCACCAGCAACCTGGCAGCTGTTATCAAGTTCAAAATCAACTTAATTTCTATTGCTGTACAATCCGTAACAATTCCCAACAGGAAGAACTGTGGTGTAAATTTAATTCCGAGTAGCTAAGTTTTGATCACGTGACCACAGGAATGGCTACACTGGTCGTAAGTGTGGGCAAATGGCCGTGACTCACTTTTTTCAGTGCTGTTCTAAGTTCGCTCACCAACCGAGGGGTTGTAAGTCTGTCACTAAATATTCTCTTTTCAAAGGCGGTAATAAAACAAGTTGATTATAGCTTTTCATCATGGAGAACACAGAAAGATGGAAGCTTTGAAGTGGAAAATTCCAACGTTAGGAATGTCTGGAGTTAGTGGAGACTAAATCAGGGTGAAAGTGAAAAAGCAGAAGATATCTAACTCTGTGAAATATAGGAACAGTCACTGCAAGAGAAGAGGAGTAGATGCCTAGATAAACATGTACATCTACAACTGGATATTTTAAAACCTTCCAATTTGGGCACTGACGCAGCGTTATGAGCCCAAGGCCATCCATCATTCTCTGCTCGGTTTGTTAGTTGTCCCAGTGGTGGTTTCAAATGTCCTCTAAAACATTTTGAATTGATTTGCAACATTCTATTATCTCTAATTTCTCTTCCATCCCTTCTTTTCATCCCCTTCGTCTCGTCTAGGCAAGAAGACAACAAGACCCTAGTCCTGGATCGAACCTGGGAAGTGGCGATGATCTCAAACTGCGCTGAGAGGCAGCACTGCGCTTTTTAAACTGGGCAAATTACGGAATTAAAAGACCAGAAACTGTGACGACTGGATATATATATATAAGGAATATATAACCTTTCCCCTGATCTGCGGCAGCCAAACTATCATGTCCTACCATGGTTTGCACTATGTTTGTGTTGCATTACCTGTGTTTCTGTTCTTTAATAAGCATGTCGCCAGTGGGGAATTTGAGATTCTTGTTTTTTCTATGCAAGCTTATGATTTCTTGGCACTCTTTTAGCAAAGAGAGAACTTGACACAGCCATAAAACGTTCCTCAGCCGACACGTGTTCATTTCAGGATAGGTCCGAATAAATTTTTGTGAGTTCTTTAAAAAAAAACACACACCAAAACTTTCTAATTTTATATGAGATGTTGGAAGTTTGTCATAGTGTTCTTGCTTTGTGGTTGTCTCTTTTTGCACTTTTTTATCAACTTGCAAAAGACTTTTTTACCCTTTTACATTATGCAACCTGAATCAAGTAACACAAGTTGTTGCCTGTTGATTTATTGAATGACATGGTTTTATTTTTAAAAGTGCCATAGCGTCCTATTATTTTAGTTTACATGTCCAGTGGCAAAACGTTTAAAGGCATCTTAACCTATCAGCACATTCTGCTGTAAATTGAATTCTGAAATGGTTCTTCTGAAATCAAGACATTTAAGTAATGGTTCAGTGCGTACAGAATCTCCCTCTGGTTACAAGATTCCTTTTTGTACGTCTGCGTGTGTTTACGCTCCATTGATCCCATATTTTCCAGTGGGATTAAGCTTTCGGGTACCATTAATCAATGTTCACCTTCCCCTCCTTCCATTTATTACTCAAGAAGTATTCTCTGCTTTGTGTTGTATCTAAATAGTTTTGCTCTGTTTAGCTAAGCCATCCACTTGAAATACCTACCTGCAATATTCATTTAGACTTTTTAGAGTGAGTAGATAATGGTTGTAGGCTGAAGAGTGGACCCTCCTTTTAGGTTGTTGTCTGATGTAAAAGCCAAGGCAAGAGGCAAAAGGTAAAGGCAGAATTCTGCCTGCTTACATTTTGCAAAATCGACATCCCTCCTTGGTCTTTCAATATTTTTTAGTCAACCAATAAAGGGCTTGTTTTGTGCATAACTGGGTAATGCAGCAGTTGATGCTTTTTGGAACCCTCCTCGTGAAGCAGAGCTGCTGGCCCATCAAACACCCTCCGAGGACTTTAGAGCGTGAATGAACAGGCAAGATGCTAAGCTAGCCAAGATGACGATTGGCCACAAGCCAGGAAGGTGAGGTCTTCCTACTTGGGCCTGCCTGCTTTTAAAAAATTGACATGGCACCATTCCAAATCATGCATGTTGGGGTGGCAGGTGAAAGCAGTGACCAGCTATGGGTCAACCCAGCAACCCAGCATACGAATGCCACTCCGACTGGGGAAGGTCAAGGAGAGTCATGTCAAAAAAAAGCCCCTTGGGGCTTGTTCTGAGATCTCTTGCAGGGTTCAGAGGATGTGTGGTGGCCCCTAGGGACATGGGGCCCAAATAAGCCCACAAGATGGACCGTAGCAGGACCTGAAGTCAGAAAGGCTGGTAGCTTTTGCACCAAGGAAAAGAATCAACTCAAAAGAAGTTGCCTTTGTAGCTACTACCACTCCCCAACAGATTTCTTGAAGCTGGTAGTTAAGGCTATACCCATCATTTGAACCTCAGGATTTTAAAGTTCTACTTGCTAACTTTGAGGATGTAATAATGATATAACTGCAATCATCTCATCTAATTGTTTCCTATCAGTTATTATTATTTTTTTCATTTATTTTTTCTACTGTTTTGTATATAATCCTCTCCCCCCAAATATTCTGCTGATACCAGAAGAATAACTAAGATGCATTATTATTTTTTAAATAATGGGAGCTGAATTAGAAACAACTACAGATGTATGTTAATAGCTGGTGAAATTCCCCAGAGGTGACAATCCTGGATTTTATCTTTACTGTAACGGTTGATTATTGGTACTGTTCCCAGATATAGATCTCTTAAACAGATCATTGTCGCACATCATTTTATTATTTTTGATATTGTTTTTTTTTCCCTTAAGAAATAATGCTTCAAAGAGTTTCTAGCTGCTGTTATAATCCATAACGTTCTGTTCCCTTTTATTCACAAATAGCATGAGGTTACCTGGTTGCTTCCATTATGATTTGAGGGAGGGGGGAAAAAACTCCTTAGGTATGCAAACTATATTCTTGCATATTAACCTTTGTGTGTAAATATTTTTATCCTATTCCTTAGAACCATGCTACTTACGGTCAATTCCATTGATCACATTGGTTTAATAAGGTGGGATATATAAAGGGGATTTGCCATATTTTCAGGCAATTCATGATAAAATCAATTAAATCAAGACACCTAAAACTGATCATAGTTTTCAATTTCCAATTGTTTAGAGAATAAAGCAGAGTATGAAAAACACCACAATTTTACAGTCTAGTTTCTCCTTGTCCTAATGTTCTTTTTTTTTTTTTTAATCGGATTACACATGAAGCTATGGTTAATTAGGAATTTCCTGATTTAATGCCTTTTGATGCAAAGGTTTATTAAACCAAGGTATGATTGTCAAAAGAGGCCGCTATATCTTAATGCTGGCATTAAGATCAACGAGTGTTTTCCGTCGCTATTTCGTGCAAACCTATTGAACTTAAACATTAAGTTATTGATGCAATTTGATATTTTCATAATTTCTATTTAAACAGAAGTTGCATCATCTTCATGGAACCATCTTTTAAGAGTTGCCTTAAAGCATCAACATTGCTTTTGCTGTCTTTTTCTCTGTCATGTTCATAATAAACTTCTGTGTAGTGAAACAGGTGGCTGTCTATTTCTTTGCAACCAAATTCCGAAGCAGTGCAGGCACTCGTAAAGTTTAAGAACAGGACTGACTTTTTTAAAAAGAAATATTGGGCAAATTATTATTATTTTTCTAAGCTGCATTCCTAAAGCGCGATCATTATTTTGTTTCCTTTTTGAATAGATTCTCAGCGTACAGTTGAAAAATTAGAAAATTCCATTTTTGCTTAAGTCATCCATAACATCCCATAGTATATATTTTTCATTCGTTTCTAGACCGTAGAGAAATTTCTTCGGAAATATATTTCCAGAACCAAACATCAGTTCAATGAAAACTTTTCCAATGCGACTGTCATTGTCCAGCACATCCAAATGTAAACCACGTGACCGTTGGGATGGTGCAACGGTCACAAGTGTGAGAAATGGCCATAGGTCCCTTTTTTCAGTGCCGTCATAACTTCGGACACTCGCTAAGCGAGCGGTCGTTAAGTTGAGGACTACCTGTACTCAACTGCCTGCTTTGGTCAAGTGTAATTGCATCTGTGGTACGTGCCAAGAGGGGACCGCAGCTACACCTGTGGATTTCTTAATGCGTTGCATTTGAGATTTGACTGCTTTCAATGTCTTCACCGCGGGGAGCTTGTCGATCAGGGAGGTCGGCCGTTTGGCGGTTCGAATCCCTAGCGCCGCGTAACGGAGGGAGCTCCCGTGACTTGTCCCAGCTTCTGCGAACCTAGCAGTTCAAAAGCAGGTAAAAAATGCAAGTAGAAAAAACAGGAACCACCTTTGGTGGGAAGGGAACAACGTTCCGTGCGCCTTCGGGCGTTAAGTCATGCCGGCCACATGACCATGGAGACGTCTTCGGACAGCGCTGGCTCTTCGGCTTTGAAACGGAGATGAGCACCGCCCCCTAGAGTCAGGAACGACTAGCACAGATGTGCAAGGGGAATCTTTATCTTCAGCTTTCAAGCAGGTCCCACTGATGCCCTTTCATCCCTCAACAGCTGGGGTAAAATCCGTGATCCATCGTGAACAATAAAACCAGGTGGAGTGGATTGCAGGGAGGGAAGCAGGTGCAGAGTTTTTAAACAACCCCCCCCCCACCAGAAAGGGTCTGAATGGACAGAAACCTTCTTGGGGGAGTTTTACACACAGCTGCTTTTCTTTTTTCCCCTTATTTCCTTGCAATAGAATACAGTCCACATCCCAGCAATGTAAACCAGGGGTCTCCAACCTTTGCAACTTTAAGTCTGAAGGACTTCAGCTCCCAGACTTCTCCAGCCAGCAAAGCTGGCTGGAGAAGTCTGGGAGCTGAAGTCCTTCAGACTTAAAGTTGCAAAGGTTGGAGACCCCTGATGTAAACTATTCTACAATTTATGTCCGTCCTCACCTATTATTTTTTTATTTTTTTAATGGCAGTAACCGTCAAAACCAGCCAAGAGCAGGCAGGCAAGTTTGTAAAAATGCATTAAGGGAGAGCAAAGGACCAAACTTGTATTAATCTGCACAGAACTTCAGGGGGCCAATCCTCAAGTTACAGCCATTTGTTTACCGACCATCCAAACTTAAAAACGGTACTGGGGGGCAAAAAAGGCGATGCACGGTCATTTTTTTCACACTTCACAACCGTTGCAGCAACGGCCATGTGTTTGTGACAATGGATCCCCTTTTGCAACCTTCTGAGTGGGGAAGCCAGACTCACTTTGCAACCGAGTTACTACCTGAACTGCTGTGATTCACTTAACTCTGGCAAGAAACGTCGTAAAGTGGGGCAAAGCTCACTTAACAACGTTCAGTGGAAATTGTAAGGGCCAAGTACGGTCATAATTGTGAACTACTTTTAATCCTCGTAATGTTTCAGGGCTGAGAGGAGCCACAGCTCCAGGCAACTTAATGAATTTCTTTTGATTTAAAGGTAAAGGTTTCCTCTCGCAGGGGGCGATGCCCATCCCCTCCCCCCCAACAATCTAGGTCCTCCTTTTACACACCACGGAAGGATGGAAGTTCTGAGTCAACCTTGAGCCTGATGAGATTTGAACTATTGGCAGTGGGTAGAGTTAGCCTGCAATACTGCACTCTAACCACAAGGAAGGAAGGAAGGAAGGAAGGAAGGAAGGAAGGAAGGAAGGAAGGAAGGAAGGAAGGAAGGAAGGAAGGAAGGAAGATAGCAATAGCACTCAGACTTATATACTGCTTCACGGTCCTTTCCAGCCCTCTAAGCGGTTTACAGAGTCAGCTATTTGCCCCCAACAATCTGGGTCCTCATTTGACCCACCTCGAAAGGACGGAAGGCTGAGTCAACCTTGAGTTGGTCAGACCAGTCGAGAGAAAACCCATTTTTCACTACAGGTGAAAAATTAGAATATCGTGCAAAAAGGTTCCTTTATTTCAGTAATGCAACTTAAAGGGTGAAACTAATATACGAGAGAAGACTCATTACATGCAAAGCCAAGATAGTTCAAGCCGTGATTTGTCATAATTGTGATGATTATGGCGTACAGCTCATGAAAACCCCAAATCCACCATCTCAGAAAATTAGAATATTACGTGCAATCAATAAAACAAGGATGGTACATAGAACAATATCAATAGCGTTTCAAGGTGTTAATTATCATCTTTAAAGCGCTCCATGGCACAGGACCTAATTATTTGCGGGATCGTATCCTGCCCCATACATCCCTTCGGCCGATTCGCTCACACAGAGAGGGACTTCTCCGGGTGCCATCTAGCAGGCAGTGCCAGCGGGCGACACCCAGGGGAAGGGCCTTCTCTGTGATGGGCCCGACCCTCTGGAACGACCTACTCCCGGATATTAGAACGACTACGGACCTCCGCGCCTTCCGCCTAAAAGTAAAAACTTATTTGTTCCATCAGGCTGGCTTGGCCTAATTCACACTCTCGCCCCAGTCTGAAATTTCAAATTGCTTATTCTGTTTTAATGGGTTGTAATTTTAATGTTTATAAATTTTAGTACAGGGTAATTTAATTCGTTTTTAATTTTGTATGTATTGTATGTTTTTAGATGCTTTTTTAATTTTCCTGTACACCGCCCCGAGTCCCCTCGGGGAGAGGGGGCGGTTTATAAATTTAATAAATTATTATTATTATTATTATTAATATCGGACCTCTGAAAAGTATAAGCATGCATATGTACTCAGTACTTGGTTTGGGGCCCCTTTGCAGCAATTACTGCCTCAATGCGGCGTGGCATGGAAGCTATCAGCCTGTGGCACTGCTGAGGTGTTATGGAAGACCAGGATGCTTCAATAGCGGCCTTCAGCTCTTCTGCGTGGTTCGGTCTCATGTCTCTCATCTCATATATTAGTTTCACCTTTTAATAATAATAATCTTTATTGTCATTGTACTAAAATTACAATGAAATTGGTTAATGCATAAGTTGCATTATTGAACTTTTGCACAATATTCTCATTTTACGAGTTTCACCTGTATGTACATTGCTTAATGGGGAGGACTTCCACACCATCACACCCAGCTTCAAAGACATTGTTGAGTCCCACAACCTTGACAAATTACGGTTGTGTAGAATTTACAATACAATACAATAGCAGAGTTGGAAGGGACCTTGTAGGTCTTCTAGTCCAACCCCCTGCGTGGGCAGGAACTTTATACCATTTCAGACAAATGGCTATCTAACATCTTTTTAAAGACTTCCAGGGTTGGGGCATTCACAACTTCTGGAGGCAAGCTGTTCCAGAGGTTAATTGTTCTAACTGTCAGGAAATTTCTCCTTAGTTCTAAGTTGCTTCTCTCCTTGATTACTTTCCACCCATTGCTTCTTGTCATGCCCTCAGGTGCCTTGGAGAATAGCTTGACTCCCTCTTCTTTGTGGCACCCTCTGAGATATCGGAACACTGCTATCATGTCTCCCCTAGTCCTTCTCTTCATCAAACTAGACATACCCAGCTCCTGCAGCCGTTCTTCATATGTTTTAGCCTCCAGTCCCCTAATCTTCTTGGTTGCTCTTCTCTGCACTCTTTCCAGAGTCTCCACGTCTTTTCTACATCGTGGCGACCAAAACTGTATGCAGTTTTGAAAATAACTTTTGAGAAAGTGTTATTGCTCTCTACAAAGACCTTTCCCTCCAACCCGGAGGTTTTCCTACACACTGGAAGGGTTTTTTTCCACCCACCCCCACTAAAACTAGCAAAAGGCAAATATAATTGCAATCCACGAAGCCAAGGCCTTCATGCTACCAAGGCCTGGAGGAGTTCCCACAAAGCTTTGTTCCTTGGACTTTAAAGGCAGGATAGCTTGAGGGACCGGTCAGATGACCGTCTGAGGCTGGGTGTGGTCCCAGGAGCGTTCCAGGAATTAAAGGAGGCTATGTGGGAAAAAGGCATTCTTCACACGCAGCCCTCACTTTCTGCAGGAACATTTGCTGAAGGATTCCTTTGATGCCCCACAGAAGGACGCTGGCGTTTGTATTGAACTGACGTCGTTTGCTGAGAATATCTCCAGGCAGCAGAAGACATCAATCCTAGAAGTATTTTAGCCTGGCCATGCTACCAATGAGGCTGCAAACTATGTGCATGGCAAGGAACAGCCCCTGCCTACAAATTATTAATGCATCTCAATGGAATGGAATGGAATGGAATAGAATAGAATAGAATAGAATAGAATAATTGGAATGAAGAATAGACTGGACTGGACTAGAATAGAATAGAATAGAATATTGGAATGAAGAATAGAATAGAATAGAATATTGGAATGAAGAATAGAATAGAATAGAATAGAATAGAATATTGGAATGAAGAATAGAATAGAATAGAATATTGGAATGAAGAATAGAATAGAATAGAATATGGAGTGCAGTGGAGTAGAATAGGAGAGGAATGGAATGGAATAGAATAAAATAGAATAGAATAAGAAGAGTGAAACAGAATAGAATATTGGAATGAAGAATAGAATAGAGAGGAATGGAATAGAATAAATAGAATAGAATAGTATATAGAATAGAATAGAGAAGAATGGAGTAGAATAGAATGCAGAATGGAATGGAATGCATATCATAGTATAGAATAGAATAAGGAATAAGAATGGAATGGAATGGAATAGAATAGAATAGAATTCTTTATTGGCCAAGTGTGATTGGACACACAAGGAATTTGGTGCAGATGCTCTCAGTGTACATAAAAAGATAAGATACATTCTTCAAGAATCATAAAGTACAATACTTAATGATAGTCATAGGGTATAAATAAGCAAACAAATCATCAGGAAACAAGCGATATAAATCGTAAGGATACAAGCAACAAAGTTACAGTCATACAGTCATAAGTGGGAGGAGATGGGTGAATGATGAGAAGACTAATACTAATAGTAATGCAGCCTTAGTAAATCGTTTGACAGTGTTGTGGGAATTTGTTGTTAAGCAGAGTGATGGCGTTCAGGAAAAAACTGTTCTTGTGTCTAGTTGTTCTGGTGTGCAGTGCTTTATAACATCCTTAGGAGGGTAGGAGGTAGGACTCTTTGAGTTGGAGAAAGCCAAGCGGATGGATTTCTTTTATCCAGATGTGCCCCAAACTTTTGTAACCAGAAGTTATCCTGTTCATCTTTTTGAAGGAAGAGAAGGCTCAAAAGCCCTGCTGGCTGGGAAATTCTGGGAGTTGAAGTCCACAAGTCTTAAAAAATTCCCACGTTTGGACGCCCCTGGGCTAAGGCTAAGGGTCAGCACAGCCAGCCCACCTCCCGTTCCAAGGCTGACCTTCGGAGATGCGAACCAGCCCCGAAAAAACTCATTTTAGGTGTATAACCCAGCCGGCTGTGGGCCTTGGCTCTGACACACAAGATGTATTATCAGTAAAGTTAGCTTGAAAAAAATCGGGGGGGGGGGGGAGAGAAAAGGGGAGCATCTGTTTCTAATGAGAGGTACAAGTTTAGACCTAACTTGGCATGAATCACAGTATCTGGCAGGGCCCAAGTTTTCGTACATTGATGCCATTGAGCCCGAATGGGGGGAAGCACGTCTGGAGAATCTAGGGGTGCCGATGGGTGTGTGTGGACGTTGAGAGCAACTGCTACTTTGTGGTTAACAGCCTCCCCCCCTTCCCGTCCCAGGCTTTGGGGGGGTGACCTCATGTTCTTGCCATGCGCGAGAGTCTCGTTCCCCCCTTCTTTCTCAGCAGAGCCACATCTGGGCAAGGCTTTGGAAACACGCGCTTCCCTCCCTCCCTGGAAGAAATGAATGGGTTTGAAAGTGCCACAAACAGCCTGTCAAAGCTACTGAGCAACTAAGAGAGAGGGGAGGCACCCCACCCACCCCACCCCCGGCTCCCTCAGGCTTGGTGGGTGGGACAGGGGGCTCCCCGAAATGAAAACCAGGTTGGCGAAGCTGAAGGCTGAGCTTCGGCCTGCGGATTGGCTGTTCAGTGGGGATTTCTCCGCTGAGCTTCCTTGCTCCAACTTGAAGGGATCGCTGAATGAAGCAGATCGGTTCCGTTTTGCTCTTCCCTTCGTTCGGAATGGGTTGCGGGGGGTGCTAAGAGCCGTGGGGCCTGGGCCCCAGAGCAGATTGGGTTTTTGGGATGGGCTCGGCAAAACGGGGGTTCTTTGCAGGAGGATTTATGGATGCGAATATCAGAGGAACTTTGCTTTGCTGGAGGGAGGGAGGGGAATAGAAGAAGGGAGGGTGGGAGGAGAGACAAAAGGAGAAGGAAGGAAGGAAGGAAGGAAGGAAGGAAGGAAGGAAGGAAGGAAGGAAAATAGCAATAGCACTTAAGACATACTATATACCACTTCACAGTGCTTTCCACCTCTCTCTGAGAAGTTTTAGAGTCAGCCTATCCCCTCCTACAATCTGGGTCCTCATTTTACTCACTTAGGAAGGATGGAAGGCTGAATCAACCTTGAGTCGGTCAAGATCAAATTCCTGGCAGTGAGCAGAGTTGGCCTGCAAGACGGCCTTCTAACCACTGTGCATCATAATAATAATAATAATCTTTATTGTCATTGTACTAAAATTACAATGAAATTGGTAAATCATGGATGGAGGGATGGAGGGATCAAAGGAAGGACAATTGCAATAGCACTTATATACTGCTTTCCACTGCTTTCCAGGCCTCTCTAAGCAGTTTGCAGAGTCATCCTATTGCCCCCAATAATCTGGGTCCTCATTTGACCCCCCTCGGAAGGATGGAAGGCTGAGCTAACCTTGAGCCAGTCCGACCAGTCGAGAGAATTCTACAGCCATGTTCCACAACTGGCTGGAATTGTCCACAAGATGGAGACAAAGAGGAGGGGAAAAAAAACTAATTTTAGACTTTTCTTCTAGCATAAGGAGTCCCGGAAGGAAGAAGGGCGGTATAGAAATGTAAATATTAAATTAATAATGTCTCCCCCCCTACTCTGGGTCAACCGTCCGACTAGCGCCCCTAAGAAAAACAGGCAAGCATTTTAAAATTCCCAAAGGAAAACTTTATTGGATACACCATTTCGGTAATGAAGAATTATAAACCAGCTCTGAGATTTTTTTTCCCCACGCAAGGCTCTGTAGTTAAACCCGCCATCCTGAGCCCAACGTTTGGGAAGCCAGGTTCCGCCTGTCACAAGCCAGGACCAAGGGTGAGTGATGGAGGAGTAACACCTCCTTAAAAAACCTTGGTCCAGCTGGCCCCGCTGGTGGCACCTCGTAAGGGCCCCTTTTCCAGGGTAACAGGAGAAGACGGTCCATGGTTGGGAAGGCGGAAGAGGGCTCGACGCCCCAACGGCAGATCAAGCGGCAGGACCATCTTCTAGGAGAAGGGAAACTCCCATTACAAACCTCCACTGCCTTGTGGCTATATATCAGAGGTGGGTTTCAATTTTTTTTAGAACCTACTCTGTAGGTGTGGCCTATTTTGTGGGCGTGGCTTGACAGTCATGTGACAGGGAGGGAGTGGCCACCTTTTAAAATGTGGTGAAACTCATTTAACAACGCTCTTGCTTAGCAACCAAAATTTTGGACTCAATTGTGATGATAAATTCTTTCTTTCTTTCTTTCTTTCTTTCTTTCCTTCCTTCCTTCCTTCCTTCCTTCCTTCCTTCCTTCCTTCCTTCCTTCCTTCCTTCCTTCCTTCCTTTCCTTTCCGTTGGGTCACTGGCAGTGGCGGACCAGATTTACTTCCAGGTACGCCGGTGGAACCCCCTCTCACCGGTTCTCTAAATTTCACCAACCGGCTCTCGCGAGTAGGTGCGAGCCTGCAGAAACTCACCTGCTATATATCCATTCCTGGACGAGGCTTCAGGAGTCAACCTCCAGGCAAAATCCAGAGTCCCGGAAGTAGTTCGTGACTGTGGACAACCACGTTCTGATAAGTCTTGCGATGCAGCTGGAACCCATCGTATCAGCTCTGCCGTTCCATGGGACTATTTCAGCGACGTGGAGAAGAGGGATCTGCTGCTTGGGTAACCATCTATCCTCCATATTAATCTACCCAGCCTCGTGCCCTGGAGACGACTCTCCAGCTTTGACCTCTTCCCAGACAACGATAGCATCGTCTTTTGACCCTGAAGGATGCCAATGCCAAATGCTATGTAGTTAAACCTTAGTTTCCCTTTCTTCCCACCCATAGAGATCACGCTGTCCAATGAAGAGCCAGTCTTTTGTTTTGAGAACAGTGCCACAAATACCATGGACTGGTGCTAATGGTTGATAAGGGGTTGCTGCCAGCCTCCTAGGTATCAACCAAGTACCTTCTTAAAATATACGATGTTTCTAGCAGCACAGTTTGTTGCAATTCCGCTGGTGTCATTGCAGGAAGCTGCAATTGCTTGACGTGTTTTGTAAAATTCTTGGACATGGTACCAAGTGCCCCGATGACAATTGGTATCGGTATCAATGTTACACATTTCATCCATAGCTGTGTAGTTTCGATGGCCAGGTCGTGATATTTCACAATTTTTTCTAGTTCTTTTTCTCTGACTGGCATCTCCTGGTACAGAGATATCAATAAACTGTACTCAACAACTATGATTAATTATTATTATTTACTTTATTCATAAAACATGAAACTCAGCCAGCTGAACATTCAAAAATGCATTGCAAATACTACTGACTGCTGCCAATGGCTGATACAGTTTGCTGCCAGCATCCTAGGTATCAACCAAGGATCTTCTTAGGATGTAAGATGCTCCAAGTAGCGCCGTTTTTTGCAGTTCCGCTGGTGTTATTGCAGGAAGCTGCAATTTGTTGATGTATTTAGTAAAATCTTTGGACATGGTGCCAAGTGCCCCGATGACAATGGGTGTCACTGTGAGATGCTTCATCCATAGCCGTGTGGTTTCGATGGCCAGGTCGCGATATTTCATGATTTTTTCTAGTTCTTTTTCTTCGACTCTGGCATCTCCAGGAACAGCGATATCAATGAACTGTACACTTCGGCCCTCTACAACCGTGATATCTGGTGTGTTGTGCTCCAAATGACGGTCTGTTTGTACTCGAAAGTCCCACAATATCTTCACCCTCTCATTCTCGATAACCTTTTCTACTTTGTGTTCCCATGACTTTCTGAATATAGGTCTTTGGTTGTCCAAGTTTTGAGCTTTGGTTCCAGTCGGTTTGCATTAATAATAATAATAATAATAATAATAATAATAATAATAATAATAATAATAATAATAATAATAATAATAATAATAATAATAATAATAATTGTTGTTGTTGTTGTTGTATTTTATCTCACCTTTATTATTTTTATAACCCAGGATGGCAAACATCCTGGGTTATACCTACCTTATAGGTATGTGAGGTAGGTTGGGCTGAGAGAGAATGACTGGCCCAAATTCACCCAGATGTTTTTCGATGACTGGCTGGGGAATCCTGGGAATTGGATTCCACAGGTCTTCAAATTGCCAAGGTTCAACATCCCTTGTATACGGTCTCCTGCTAGAGCAGGAGGTCAGACTAGAAGACCTCCAAGGTCCCTTCCAACTCTTGTTACTCGGTTATTCAAATGCTGATTCCGACTGGCCACTAGATGGCACCAATCTTTTACTTTTCAAAAGCCTACTGCTTGTTGCACAACTCAAAACCTTGGTAACTAGTTGGTAACTTTCAAGAAGAGACTAGATGACCTACAAGGTCCCTTCCAACTCTTATCATTCTGTTATTATTGTTATTCAGAAGTTGTGGGAGCTTCATCCCTGCAGTCTTTCAAGAAGAGACTAGATGACCTACAAGGTCCCTTCCAACTCTTATTATTCTGTTATTATTGTTATTGAGAAGTTGTGGGAGCTTCATCCCTGGAGTCTTTCAAGAAGAGACTAGATGACCTACAAGGTCCCTTCCAACTCTTATCATTCTGTTATTATTGTTATTCAGAAGTTGTGGGAGCTTCATCCCTGCAGTCTTTCAAGAAGAGACTGGACTGCCATCTGCCAGAATGGTGTAGGTCCTGCTTGGGTGGAGGGTTGGACTAGAAGACCTCCAAGGTCCCTTCCAAACTCTGTTACTCTGTTATTCAAATGCTGATTCCGACTGGCCACTAGATGGCACCAATCTTTTACTTTTCAAAATCCTACTGCTTGTTGCACAACACAAAACCTTGGTAACTAGTTGCGCTTGCATTTAATTTGAATACAACTTGTTAAGCTTATTATTGTTATTCAGAAGTTGTGGGAGCTTCATCCCTGGAGTCTTTCAAGAAGAGACTAGATGACCTCCATGGGCCCCCGCAGAGGGCTTTTCCCTCTAGATTGTAGTGGCGGGGGGGGGGGGGAGGCGCCTCCTTCCCACGGGGGAGAAGAGATGAGATGGGAAGGCCTCTGAGCACGTGCAAAGTTCTCTTCCCCCTCCCCCCTCCCAGGAAGGAGGGGAGGCGTTCCTGAGCACGTGCAGAGGGCTCACCCCTCGAGATTGCAGGGGGCTTTGGGGAGAAAAAAGGAGCTTCCTTTCCACAGTGGAGAAGAGACCTCTGAGCACGTGCAGAGTTCTCCCTCACCCCCCCCCCCGAGAGAAGAGGCGGGGGTGCCCCTGAGCACGTGCTTCTCCCTTGAAATTGCAGGGGGGGGGAAGAGAAGAGCAGCCCCGTTTCCAGCGGGTAGAATAGAAGGGAATGAGCCTCTGAGCACGCGCAGAGTTCTCCCCAAGAGAGAGGAGGCGGAGGTGCCCCTGAGCACGTGCAGAGGGCTTCTTCCCCCCGGGGTTGCAGCCTCTTTTTTCTCTCCTTCCCCCCCCCCCGTGGAGAAGACTCCTCTGCGCATGCGCGGTCTTCTCCTCCCGGGAGGGAGGGACAGGAGGGAGGCGGGGGCGGTGCCGAGTGCGGGCGGGGCTCTCTCCGCGGCGGGGCCCCCAGCGCGCAGGCGCGGCCCCTCCCTCCCCTCCTCTTCCTCCTCCCCCCTCCCTCCCCCTCCCTCCCCCTCCCCTGCTGGGCTGGCGGCGGCGGCGATTTTCATGCTTTTTGCGGCAGCCGCAAGTGAGGTGAGTCGCAGCCCCGCCGCCCCCTCCCCGGACAGCCGCGACCCCCGGCGAGGGAGGGAGGGGAGGGCGCCGCATGGGAGGGGGGGGCGAGGGCGGGCAGGGGTCTCCCCCACCCCCCCCGGCGCCTTTGCAGCGCTGCAAGAAGGAGCTCCCCCCCCCCCTCAAGGAAGGGCGTCTTTGGGGCGGG
The DNA here is from genome assembly GCA_039707465.1 of Rhabdophis nuchalis. Lineage (NCBI taxonomy): Eukaryota > Metazoa > Chordata > Lepidosauria > Squamata > Natricidae > Rhabdophis > Rhabdophis nuchalis. Next base: position 6,533,116 of record CM077658.1, on the reverse strand, counting down.
GGGCGCCGGAAGGAGGAGGAGGAGGAAGAAAGCGAGGGGGGGTTTCCTGGGGGAGGGGTCTCCTGCGCCTTTCTCCCCTCCGCACTACAACTCCCATCGTTCCCAGCCTGGTTGGGGGGAAGCCAGGATCCAAAGCCAGCCCCCCTCCCCATAATAGAGGGGGGGAGGCATGTCTTATGCAGGCTCTTATTGGGGGGTGGGGGGGGGTTCCACTGGGGTGAAGCAGCCCCCAGAATGCTTACATAAATCGAGGGGTGGGTGGGGGGGCTTCCTGGGCCTCTGGGTGGGTGGGGGAGGGGGGGCTATTGTCCCTGCTAAGACACAAGGAGTCCAGGGGGGGATTAGCCCCACAGATAGCATCCCTCCCCCTTCCCCTCCCTCTCATGGGAGAGCAGAGTGGTCCTCCAGGTGTGGGAAACTACAATTCCCAGCATCCTCCTCTCCCTCCCTCTCCCCCCCTCTCTCCCCTTCCCTCTCTCCATCTCTCTACCTTTCTGTTTCTCTTCCCCCATTCTTTCTCTCTCTTCCCCTCTCCATTCCTCCCCCCTCTCCCTCTTCCCCTCATCCCCCCTCTTTCCCTTCATCTCTCCCTTTCTTTCTTTCTCTTTCTCTTTCTCTTTCCCTCTCTTTCTTTCTCTCCCTCCCTCCCTCTACCTCTGTTTCTCTCCCCCCTCTCTTTCTCTCTCTTCCCCTCTCCATTCCTCCCCCTCTCTCTTTCTTTACCTCTTCCATCTCTCTCTCCCTCTCTTTCTTTCCCTCTCTTTCTCTCTCTCTTTCCCTCTCCCCTTCTTTCTCCACCTCTTCCTCTCTTTCCCTCTCTCCCCTTCTTTCTCTTTCCCTTTCTTCTCTCCCTCTCTTTCCCTCTCTCCCCCTCTTTCTCTTTCCCTCTCTTTCTCTCCCTCCCCCTCTCTCCCTCTGTTTCTCTCCACCCTCTCTTTCTCTCTCTTCCCCTCTCCATTCCTCCCCCTCTCTCTTTCTTTACCTCTTCCATCTCTCTCCCTCTTTTTCTTTCCCTCTCTCCCTCTCTTTCTCTCTCTTTCCCTCTCCCCTTCTTTTTCCACCTCTTCCTCTCTTTCTTTCTCTTTCCCTTTCTTTCTCTCCCCCTTTCTCCTCCTCTCCCTCTCTTTCCCTCTCTCTCCCTCTTTCTTCATCTGTTTCCCTCCCCCCCCTCTTTCTCTCTTCCTCTCTCAAATCCTCCCCCTCTCTCTTCCATCTCCCTCCTCTCTCTCTCCCCCTCTCTTTTTCTCTCTCTCCTCCCTCCTCTCTCAAGCAGGATCCTGGGACCTGTGTCCCAACACTATTTGGGGGGGGGGCAGTTGTAGGACTTTTGGAAGACTTTTTGATGCCCTCGCACCCCTTCCCTCTGAACAGGCCCAGGGGGTTGTGGTGGATTCTGCCCCTTTCCCTGGATGGGCACAAGGCGTGGGCTGGTGGGTTCGTTCACATGGTCGTGCGAACGCCACCGCTAGGCCCATGGGTTTGTTTGCTTGTTGCCTCTTGGGGAAACCCCTCTCTGGTTTCAGGGCAGGCCCATGACTGGGAAAAAGATGATCCCAAACTTTGGCAGGCAGGCAAGGTGAGCAATCGATTAGATTTACTTTTCCTCCTGGCAGTGGGACAAAAGGGATTTTGTGTGTGTGTAAGAGCAGAGAACAAACAAGCCAGATTATCTGCCTGTCACTTCTGAACGCAATCCCTGTGTCCGTCAAGGAGAGGAATATTGTGGGATTTGCCTGCCTGCTGCAAGATATTTAATCTTTAAAGATTTTTTGGGGGCATTATTCTCCTGCTCTTTAAATAGCAATCTTAAAGGGGGAAAAGGAAAGTTTATTTTATTATTAAATTTATGAAGAAAGGATCCACGGGATTCCCAGGACAGAAATGGGAATTTGGGGGTGCAGGGATCCTCTCTGAGCTGCGGGGGAGAGCATCCCTTTGGCTTTGGGGTGAGACCTGAAAATGAGAAGAGAGGATAACTCGATGACTTTTCTCTCCCATCGGTCAGGACAAAGTACGGTTCACGTCAGGAAGCAGCGAAGGGCAGCCGGGCCATTCTGCTTAAACCAATGCTAGATTTAGAAGTGCTTCCGGAACGATCTCTTGGGAATGAACAATGGGAATTCACCCTGGGTAAGTACCGGATCCCTGCCCCGTGGGGCTTCCCTCCTAGGATTAAGGTGAGGTGGGAGTGGGAAAAAGGCTTCGTTTTCTCCCAGAATTAGGAAAAGAATAAAAGGTTGTGGGAGAAGCATTCATTGGACCCAACGTTCTCATGTTTCTTTACTGGGTTGGACTTCAATCCCATCATCCACTACCAACATGGCACCAACTGAGGGTCAAGGGAATCTCGGATTCAAAACCAACCCATCTTTTGGGGGACAAGATTCATCTCCACTGCTGTTTAGAAGCTCATGGTTAAGTAGTTGATTTGTTGTTAGTTGCGAAGTTGTGTCTGACCCATCGCGACCCCATGGACAACGTTCCTCCAGGACTTCCTGTCCTCTACCATCCTCCGGAGTCCATTGAAGCCCATGCCGACTGCTTTGGTGACTCCATGCAGCCACCTCATTCTCTTTCGTCCCATTCTTCTTTTGCCCTCCATCGTTCCCAGCATGAGGCTCTTCTCCAGGGAGTCCTTCTTCCTTCTCCTTAGGTGGCCAAAGTCTTTGAGTTTCCTCTTCAGGATCTGGCCTTCTAAAGAGCAGTCAGGGTGGATCTCCTCTAGGACTGACCGGTTGGATGGCCTTGCAGTCCAAGGGACTCAATGCAGGAGTCTTCTCCAGCCCCAGAGTTCAAAGGCCTCCATTCTTTCACGCTCAACCTTCCTTATGGTCTGACCTTCACAGCCATCCATTGCAACTGGTCAAAGCAATAATCGATTTAAATCAATCTTTCTCAGTTTCAGTAACTTTAAGCTGTGTGGAATTCCATTCCCAGAAATCAGCTTAAAATGTCTAAGCTTGAGAAAAGTTGCTTTAAACGTCCCCAGTTTTAGTTTTGCAAAGTAGAGATCTAACACAACGGTTTTTAAAGTGTGTATACACACACATATATACATATGCATACATATACACACACACACATACATACACATACATACATATACACACACATATATACATATACACACACATATATACATATACACACACATATATACATATACACACACATATATACATATACACACATATACACACACATATATACATATACATACATATACACACACATATATACATATACACACACATACATACATATACACACACATACATATACACACATATACACATACATACATATACACACACATACATACATATACACACATATACACACACATATACATATACACACACATACATACATATACACACACATACATACATATACATACATATACACACACATATACATATACACACACATACATACATATACACACATATACACACACATATATACATATGCATACATACACGCACATACATAAACGCACACATATATACATATACACACACATATATACATATGCACACATATACACACACATATATACATATACACACATATACACACACATACATATACATACATATACACACACATATATACATATACACACACATATATACATATACACACACATATATACATACATATACACACACATATATACATATGCATACATACACGCACATACATATACACACACATATATACATATACACACATATACACACACATATATACATATACACACACATATATACATATACACACATATATACACACATATATACATATACATACATATACACACACATATACATATACACACACATACATACATATACATACATATACACACACATATATACATATACACACACATATATACATATACACACATATACACACACATATATACATATACATACATATACACACGCATATATACATATGCATACATACACACACATACATATACGCACACATATATACATATACATACACACATACGCAAACACACACAATGACAATGTACTTTGAAATACAGGTAGTCCTTGACTTACGGCCACAATTGAGCTCAAAGTTTTTGTTGCTGGGGGACATTTGCCCTGTTTTACGACCTTTCTTGCCACCGTTGTTAAGTGAATCACTGCAGTTGTTACATTAGTAACAAGGTTGTTGAGTGAATCTGGGTTCCCCCATGGACTTGGCTTGTCAGAACGTCCCCAAAAAGGGATCCCGTGACTGCGATCCATGGGGGATGCGGCAACGGTCGTAAGCGTGAAAAACCGTCGTAAGTCGCTCTTCGAACAGTCACTCAATGAACTGCTGCGAATCGAGGACTGGAAAGGAAAGCTGAGTAGGAGGCAGGGCTTTGGCGTCTTTTTTGCCTGCATGTAGTAAATTAGCACCTTCCAGAATAAGGATGTTATTTTGTGTGTGTGTGTGGTTTTTTTTTTAATTTCTCTTCTTTCCTTTTGCAAAACTCTGTCCCGTCTTTTAAGCTTCCTGCCTTCTCTTGGCGTGTCCTTAAAAGGGGTCGCGTTCTGTTTTGCTTTGGCTTCGGGACTCCTGGCGTGTTTAGCAACATGGATCAGCCATCACATGGGTGTTTGCTCAGATCACCTGGCATGTGGCCTTGTGGGAAGCCCAGGCTAAAAAGAGATGGGGTGTTTTTCCCACATTCTGCTTCGGGTGCCGTATTTCGGAGAGACGCTTGGCAAGCTGGCAGCCGGGATGCCAAGGGGGCACGGGAGCGAGTGGCCAAGGAGCAGTTGGGCGACAGCTGTTGGGCTTGGGAACCTTTGAGGAAGGGCGAGTTTTGAGTCTTACTCAATCTTTGTCGTCCCCGTTCTCGCTCGGCTCCTGAGGCTGGGAAAGGCAGAAGGAGCGATCCGATGACTCCCAAAAGAACCTTCAGCTTGCGAGAAAGATCACTTCCCTCAAAGGCAGATTCACGTAACAACTAGGGGTTGCTAACTTATCAACTGCATTGATTCACTTAACGACTCTGGCAACAACAACCAAATAGGTATAAAATGGCGCGTTTGACTTTCATTCAATCTTTCGTCTTCAACTTTCTCACTCGGCTCCTGAAGCTGGGAAAGGCAGAAGGAGCGATCCGATGACTCCCAAAAGAGCCTTCAGCTTGCGAGAAAGATCACTTCCCTCAAAGGCAGATTCACGTAACAACTAGGGGTTGCTAACTTATCAACTGCATTGATTCACTTAACGACTCTGGCAACAACAACAAAATAGGTATAAAATGGCGCGTTTGACTTTCATTCAATCTTTTGTCTTCAACTTTCTCGCTTGGCTCCTGAAGCTGGGAAAGGCAGAAGGAGCGAGCCGATGACTCCCAAAAGAACCCCCAGCCTGCCTGCGAGAAAGATCATTTCCTTTAAACCCCAAGTGAATTCAAATCCCCCTTTCGTGGTTTATATTTTTAATTTTGTGATGCTGATCAATTTCAGAGGTTCTGCATGGTAGAAAAATTAAAATATTGAAACTTGAAACGCTGGATGTAAAATTTGGGGGGGGGGGGGACACCAAGCAAAGTTATTACACTGAGTATTCTTGGCCTGGCCGGTATCCGTAACTTCTTAGGGCTCTTTAAAAGACAAAATGGAATACAGGTAGTCCTCGACTTACAATAGTTTATTTATTTTATTTATTTATTTTTCACATTTATAACCCGCACCCATCTCACCATAAAGGGACTCGGGGCGGCGAACAGAGATTTAAAATCAATTATACATAAATACAAAATATTATTAAATAATAACTAAATTAAATCAATACCCTGCTTAAAATAAGTTTAAATTTAAAACCCAAATTACAATTTTGATTTGTTATAAAATAATGGGTGTGGAGTAGATCATGCTAGGCCGGCCAGATGAAAATAATAAGTTTTTAGGTGCCGGCGAAACAAGCGGGAGGTCTGTGATGGAACGGAGGTCGGGAGGTAGGTCATTCCAGAGGGTAGGGCCCACCACAGAGAAGGCCCTTCCCCTGGGAGCCGCCAACCGGCATTGTCCCGTCGACGGCACCCGGAGAAGACCCCCTCCCTGGGAGCGAGTCGGTCGAAGGGATGTATGGGGTAGAAGACGGTCTCGAAGGTAGCTAGGCCCCGTGCCATGGAGCACCTTGAATATGGTCACTTAATGACCGTTCAAAGTTACAACAGCATGGAAAAAAGGGACTTACGGCCATGTTTCAGAGTTACGAACCTTGTCACATCGCCATGGTCCATCGGTTCAGTGCTGGGCAACTGGTTCATACTTGTGACCGTCGCTATGTCCCCGGGGTGTGTGTCACGTGATCTCTTTTTGCGACCTTCTGACAAGTAGAGTCCACAGTATTAAAATTAAAATCTTTGGGTTAAACAGAACCCTCCTCCTGCATAGGTTGCTAATGAAGGCTGCCTTAAATCCCTACATTTCTTCCCCTTTGCCAGCCGAAGGCGGAGGGAGTGCTACACCGTTGAGTGAAGTTCCCCCACCCAGTTGTAACTTTTGGGTTTGTTCACGATGAATTGCACCAGGAGAGTGTTTGTGCCACCTTGGCGTCTTTTAAGATGGGTGGACTTCCAACTGCCAGAATTATTATTCATGGATCATCTTCTCCCATAGTTATCTATGCCGCAGCTTTTCTCCAAATGTCAGAATGGGGTACATTTCCCACTTCCTGCGGCCGATTCGCTCCCACAGAGAGGGACTTCTCCGGGTGCCGTCCACTAGGTTATGCCAGCGGGCGACGCCCAGGGGAAGGGCCTTCTCTGTGGCGGGCCCAGCCTTCTGGAACGACCTTCCCCCCGAAATTAGAACAACCACGGACCTCCGCTTCTTCCATCAAAAATTAAAAACACACTTCTTCTGCTAGGCCGGCCTAGGGTAATTAAACTGTTTTTAGGGGGTTTTAGGGCTTAGTTTTAGTTTTTATATTGGATTTTAGCGCAGGGTTAGTTTAATTCGTTTTAACATTGTATTTTGTTTGTGGTTTTTATTAGTATTTTTAATTCCCTGTGCCCCGCCTCGAGTCCCTTCGGGGAGAGAGAGCGGGTTATATAATAATAATAATAATAGTAATAATAGTAATAATAGTAATAATAGTAATAATAGTAATAATAGTAATAGTAATAATAATTTTAATTTTAATTTTAATTTTAATTTTAATTTTAATTTATAACCCGCTCTCTCTCCCCGAAGGGACTCAAGGCGGTGCACAGGGAAATTAAAAATACAATAAAACCACAAACAATTACAATATTAAAATGAATTAAACCAGCCCTGCGCTAAAACCCATATAAACTAAAACTAAGCTCTATTATTTATTTTATTTATTTATTTTATTTTATTAAATTTATACCCCGCCCTTCTCCTTGTTAGGACCCAGGGCGGCGCACAGGCATTATTTAAAAACACAAAATACAATAAATATCTATTAAAATGTATTAAATTAATAAACCCGTGCTAAAACCCAATATTAAAACCCTTGCCAATTATAAATTATTTTCTTAAAAAGTCAGAAATGGGGGGCTATCCTAGGCCGGCTATTATTATTATTATTATTATTATTATTATTATTATTATTATTATTATTATTATTATTATTATTATTATTCCTACTCAAATTGTGCCTTGAGCTCCAGAGGAAGAAGAAAAGGGGGCATTTTATTTGCTTAGCATCCTATTTTAATTTCATACGCATCGTTCTATTTTGGCCAGCCTTTTAATCACTGCTTGCTTTTCTGGGCTGCTTCTGCCGTGATCAGCATTGATGTGCCGTGCATAAAAGAAGCCGATTTGGGGTTTTATGACAGGGGTCAAATGCGCCTCGATCTTGGTCTTTCTGTGGTTCTCAGCTTGGCTGAAACTTCTTCTATTTATTCCAGGGGTCTCCAGCCTTTGCAACTTTAAGTCTGAAGGACTTCAGCTCCCAGACTTCTCCAGCCAGCAAAGCCAGCAAATTCCAGGGGTCTTTGAGAGACCAAGATAGATCTATTTCGAGCTTATTAGCTCTCATCAGTTGGCCACAGCCCACTGGGATTGGAACCGGGACTGCAATGCATCCAAGGCAGAAGCCTAGCACTACAGCCTAACCGGCTCTACCCATTACATCAGCTAAGACAGGAGTATTTAGTATAGATAATTGTTTTCACAACTTCCTGTTAGGGCCCCATTAAGGGAGGAGACATACTGTTTCCCTCTCTGCCTTTCGGCTCATCACCAGAGACAATCTAGACAGAGAACCATGAGTTCCGTTGTGTAAATTTATATATAAATTGCTGATGCAATAAGGGGAACCGGCTTGGCTAAAGTGCTAGGCTCCTTGCCTAGCATGCAACACAGCCCCGGTTCCAATCCCAGTAAGGGGTATGGCCAGCTGATGAGAGCTAATAAGCTCAAAATAGATCTATCCTGGTCTCTCTCTAATTTAATTTATTGATCAGCTCATAAAACTAACATATATATATATGTTGTTGTTTTAACTCGTGTTCCCCAAACTGCTTTTCCGGAATATATATATATAAATTTCCTGTTGGGAAAACACTTTTGCTAAATAATGAGAGGTTTCTTCCGGAAAAGCAGTTTGGGGAACACGAGTTAAAACAACAGCCGGACAGCAAAAGGTTGTGGTTGTAGGGCTGTGTAACATTGTGGTTTCAAGGAAAAAGAGACCGTTCACAAACATGCAACGCACAAGAGGCACCTGATAGCCACTCAAGGTTGCGTGTCTTTTCCTGGGGTTGCGCATGTTGTGGCCCGCCAGAAGCCATCAGAGCTGGCAACAGATTCGGACAGTGAGGAGGTTGGGGGGGGGAGCATAGGCCAGTCCTGGAGTCTGGGGAAGGCTCAGACGAGGTAGAGAGGAAGCGAAGGCTGTCTGGCTGTGGTCAGGTGCCTATGGAGTAGACAGCAGTGAGGCTGCTCCATGGGTTGATGGTCCTCACTGTCAGAAAATTCCTCCTTATTTCCAGGTTGAATCTCTCCTTGGTCAGTTTCCATCCATTGTTTCTTGTCCGGTCTTCAGGTGCCTTGGAGAATAGCTTGACCCCCCCCCCCTCTCTGGGGCAGCCCCTCAAATATTGGAAGATTGCTCTCCTGTCTCCCCTGGTCCTTCTATAATAATAATAATAATAATTTTAATTTATAACCCGCTCTCTCTCCCCGAAGGGACTCGAGGCGGGGCACAGGGAATTAAAAATACAATTAAAACAGAGTACAAAGTTAAAAACAAATTAAACTGGCCCTGCGCTAAAAACCCCTATAAAACTAAAACTATCCCTAAAACCCCCTAAAACAATTTAAACAATTTAAATTACCCTAGGCCGGCCAAGTAGAAGAAGTGTCCGTGGTTGTTCTGATTTCGGGGGGAAGGTCATTCCAGAGGGTCGGGCCCGCCACAGAGAAGGCCCTTCCCCTGGGCGTCGCCCGCTGGCATAGCCTAGTGGATGGCACCCGGAGAAGTTCTCTTCACTAGACCAGCCATGCCCAGTTCCTGCAACCGTTCATCGTATGTTTTAGCCTCCAGTCCTTTGATCATCTTAGACAGATTCAGATTAACAGAGTTGGAAGGTAACTTGTAGGTCATCTAGTCCAACCCAATGCCCAAGCAGGAGGCTCTACACCATTTCTGACGTAAGACAGTCCAGTCTCTTCTTGAAAGCCTCCAGTGATGAAGCTCCCACAACTTCTGAAGGCAACTTCTGTTCCATTGGTTCATTGTCCTCACTGTCAAGAAATTCCTCCTTATTTCCAGGTTGAATCTTTCCTTGGTCAGTTTCCACCCATTATTCCTTGTCTGGACTTTGGGTGCTTTGGAAAATAGCTTGACCCCCCTCCTCTCTGTGGCAGCCCCTCAAATCTTGGAAGATGCTCGCCTGTCTCCCCTGGTCCTTCTCTTCCCTAGACTAGCCATGCCCAGTTCCTGCAACCGTCCATCGTATGTTTTAGCCTCCAGTCCCCTAATCATCCTGGTTGCTCTTCTCTGCACTCTTTCTAGAGTCTCAACCTCTTTTTTATAGTGTGGGGACCAAAACTGCATGACGTACTCTAGGTGTGATCTTACTAAGGCTTTATAGAGTGTCATTAGTACCTCCCTTATCTTGATTGTATCCCTCTGCGAATGCTACCAGGTTGCTGTCTGTCATTGCGACAGTCTCTCCTTGCAAACATCACAACGAAATTCTTCATTGAGAAATGGGGGCTAAACACCAGGAAGTTGCAGCTGACTGAGTGACTTAGTCAACTTTGGAAAAAAAACATTTCTCTTAACCCTTGAACTGGGTTTGGCTATTGAGGGTTGCGTGCAGGTTTTGTTTAAGATGGGTTGGCCAGCACTTGACTTGAAGTGTCTTGTTTGTTTCCCACAAATCCACTGTGCCAATACTTCTTAATAGAAGTTGTTCTCCGATATGTCTGGTTTTTGAGCCTAACCTGCCAAGAGGCCTTCAAACTTTTAAGGTATTCATCTCAATAAGATACACATAACACCTCTCCTGCGCGAGCTGCACTGGCTACCTGTGGCCTTTCGGGTGTGCTTCAAGGTGCTGACGACCATCTTCAAAGCGCTCCATGGCTCGGGACCTAGCTATATTCGCGACCGCCTCCTGCCCCATACCTCCCTTCGACCGATCCGCTCCCACAGAGAGGGCCTTCTCCGGGTACCGTCGGCCGGGCAATGGCGGTTGGCGGTGCCCAGGGGAAGAGCCTTCTCTGTGGCGGGGCCTGCCCTCTGGAACGACCTACCCCCCGAACTACGCACCATCATGGACCTCCGCCTTTTCCGCCAACGTCTTAAAACTCATTTATTTCATCTAGCCGGCCTAGCATAATCCCCCGTTCTGACTCTTATAGGGATAATTTTTAAATTTTAGAGTTTTATCAATTTTAGCACAGGGAATATTTAATTAGTTTTTAACAATTTTGGATTTTTGTATATTTGTATGTTTTTAATGATGCCTGTGCGCCGCCCTGGGTCCTTTTTTAGGAGAAGGGCGGGGTATAAATTTAATAAAATAAATAAATTTAAAAAAACATTAAGTTGACGAGAAATTTTATTAGTGTAAACTAAACCCTTAAATAGAGGGATATGGTAGCTCAGTGGCTAAGGCGCTGAGCTTGTCGATCAGAAAGGTCGGCAGTTCGGCGGTTTGAATCCCCAGCGCCGCGTAACGGAATGAGCTCCCGTGACTTGTCCCAGCTTCTGCCAACCTAGCCGTTTGAAAGCAGGTACAAAATGCAAGTAGAAAAATAGGAACCACCTTTGGTGGGAAGGGAACAGCGTTCTGTGCGCCTTTGGTATTTAGTCATGCGGGCCACATGACCATGGAGACGTCTTCGGACAGCGCTGGCTCTTCGGCTTTGAAACAGAGATGAGCACTGCCCCCTAGAGTCGGGAACGACTAGCCCATATGTGCCTTTACCTTTACCTAAACCCTTCAGTACCTTTCGCCAAACTAAAGCCACTTCCTAATGAAGTTGACTTTAACTTACCAGATTTTCAATAATGTCCTTGGGCCTTTATTTTCGTATCAGTATTCTTTTAGAACAAATACTTTGACGGATGTTCCCGTCTGGAGAGAAATCCTGCCTCTAAAATATATTGAAAGTTTTACAGCATTGAAGTTGTCAGACATATGTGGTCATTGACAAATAAGCAGAGGTGTTTTGATTGCAAATCACATAAGAAATTAAGATCACCCACGATTGAAAATAGTGGGGAAAGTGCTGTACTGCAACACTTGGGCCAAACAAGGAATCAATACTTTAAACCAGTCAGTCTGTTAATGGTTCTTTGAGAGTTGAGAGTTGCATTTTGAATTTGATATCTATACATTCTCTTTGAAAATATATACAGCTGAAATATGTATCTATATCTATCTTCTTCTACATCTATCTTCCATCTATCTATATGTATTCTTTACACACACACACATCTGTCTGTCTGTCTGTCTGTCTGTCTGTCTATCTATCTATCTATCTATCTATCTATCTATCTATCTATCTATCTATCTATCTATCTATCTATCTACATCATATACCGTATTTATCGGCGTATAACACGCACTTTCCCCCCTGAAAATAGGGGGCAAATGATGTATGCATGTTATACGCCGATATGCGTGTTATACGCCGATATAAGGTACATGGACCCGGGAACCGTGGACCCGGAAGTAAGTCCTCCACGTTCGCAAGGCGGCTGCGCTGTCTTCTTTTTCCCTCAGCGAAGCGCCGCGGCCGTCCGCTCTCTCTCTCTCTCTCTCTCTCACTCTCTCTCTGGTGGGCAGGCAGGAAAGCAGCAAGGCGGCTGGAGGAGGAGGAGGAGAAGGAGGAGGAGATGACGGCCCCGGAGGCACGGAGCTCTTCCCCGCGGCGGGCGCCTCCTTCTCCGCTGGCAGATAGAGCAAGGTCGAGGGGCTTCCCCCCTTTCCCCACTTCCCGGCTCTTTCCAAACCTCGGGAGCTCGCCGAGGGGCGGCGGCGGCGGCGAAACAGCCGGGGAAGTGGGGAAAGGGGAGAAGCCCCTCGACCTTGCTCTATCTGCCAGCGGAGAAGGAGGCACCCGCCGCGGGGAAGAGCTCCGTGCCCCCGGGACCGTCATCTCCTCCTCCTTCTCTTCTCTCCTCCTCCAGCCGCCTTGCTTGCTTTCCTGCCTGCCCGCCAGAGAGAGAGTGAGAAAGAGAGAGAGAGAGAGAGAGAGAGAGAGAGAGAGAGAGAGAGAGAGAGAGAGAGAGAGAGAGAGAGAGAGAGAGAGAGAGGAGGGAGGGAGGAAGGAAGGGAATCAGAATCTGACAGACACAGAGAGAATGACAAAGAGAGACAGGAAGGGAGGGGATAGCGATTTCTGAGTAAACTTTTGTAAAAACAGAATATCCAAATTACTTTGTTAAAACAGTTGCTTTTACTGTCCTTTTACATTATTTACCTTATAAGTGGTAATAATATTAATAAAAAAAAGTTCTGAGCTACCCTTATTTTGCTTCAAAGTTCTTTATTTGAAATTTAATTTTTTTTCCTGAAATTTCCCTCTTAAAATGAAGGTGCGTGTTATACGCCTGTGCGTGTTATACGCCGATAAATACGGTACATATAAATATACCTACCTACCTACCTACCTACCTACCTATCTATCTATCTATCTATCTATCTACATATATACATCATATACATATAAATATACCTACCTACCTGTCTGTCTGTCTGTCTGTCTATCTACATATATACATCATATACATATAAATATACCTGTCTGTCTGTCTGTCTGTCTGTCTGTCTGTCTGTCTGTCTGTCTGTCTGTCTATCTATCTATCTATCTATCTATCTACATATATACATCATATACATATAAATATACCTACTTTGCAGGCCTTTTGGGAGGCCTGCAAAGTGCTCCTGGGGGGCAAAAAAGTGCTGGGGGCCCCATAAACGGGCCATTTTTTGCTTATTTCTGCCCCCCAGCCCCCAGGAGCACTTTGCAGGCCTCTCAAACTCTCAGCATTCCCTGTTTAGCTTTGGTTTTTTTGCAAAAAAAAAAAAAAAAGGAGGCATGCAGAGGGTTTGGGAAATTTTTATTTCATCTTTAATACAATAGCAGAGTTGGAAGGGACCTTGGAGGTCTTATAGTCCAACCCCCTGCCTAGGCAAGAAACCTTATACTATTTCAGGCAAATGAGTATCCAACATCTTCTTTAAAACTTCCAATGTTGGGGCCTTCACAACTTCTGGAGGCAACTTCTGTTCCACTGATTAATTGTTCTAACTGTCAGGAAATTCCTCCTCAGTTCTAAGTTGCTTCTCTCCTTGATTAGTTTCCATCCATTGCTACTTGTCCTGCCCTCAGGTGCTTTGGAGAATAGCTTGACTCCCTCTTCTTTGGGGCAATCCCTTTGAGATATCGGAAGATGGCTATCCTGTCTCCCCTGGTCCTTCTTTCCATTAAACTAGACATACCCAGTTCCTGCAACCGTTCTTCATATGTTTGAGCCTCCAGTCCCCTCATCCTCTTTGTTGCTCTTCTCTGCACTCTTTCTAGAGTCTCCACATCTTTTCTACATCGGGGTGACCAAAACTGAATGCTGTATTCCAAGTGTGGCCTTCTCATCTGTTTCTTTTATTCCCTTTCATAGGGTCTCAGTAATCTCGGTTTTACAGTCTGTGTTTTTTCTTTTAATATGGACTCATACGGTAGCGAATTAAACAATAAAGTTACCAAAGAAACAGATTTTTTTCCCCTTTTCCTTTTATCCAGTCTGGCATTTCTAAAGAACTTCTTCATTCCTGCACCATTTGAGGTTTTTTTTCCTTTTTCTTTTTTTGCTCTCCTTCATTTATATTCCATCAGTTACCCAGTACACCCCGCAATAAATTCACAGCCTATAATCAGTCCTGCGGCCTGCATTTGTTTTTCTTTGGGTGATAAACGTGTCCAGTAGGGCAACCTTATAAGACAGAGCTATAAAACATTCAGCCTTCTGGGGGAAGGCTAAAATTTTCCGCTGCTTCTGTGAAATCGGAATATTGGCTTCACTCCCTGCCTATCGATGATGTGTTACTTTGGCAGGGCGTGTGCTGATTTAAGGATCCTGGGATCCTTCGCGATAGCTTTTAAGACGTGTGGACTTCAACTCCCAGAATTCCCCAGCCAGTTATGCTAGGTAGGGTTAGACGGTCCTCAAGGCAGGGTTTCTCACCCTTAGCAACTTTAATATGTGGACTTTATTTTATTTTATTTTTTTATTAAATTTATACCCCGCCCTTCTCCAAACGGACCCAGGGCGGCGCACAGGGATGTTAAAACACATATAAAACATATAAAAATTTAAAAAACTTATTCTAATAGACCCTGCGCTAAAAACCGAATTTAAAAAACCCAAATTTAAAACTATCTAAGAGTCAGTAAAGGGGGTTATGCTAGGCCGGCTAGATGGAATAGGTGTGTCTTCAGACACTTGCGGAAGAGGCGGAGGTCAGAGATGGTGCGGAGTTCAGGGGGCAGGTCGTTCCAAAGGGAAGGGCCCGCCACAGAGAAGGCTCTTCCCCTGGGTGTCGCCAGTCGGCATTGTCCAGCCGACGGCACCCTGAGGAGGCCCTCTCTGTGGGAGCGTATCGGTCTGAGGGATGTATGGGGCAGGAGGCGGTCTCGCATATAACTAGGCCCCGAGCCATGGAGCGCTTTAAAGATGGTCGTTAAAACCTTGAAGCGCACCCGAAAGACCACAGGGAGCCAGTGCAGCTCGCGCAGGATAGGTGTTATGTGGGAGTGTCTAGGCGCTCCCGTAATCACCCGCGCGGCTGCGTTCTGGACTAGCTGCAGCTTTCGGGTGCACCTCAAGGTGAGCCCCATGTAGAGAGCATTACAGTAGTCAAGTCGAGAGGTGACTCGCAGAATTCCACAATCAGCCATACTAACAATAAATCAACAGAATATCTCCAAGGGACCTTGGAGGTCTTCTAGTCCAACTCCCTGCTCAAGCAGGAGACCCTCTGCCCATGACATAAGAACATAAGAATAGCCTTGCTGGAACAGGCCACAGCCCATCTGGTCCAGCATTCTGTCTCACACAGTGGCTCCCCGTTGGCTTCAGGGTCTTCCCAAGCAGATGTCTTCACCTGCTTGTGATTCCCTGCAAATGGCATTGAGAGATATCCTGCCTATCTCTCCATCCCGGAGGGTGTCCTTAGGCATCCCTAATGAACCCTTGTTCTCCATGAACTCGTCTAATCCTTTCTTAAAGGTGTCGAGGCTGACAGCTGTCACCACTTCTTCTGGCAAGGAGTTCCATAGACAAGTGATCCTCTGGGTGAAAAAGTACTTCCTCTTATTTTTTTGAGGTCTAGTTATCAAAAGTTTCATGGAGTGCCCCCTAGTTCTAGTGTTGTGCGATAGGGAAAACAGTTTTTCCTTTTCTACTTTGTCCACACCGTGCATGATTTTATAGACTTCAATCAGGTCACCTCTCAGGTGCCGTCGTTCTAGAGTGAAGAGGCCCAGCCGTTGCAGCCTCAGATGGTAAGGAAGGTGTTCCAGCCCCCGAATCCTTCTGGTTGCCCTCCTCGGCACCTTTTCCATTTCCATAATCTCCTTCTGAACGTATGGGGACCAGAACTGTACACAATACTCCAGATGGGGCCTCACCATAGATTTATAAAGAGGCAGAATGACACTTGCTGACTTATTTTCTATACCCTTCCTAAGGATCCCTAGCATTGCGTGACCCTAGCATGACGCATTGCGTTTTGGGGGTTCGCACGCACACTTGGAGCACTCGCTCAGAAAAAGTTTACCCATGACTGCCCTATTCCATTTCAGACAAATCGTTGTCCAGTCTCTTCTTAAAAACTTCCAGTGTTGGAGAACCCACAGCTTCTGGAGGCAAGTCGTTCCACTGGTTAATTGTTCCCATTATCAGAAATTCCTCCTTACTTCCAGGTTGCTTCTCTCCTGGATTAGTTTCCACCCATTGCTTCTTGTTCTTGTGCTTTGGTTTATGGTTTATGGTTTATTAAATTTGTATACCGCCCTTCTCCCTTGCGGGACTCAGGGCGGTGAACAGGCATCAATAAAAACATATAAGAACATCAATACTTTAAAATAATATTAAATTAATTAGGGCCCGTTCTAAAATCCAAGTTGAATAAAACCAATTTAAAATAACCAATTAAAAGCTACTAAAGCAGTCCAGCCACATGGAATAAGTGCGTTTTCAAAGCCTGACGGAAAAGGCGTAGGTCGGTGATCGTCCGTAGGTCAGGGGGCAGGTCGTTCCAGAGGGCAGGGGCTGCCACAGAGAAGGCTCTCCCCCTGGGGGTCGCCAGGCGGCATTGTTTGGCCGACGGCACCCTGAGGAGGCCTAATCTGTGGGAGCGAACTGGTCGGTGGGAGGTATTTGGTAGCAGGAGGCGGTCTTGCAAGTAACCAGGCCCCGTGCCATGGAGCGCTCTGAAGATGGTTACAAGCACCTTTGGAGAATAGGTTGACCCCCACCTCCCTCTTCTCGGTGGCAGCCCCTCAAATATTGGAACTCTGCTATCCTGTCTCCCCTGGTCTTTCTTTTCATTCAACTTAAAGACCTCAATGAGATAATTCCTCAACCTTAGCAACTTTTAAATATGTAGACTTCCGCCCCAAAATTGGGAGTTCGGCTGGCCGGCTGGGAAAATTCTGGGAGTTGAAGTCCACATCCCTTAAAAGTTGTTAAGGTTGTAAAACACCGTGCTAGACACAACTATAATTGCATTTGGCCAGCCCTAGGGAAGGCTCTGACTAGACATGTGCATGCAACATTACAATGATATATGGCTTTTGGAGCCTCTTAGCACATAATGTGCCCAAAGGCTGCTTGTACCAATGCAGTTAAACTAATCCTTCTTGGGTGTCTACCTCTTTTCAGTTAGTAGCCTCTTGATATTCTTATTTCCTGTTTATTTTTTTCCCCTTGCGGGGGCTGGAAACAAATACATTTTACCAATTCAATTTCAATGTATTTAATTTGTAGACCGCACCCTCTCCCCGAAGGGACTCTTATTCCACAGCATCTCTAGGTTTGTATGTTGCACTCAGGAACCAGCACCGTGTATCTTACAATACAATAGCAGAGTGGGAAGGGACTTTGGAGGTCATCTAGTCCAACTCCCTGCCTAGGCAGGAAGCCCTATACTATTTCAGACAAATGGCTCTCCAACATGATCTTAAAGACTTCCAGTGTTGGGGCATTCACAACTTCTGGAGGCAACTTCTGTTCCACTGGTTAATTCTTCTAACTGTTAGGAAATTTCTCCTCAGTTCTAAGTTGCTTCTCTCCTTGATTAGTTTCCACCCATTGCTTCTTGTTCTGCCCTCAGGTGCCTTGGAGAATAGTTTGACTCCCTCTTCTTTGGGGCAACCCCTGAGATATTGGAAGACTGCTATCCTGTCTCCCCTGGTCCTTCTTTTCTTTAAACTAGACATCCCCAGTTCCTGCAACCGTTCTTCATATGTTTTAGTCTCCAGCCTCCTAATCATCTTTGTTGCTCTTCTCTGCACTTGTTAAGTGAATCAGGCTTCCCCACTGACTTTGCTTATCAAAAGATGACCCTGGGACGCTGCAACCGTCATAAATATGAGTCTGTGGTCACGTGGCTGAATTTTGATCACGTGACCGTGGGAATGTGGCAATGGTCGTTAAGTATGCAAAATGTTCAAAAGCCACTTATTTTCAGTGCCGTTGTAACTCCGAACAGTTACTTTTCAACCTCTGGACTAACAGATCCTCTTAGCCAGGAGTCTGCAAACTTGGCAGCTTTAAGACTTGTGGACTTCCAACTCCCAGAATTCCCCAGCCAGCAAGCAAGCTGGCTGGGGAATTCTGGGAGTTGGAAGTCCACAAGTCTTAAAGCAGTCAAGTTTGGAGACCCCTGGTCTTAGCAGACCAAAATTAAGGCTGCCACCAAAGATCAAAAACAAAATATACACAGTGTTCTTAACTTGAATACTTCCTCAATGGAAGGAATGTTTACATTGCAGTTCCTAGAAATGGCTGAAGATGTAATCTTTCTTTCTTTCTTTCTTTTTTTCTTTCTCTCTCTATCTCTCTTTCTTTTTCTTTCTCTCTCTCTTTCTTCCTCTTCCTCTATCTCTCTTTCTTTCTCTATCTCTCATTCTTTCTCCCTCTCTCTCTTTCTCTTTCTCTCTATCTCTTTTTCTTTCTCTCTCTCTTTCTTCTTCTCTCTATCACTCTCTTTCTCTCTCTTTTTTTTTCTTTCTTTCTCTCTCTCTCTTTCTTTTTCTTTCTCTCTCTTTCTTCCTCTCTCTATCGCTCTTTCTTTCTGTCTCTTTCTTTCTCTCTCTCTCTCTTTATCTCTTTCTTTCTTTCTTTCTCTCTCTTTCTCTCTTTCTTTCTCTCTATCTCTCTTTCTTTCTCTCTCTCTATCTCTCTTTCTTTTTTCTTTCTCTCTCTCTTCTTTTTCTTTCTTTCTCTCTCTCTATCTCTTTTTCTTTCTTTCTCTCTCTCTCTTTCTTTTTCTTTCTCTCTTTCTTCCTCTCTCTATCTCTCTTTCTTTCTCTCTCTTTCTTTCTCTCTCTCTTTCTTCCTCTCTCTATCTCTCTTTCTCTCTCTTTCTTTCTCTCTCTCTCTTTCTTTCTCTCTCTTTCTTTCTCTCTCTCTCTCTCTCTCTCTCTATCTCTTTTTCTTTTTTTCTTTCTTTCTCTCACTTTCTTTCTTCCTCTCTCTATCTCTGTCTCTCTTTCTCTGTCTCTCTGTCTTTCTCTCTGTCTTTCTTTCTTTCTTTCTTTCTTTCTTTCTTTCTTTCTTTCTTTCTTTCTTTCTTTCTTTCTTTCTTTCTTTCTTTCTTTCTTTCTTTCTTTCTTTCTTTCTGTCAAGTCAGACAATTTCAGTTCACTGGTTTTGCCCGGCTTAAGAGAAATGTTCCCAATTTGATGGCTCGCCACTGTTTTGAAAACACAGGTGGCTTTTCCTGATTTTGACGTGGCGCTTGAGTTTCCTCACTGTGTTGAAATGTTTGTGTGGGTCAATGGGTTCTTCCCCAGGGAACAAATATTGCTCCATAGATACTCTGCTGAGCCAACACCTTTGCATCAGCCTTAATTAAAATAGGAGTAATTTTCTAACTCTGTTTTCCTTTTATTTTTTCCCCCCTCCAGGAATGCCGCTGGCTCAGGCTGTAGCAATTGTTCAGAAACACTGCCGTATCATAAAAAATATCCAGGTTCTCTACAGTGAACAAGTAAGTTTGGCTTCAGTTTTTTGGCTTTTTGATTTTGGTGTTTATGGCCCACACTGCAAGCCAGAGGAACGTGTCTCAATGTTGTACGATGTTATTGTGTGTTTGTGTGTTGGTCCATATAATATCTAAACATTCTTGGCTGTTGCCACATCCTGAGGAATGTGGTTTTTAAACAACACAGTGGCTTTCACGTAGTGTCAGGTGGGTACATAAGTGCAGGTATCATTAGTTTTATTCAAGGGTATTTTTTTGACTATATCATGCCATGCCACTCCAAGGGACGGGTGACATATTTCGCTTCTTACGACCAGCAAATGTATTGGTTTCAGGAAGCAGAATTGAATCAGTTTGTTCGATGTGTGGTCATTGATTTCATTTGGAAAGGAGAGAGTTTTGCACATCTCAAAACAATTTAGTAATTCGGTTGCATCTAATCCCTGAATTTGTCACTAGATCTGCCATTGTTAACACACAATCACAATTAAACTATAAATAGGCCAACCAAAGCCAGCCAGGTATTATAATACAATACAATACAATAGCAGAGTTGGAAGGGACCTTGTAGGTCTTCTAGTCCAACCCCCTGCGCGGGCAGGAACCTTATACCATTTCAGACAAATGGCTATCTAACATCTTTTTAAAGGCTTCCAGGGTTGGGGCATTCACAACTTCTGGAGGCAAGCTGTTCCAGAGGTTAATTGTTCTAACTGTCAGGAAATTTCTCCTTAGTTCTAAGTTGCTTCTCTCCTTGATTAGTTTCCACCCATTGCTTCTTGTCCTGCCCCCAGGTGCCTTGGAGAATAGTTTGACTCCCTCTTCTTTGTGGCACCCTCTGAGCTAATTTCCCAGCTAGTTCTCTGAAACAGATTGTTAACCAACAAGGTGGTTAAACTTTTTGGATGGGTGGGAAGAAAAGGCGTTTAACAGCCTTGGAGAATCCCTTGTTGAAGAGATGATGGATTTTCACAGATATTGATCTTCTAATTTATATTTACAGTTGCGCCAGGGATCTAACCTAATCAAACCAATTCATTCTTCTGTAAAAGCAAATGAATTAAAAGCAGAATTTAAGGCATATTGACGCTTTAAAGAAACAACTGTTCACACATGATTAAAATCTCATTCTAGTTGCGGCTAGCCCTGTTTTCAGATTCACACTTTGCAGTCTAATATCACAATGCTTCCATTCATCCAGACTGAAATGTGCTCTTATTTTGCACTCTTGTTATATTTTTTGATAAGGAAAAGCAGGGAGGATTTTAAAAAGCAAAACCTAGGAATCACTGATTTCCTTGTGATATGGATTTTGCTTCTTGGAAAGAAAGAAACTGAAAAGAGCTTAAATTCTTCGCCATAAATAGTTATAATTTTTCTCAGGGCTCAGTATCTGGCTGATTTTGTTCTCAGATACATACCGTTATTAGCCTCTCTGGTGTAACTTTATATATATATATATAAAATGGCAGGAAACCATTTTGTGCTGCATTCTGGGAGTTGGAAGTCCACAAGTCTTAAAGCTGTCAAGTTTGGAGACCCCTGGTCTTAGCAGACCAAAATTAAGGCTGCCACCAAAGATCAAAAACAAAATATACGCAGTGTTCTTAACTTGAATACTTCCTCAATGGAAGAAATGTTTACAATGGAGTTCCTAGAGATGGCTAAAGATTCCATCTATCTATCTATCTATCTATCTATCTATCTATCTATCTATCTATCTATCTATCTATCTATCTATCTATCTATCTATCTATCTTTCCTTCCTTCCTTCCTTCCTTCCTTCCTTCCTTCCTTCCTTCCTTCCTTCCTTCCTTCCTTCCTTCCTTCCTTCCTTCCTTCCTTCTAGTCAGATAATTTCAGTTCACTGTTTTTTTCCGGCTTAAGAGAAATGTTCTAATCCCAGTAAGGGTATGGCTAGCTGATGAGAGCTAAATAGCTTGAAATAGATCTATACTAGTCTCCCTTTATTTATTTATCAGCACAAGTGCAGTGTGTGTGTGTGTTGCCCTGTTTATTCTCTCTTCATCAATACTATTCTCCTTTATTCCACTTCACACAGATAGCTGTTTAATCTAGCATGCGCAAGTTAGCTGGCCAGCGTGCGCAGGCGCTGACATTGCAATACATTGTGTGCCCTAACAAATGGCTCTGCGTGCCACAGATTCACCATCATGGGTATAAGATGATGATGATGATGATGATGATGATGATGATGATGATTATTATTATTATTCACATTTGTAACCCGCACCCATCTCACCACAAAGGGACTCGGGGCGGCGAACAGAGATTTAAAATAAATATACATAAATAAAAAATATTACTAAATAATAACTAAATTAAATCAAGACTCTGCTTAAAATAAATTTAAAAACCCATAAATTAAAACTTTGATTTGTTATAAGACAGTAGGGTGCGGAGTAGATCATGCTAGGCTGGCCAGCTGAAAATAGTAAGTTTTTAAGTGCCGGCGGAACAAGCGGAGGTCCGAGATGGTACGGAGATTGGGAGGTAGGCCGTTCCAGAGGGTTGGGCCCACCACACAGGGTTGGGCCCACCCTTCACCTGGGAGCCGCCAACCGGCATTGCCCAGTCGACGGCACCCGGACAAGACCCTCTCCCCGGGAGCGAGTCGGTCGTAGGGATGTATGGGGCAGTAGACGGTCTCGTAGGTAGCTAGGCCCCGTGCCATGGAGCACCTTGAAGATGGTCATCAAAACCTTGTAACGCACCCGGTAGGTCACAGGTAGCCAGTGCAGCTCACGCAGGAGTGGTGTTATGTGGGAATGTCTTGAGATCTGCTGCCTTAAGCAGTGGGTTGGACTAGAAGACCTCCGAGGTCCCTCCTAGCCCTCTGATTCTATGTCCCGTGTCACCCCAAGGTTATTCCCCCATGCCATCACAGCCCTAATGCCATACCCTGCCCTGCCTTGATCTAAGTCCGTGTCATGGGGATTCTTGCTTCGAGAGAATGGTGTGTTGATCAAACACTAGGCAGACAGATTTCCCCGTGCAAAGGACACTCTGTGTAAATAATAGCAACCTGTTGTTTATATAGTTTGATTAGACGTGTCTATAGCTGTTCTAACAAACGCTTCAATATTTGCACTCCTTGGTATTCCTGCATTGGCTTGAATGTAACTCTGTTTTGATTGTGCTCTATTATATGAGGTTTGGGAGACTATAAATTAAATTAAACAAATCTTCTATATATATATAAAAACAGGTATGTGTGTGTATGTGTGTTACTCTTTTACTGAATGTGTGTGTGTTCCCCAGCATAACTCTGGAGCGCCTCGAGCAATTTCCACCAAACTTGGTACACAGATGACTTACTCTCTGGAGAAAAATACTGTGGGGGTAAGACACCCCTAACATCCCTCAGTATGTGTCTTCTGTTAAGATGCAGCCTGTTGTGCCTTAAAACGGCTTCTCCTGTACTGCCGTACAATGGCTTCTACTGGGCAGCTCAGTGGAGTTGCCATGGTAACGGCTTCACAGTACTCCACAAGGCGGCTCCCTCTGGTAAGAGGGAAAATCCACCATTAGAAATTACTTTTGGTCTGGATATTTACCCCCTATAAGAGTACTTAAGGCTTGCATAGAGACAGTTGTATTTTCAAGCATCTGAACAGCGTCTTCCAGGAGCTACCACTTGCGCTGCTGGGGAATTGCGTTCTAAATTTTGAAATTTCCTGAGCAAGCGTCAACGGTAGCTTCGGGATGTTTGAAAAACACAAATGGTTCTATCCAGGCAAATCCTTCAGGGGGGGAAAGAAGAAATTTAAGTCCAAAGTCCCTACGCGCTCTTGAATTCCTTGCTAAGTCTTTTAAGCTTAGCTTTTCTCAGTTGAGTAGGTCAAAAGCCATTGCACTTTAAAAAAAAACACACACACACCGTGTAAAACAGCTGGCTTCTGGAAATGAGCTTAGAAATCTGCCTGCAACCAGCTGTGCGGTTCTTAACTCCTTGTGGGGAGCAGAAGTGACTTCGTAGGGGTAGATGGAATGGGGAACTACAAGGTACACAAAACCAATTAGTCACTCGGGTTGCTCAAGAGCTGTAGGAAGGGATTCCAGAGAGGGGAGTTATCTTAAGGAGTCATGAGTGATTGACTGTCTCTGAGCAGCATGACTCTGGATTTAATCCTTTGAAAAGACAGGCAGTCCTTGACACACAACCATTAATTTAGTGGCCTTTCCAAGTTGCAACAGGACTAGAGAAGATTGACGTATAGCAATAGCAATAACGCTTAGACTTATAGATTGCTTTCCAGTGCTTTCCAGCTGAGTCAACCTTGAGCCGGTCAGGATCAAACTTCTGGCAGTGGGCAGAGTCAGCCTGCAGTGATGGATGGATGGATGGATGGATGGATGGATGGATGGATAGGAGGGAGGGAGGGAGGGAGGGAGGACAATAGCAATAGTCCTTAGACTTATATACCGCTTCCCAGTGCTTTACAGCCCTCTCTAAGCGGTTTACAGAGTCAGCCTATTTGCCCCCCCAACAATCTGGGTCCTCATTTGACCCACCTCGGAAGGATGAAAGGCTGAGTCAACCTAATGTCTGCAAGAAAATAACCAAGCTCCGAGAGCACCAAGGGGACCCCCTCAGGGCAACCCTGAGCTACGCATGTTCTCCTTTATGAATAATGAGAATGGATTTTAAAATCTGAAACGGAATCACTAAGTTGATGTGAAGGAGCAGAATTCTAGCTTTTTATTTCTCAAAGCCATGGTTAACGTTGGGCTTGAACCCTCTCTCTCTCTCTCTCTCTCTCTCTCTCTCTCTCTCTCTCTCTCTCTCTCTCTCTCTCTCTCTCTCTCTCTCTCTCGTGGTGCATTTTGGTTGTTCCTTCTCAGCCAGGAACACGAAATTTGGCCATTCATTCCCGTGAAAGCAGATTTTAAACGTAGCCTCAGCCTGCCTCCTGCTGCCTCGATGTTTCATTTCCATAATACGAGGGAAAGGAACTTGGCTGTTTGCTGGCTGTTGGCTGGCGGCCTCCGGCAAACATGCAGGCTTTCCCGGTGCCAACGGAGAGAAATTGCGGCCACGGTTTCTTTCTTTTGGCTTTCGGAGGCTCCGGGAATTCTCTGCCAGCAGCTCGAAAAACGAAATTCTTGGGTTTGTTTTCCAGTCTCCTCTCAGCCATGACCTCATCCTTAACCTGACTCAGGATGGAATCAAACTGCTGTTTGATGCTTTCAATCAAAGACTGAAGGTAAGCGCACGCCCAGACGTTACCGGTCTCTCTACCGAAGGAGTCCCAGGCACGTTGGCAGTGTCGGTTATCACAAAAAACGACACCGTGTTTGGAGCCACAACAGTGAAACGAGGTCACCATGGCTACTGCTTTCCCCCTAGTACAGGGGTCTGCAAAGTCGGCTCTTTTAAGACTGGTGGACTTCAGCTCCCAGTCTTAAAAAGAGTCGACTTTGCAGACCCCTGCCCTAGTATTGACATTGTGTGTGTTTACCGGGCGGGCTGGCGGCTGCTGCAATTGATGTTGATAACTGACGCATTTGTTGATCTTGATTTAATGCCTTGAGTTTAGATCCCTCTACAACCTTTTTGGGTACCGAGTGGCCAAAGCGCACAACTCCAAAATGCAATGCGGGCACCCCACCCACGCATGCGCCCCACCCCCACGCCCATTTGTGGCTTCCCGGTTGGTTCAGGAGGCATGCACATGCGCAGACCTTCAAAAATCAATGTGAGCGTCCTCTATATGCGCCCCTCCCAACACACAGGTGTAGCCCGAAAAACAGCTGGCCGGCAGGAGATGTGGACTTCAACATGCTGGCTGGGGAATTCTGGGAGTTGAAGTCCACGTCTCTCCAAGGGACTAAGGTTAAAGAAGCACTTTCCAACTCAAAATAGAAGCTGGTGGAACGAAACATCCAGCCCTGTTTTTTGCTCATTTCTGCCCTCCCCAGCCCCCAGGAGCTCTCTGGAAGCCTCCATAAGGGTATGCGCATGGCCATTTTGGTGAAGGGGCGGGGTTTCAGGAGGCAAAAAATGCTGTATTCGATGTATAAGATGCACCCAGATTTTCAGCCTCTTTTTAGAGGAAAAAAGGTGCGTCTTATACTCCGAAAAATACGGTAAGTGCAGGTATCATTAGTTTTATTCAAGGATATTTTTTTTGACTATATTTTGACTATATCATGCCAACATCCATCTCTTCCCTTGTTTCGTTCACATGTAGTTGTACGTTTTTAAGTTTTGCTTTGAGTAGCATCCTTACAGAAGTGACATATGCCCTACAACTCCAGGAGAGATTGATTCATTTTTCATAATGTTTACAGTAATGTAGCCTTTATTGCCCTTCTACAAAATAAATACAACAGTTTACAGTTACAGTTTTCTGTTTCTTTCTTCTTCTTTTTTTAGGTGATTGAAGTTTACGACTTGACTAAAGTGAAGTTAAAGTACTGGTAAGTAGCTAGACGGCCTCTGCAATTGGCCACGAAAAAGACTTATTAAGACATTTTCAACTCTGCAGCAGCTGAGCTGTCTCTATTAGGAGTATGTCAGAAGAGAAAAAAGATGTTGGCTGCAATTATGCAACCAAATTCCTGCCTTTTTTCAATGTACATAGGAGTCTTTCTTGAAAGATATTTGGTGCGATGGAGAGGAAATGGGTTCTTAAATCTGCAATGAGAAACTAGCAACAATGAATGTTACCCTATTTTTCGGAGTATAAGACGCACCTTTCCCCCCCAAAAGTGGATGAAAATGCATCTTATAGACTGAATGTAGCCCCACCCACCCACCGGCCCCCACCCTTTGGCCTCTCCCTCCCAGCAATTGACCTCTTTGCAGCCAACAGGGGCTTGCAGAGGCTTCAATAAACTGTAGCAATCCCTGCAACCTGAAACAGCTGATGATCGGGAGAAACTGAAAGTGAAACTTGCTGTTTGCTCCATGAGGCAAATTGCTGGGAGGCAGATTATTTTTTTCTTGTGCTAATCAGGCTGTTTGCTGCAAGGAGGTAAGTCAACAACTATAAATGCCTATAGAATATTCAAATCATCATCTGCGGCGGGCCCTACCCTTTGGAACGACTTACCCCCGGAACTTCGCACCATCTCAGACCTCCGCCTCTTCCGCCAGTGTCTAAAGACACACCTTTTTCATCAAGCCGGCCTAGCGTAACCTTCTGCTATCACTATTTTAGACAGTTTTAGTTGGGGATTTTAAATTAATTTTAGCACAGGATAGGAATGTAATAAGTCTTTTAAATTTTATATTTTTGTTAGATTTGCATGTTTTAAATTCCTGTGCGCCGCCCTGGGTCCTTTTTGGAGAAGGGCGGGGTATAAATTTAATAAAATAAAATAAATAAAATAAATCAAACTTATTTTTTAAAGACTGCTTTATTATTATTATTCTAGACAACTTAACAAAATGAAGAAGCTTCTTAAAATAAATCCTTGATCTGAAGAGGTCCTGTTCTATTGTTTTAAAAAGTGCTATTCTTTTAAATAGCAGAGAATAACTTATACTTCCAGAAAGCCCATCAATTTTAAAAGCATCTGTAAAAATATAGTCTGAAATATAACACTACAAACAATGTATATTGTCTGTGCTGTTTGCTGTTTGTTGCAAGAAGGCAAATTGCTGGGAGGCAGAGGAAGATATTTTCCCCATGTTTTCCTCCCCAAAAGCTAGGTGCGTCTTATACTTCGGAGCATCTTATACTCCGAAAAATACGGTAATTCTTTGGACTTTCTCTTCTAAATCCCTTATTTTTTCTTTACAAATTTAAAACTCTTAATTGCAGAAGACCTGTTGAAATTAAGAAAACAGGGACTGGGCTTGAAAAAGCATTCTGTTTCCCACCCCATTAAAGCCAGTAGTTGCAACCAAAGCATTTTGTACGGGGCGTGAAAGCCCGTTAAACATACTTTTGAACCTTTTACCGAAACGACCTCAGCCCTAGAATTTCACGTCTGAGCAGATTTGGTTAGAAGCAGAGATAGAAAAGGGCATTTAGATCCCAAATAGCTTTGAGCAAGGTAATTGGTCTCGGTTGCAAGTTTTCACACTGCAAAAAAAAAAAAAGAGAACATTCTAGTTTGTTAGGTTGTGAAAATCAGGGGTGGTGGTGGAAAGAAACAGTGAAAATAAAAAGGTTTTGAAGTAGTTTATGAGTGTGCGAGGGACACGGTGGCTCAGTGGCTAAAACGTTGAGCTTGTCAATCGGAAGGTTCACAGTTCGGCGGTTCGAATCCCCAGCACTGCGTAATGGAGGGAGCTCCCGTGACTCGTCCCAGCTTCTGCCAACCTAGCAGTTCGAAAGCACATAAAAAATGCAAAACTAGGGACCCCCTTTGGTAGGAAGGGAACAGCGTTCCGTGCGCCTTTGGCGTTGAGTCATACCGGCCACATGACCACGGAGACGTCTTCGGACAGCGCTGGCTCTTCGGCTTTGAAACGGAGATGAGCACCGCCCCCTAGAGTCGGGAACGGCTAGCACGAGGGGAATCGTTACCTTTTTATGAATGTGTGGGTAGGTTGTTGTTTGACAGATTTAGGTTTTAATTAGTTTTCCTTTCTTTTGCTTTTCCTAGTGGTGTTCATTTTAACTCTCAAGCTATCCCTCCTACCATTGAACAAATCGATCAGTCTTTCGGAGCCACGCATCCAGGAGGTGAGTTTTCGACGTTTAAAAAGAGACAAATCTTGCTTGGCAGCTCATGTCCAGAAGAACCCGTTTGCCAGATTAGATCAGATTAACAGAGTTGGAAGGGACCTTGTAGATCATCTAGTCCAACCCCTGCCCAAGCAAGAGACCCTACACCAGTGGGGCCATGAGTGGCCAAACCGGAAGGCGCGTTCATGTGCCGGAGTGCTTCAAACCCAAAGACCAGCTGGCCAGTGTGCGCATGCCAATTTTGTTGGCTATTTTGGGCCATTTTCAGGCTGTTTTTATGGGCCGTTTTGAAGCCGTTTTTGGTTTTTCCGCTGGAGAGCCTAAAAGCAGCCTGAAAAATGGCTGAAAACGGCCTTTTGGGGGGGGCTGTTTTTTGGGGGGCAGTTTTGGCTGTTTTCAGGCTGTTTTCTGGCGCTCCGGCAGCCGGTATGCATGTGCACATTAGAAACCAGAAGAGCAGTGGTTGGTACCTCTTCTCCCACATAATAACAGCGACCAGGATGGCTATTGCACAACATTGGAAAGACACTAACCTACCACCAGAGCACCTAATTATAGCCAAAATTTTCAACTGTGCAGAATCGGATAACTTAACATATATCTTAAAAGATAGACAAGACTCAACCTTTTTCAAAAGCTGGAATAAATGGTATTCATGGTGTAACAGGAGAGTAATGGATACCAAGGGAACCAACTAGATAGACTATCTGAGAAATCAAGGTGAGGAATAAATAAGACAAGAGGATAGTAAATCTGAGAAGAAGAAGAAAAAATCTTTATATAACTATACATAATAACTGATAGGTTAGACTGGGATAAACTCAATTCTCAATCTAGGGGACTAGACATTTCCCCGGTATGTTTCTGTATGTCTTTCCCAGCTACCCTTAGCCTATATTTGTTGATTGTGTGGTTTTATATGGCAAATATTAATAAAGATTTATATTTATAAAAAAAAAAAAGAAACCAGAAGAGCAGCTGGCGACTGCATCCCTGCCCACTGCGTGCCACCTCTGGCGCCCGTTCCATAGTTTCGCCATCAAGGCCGTGCACCGTTTCCTACAAATGGCGCTCCAAGAGACTTCCTTCTTCCTTTTGATTTCAGATTCAGGCTGATAGGTTTACCTAGTTAGTCCTTGACTTACAACTGTTCAACGACGCAGTGGCAGTGAACAAAGGGACATGATCTCCCCCCCCCAACACACACACATTTAGGATCGCAACTTACAACTGTTTTCCACACCTGCGACTGTTGTGGCATCTCCACAGTGACATGATCCAAGGGCAGACACTTGCAACTGGCTCGTATTTATGACCGTTGCAGCGTCCCAGGGTCCGGGGGTCCCCTTTTGTGACCGTCTGACGAGCCAAATACACGGGGAAGCCAGATTCACATAACGACGATCTTATTGATTTAACAGCTGCCGTGATTCGCTTAACAGCTGTGGGCAAGAAAAGTCATAGAATGGGGCAAAACTCACTCAGGGACTCACTCCTCGCTTAGCGACAAAAATGTTGGGCTCAATTATGATGGTCAGTCGAAGACTATCTGTATTGATGATCATTTGGAGGGTCTCTTGGCTTCTGTATAGGACAGGGATGGCTAATCTTTTTGTCGTCGCTTGCGGAAAGCGTGCGTGTGCCCGCACCCATAATACAACGCCTGTGCAACCTCCCCCTGGGCATGCATGTGTAACCCTCCCCCTCCTCCCGCGATCCGCTCCACACGTATGCGTGACCACCCGTGACCCCCTTCGCATTCCATTTTGAGCCTAGTAGGCCTCCCTGCAGCCTCCTTGGACCAAAAATGGGCTGCAGGGGGGGGGGCGCTCCCTCCAATGCCCGGTTTTGGGCCTAGTAGGCCTCCCTGCAGCCTCCTTGGATCAGAAATGGGCCGCATGGGGGGGGTGCTCTCTCCAATGCCCTGTTTTGGGCCTAGTAGGCCTCCCTGCACCCTCTTTGGACCAAAAATGGGCTGCGTGAGGGGGGGGGCTACCTCCAGTGCCCCGTTTTGGGCCTAGTAGCCTCCCTGCTGCCTCCTCGAACTAAAAATGGGCTGCATTGTGGGGGCATTCCCTCCAATGCCCCGTTTTGGGCCTAGTAGGCCTCCCTGCAGCCTCCTTGGACCAAAAATGGGCTGCCTGAGGGGGCGCTCCCTCCAATGCCCGGTTTTGGGCCTAGTAGGCCTCCCTGCAGCCTCCTTGGATCAGAAATGGGCCGCATGGGGGGGTGCTCTCTCCAATGCCCTGTTTTGGGCCTAGTGGGCCTCCCTGCACCCTCTTTGGACCAAAAATGGGCTGCGTGGGGGGGGGGCTACCTCCAGTGCCCCGTTTTGGGCCTAGTAGCCTCCCTGCAGCCTCCTCGAACTAAAAATGGGCTGCATTGTGGGGGCATTCCCTCCAATGCCCCGTTTTGGGCCTAGTAGGCCTCCCTGCAGCCTCCTTGGACCAAAAATGGGCTGCCTGGGGGTGGGGGCGCTCCCTCCAATGCCCGGTTTTGGGCCTAGTAGGCCTCCCTGCAGCCTCTTCGGACCAAAAATGGGCTGCGTTGTGGGGGCATTCCCTCTAATGTCCTGTTTTGGGCCTAGTAGGCCTCTCTGCAGCCTCCTGGGACCAAAAACAGGCCACAGGGGGACCATGCTACTCTCCCCATGCGCATGCGCACGCATCTCCTTCAGGCACCCTGCACATGCGCGACAGAGGCCCAAAAATCAGCTGGCCGGCGGGAGGCACGCGCGGTTGAGCTGAGGTGGGGCAACAGCTCATGCGCCCGCAGAGAGGGCTCTGCGTGCCACCTGTGGCACCCGTGCCATAGGTTCGCCAACCCCCGTATAAGATGACTTTGGACAAGAGAAAAAGCATGCATTAAAGGAGCCCTGAAATTACTTTGGAGAAGCTACGTGGCAATTTAGTAAAATGTGAATTTAGCCCAATAAAACTGGAAAGGGTGAGAAAGAGCCGGCCTCTTCCTTCTAACAGTAGAAGGGGGCCTTTCGTTTAGTGACTTTGGAGGGGACCTGATTATTTATTTTTGAATTTATATCCCGCCCTTCTCCTTGTTAGGACTCAGGGCGGCGCACAGGCATTATTAAAAACCATTACAAAACAATATATACTATTAAAAACATATTAAATTAAATTAAAACCCGTGCTAAAAACCCTTTAAAACCCTAAAAATTAAAATTTATAAATATAATCAGAAACAGGGGGCTACGCTAGGCCGGCTTGTTGGAATAGGTACGTCTTAAGCAGGGGTGGGTTTCTGCAGGTTCGCACCTACTCGCGAGAACCGGTTGGTGAAATTTAGAGAACCGGTGAGAGGGGGTTCCACCAGCGTACCTGGAAGTAAATCTGGCCCGCCGCTGCCAGTGACCCAACAGGAAGGAAAGGAAAGGAAAGAAAAAAGGAAGGAAAGAAAGAAAGAAAGAAAGAAAGAAAGAAAGAAAGAAAGAAAGAAAGAAAGAAAGAAAGAAAGAAAGAAAGAAAGAAAGAAAGAAAGAAAGAATTAATTTATCATCACAATTGAGTCCAAAATTTTGGTTGCTAAGCAAGAGCGTTGTTAAATGAGTTTCACCACATTTTAAAAGGTGGCCACTCCTACCCTGTCACATGATTGCCAAGCCACGCCCACAAAATAGGCCACACCTACAGAGTAGGTTCTAAAAAATTTGAAACCCACCCCTGGTCTTAAGGCATTGGCGGAAGAGGCGGAGGTCCAAGGTAGTGTGAAGGTCGGGGGGTAGGTCGTTCCAGAGGGCCGGGCCTGCCACAGAGAAGGCCCTTCCCCTGGGTGTCGCCAACCGGCATTGCCCGGCCGACAGCACCCAGAGAAGGCCCTCTCTGTGGGAGCGGATCGGACGAAGGGATGTATGGGGCAGAAGGAGAAGAAACGAATGGTTTATAAAGCCCAGTGTTTGCTTTCGTGCCTCCCACTAAACCCAAACCCAAATCAAAAGGTAGGGTTGTCTTCATGCCGCCTTCTCCAATTTGGTGGAGCTCCAG
Organism: Rhabdophis nuchalis; assembly: GCA_039707465.1. Lineage (NCBI taxonomy): Eukaryota > Metazoa > Chordata > Lepidosauria > Squamata > Natricidae > Rhabdophis > Rhabdophis nuchalis. The sequence continues at coordinate 6,500,714 of CM077658.1, read as the reverse complement.
AATTGCTCAACCAACGTCGGTTGAGAAAATCCCAAGATGTCAGGAAGACATCAGGCTGAAGAAGATTGGGATCCAGAACTAAGGAGATATTTTGTGACGATGAGGACAATTAATCACTGGAGCGACTCACTTCCGGAAGGTGTGGGTGCTTCATCATTTATCAAGGAGAGATCTAACCTAGAATTAAAGGAGAAATGTCCTGACGGTGAGAACAACTAATCCGTGAAGCGATTTAGCAACGGGAATAAATTCATCCCATGATATCAGCCCATCGAGCAAGGCCAGGTCAAGACACAGGCATGGCAGGGACCCTAGCACTAACTCCTTTATGGTTCCAGGGTCTACACTACAGAATTTTGAGTGAGAACAATAAACCAGAAGAACAAATTGCCTTCAGAAGTTGTCCATCACTAGTATCAGGGTTCCAGATAGCGTCCAAAATTAAAGCAGAGTCCGAGGCAAAGGATTCTTCAAAGTTCCAATTGATGAAGAGAGGAGCCACGTTGGCACATCTGGGAAAACCCGAATCTGAAAGCTTCCCTGTTTTCCCCACCCAGTTGAAAGTTCAAGATCTTGCCTCCACACACCCACAAGTCCATCCCATGGTCCAATCTTCCACTTCCACAAAGACAGATTGCTCCCATCCAGTCCCGGCCAGGTGCAGAGACAAAGATGACCTTGAGTTTCTAAGAAGAATGTTGTTATGGCTACATATCACCCAACTCCATATAAATCCTTCCCACAATAGAAAGTAGACAGTAGAAAGTGTGCCAGGCCTGAAGTCCGTCCCCCCCCAAAAAAGATGGCTTGCAGGCATGACAACTAGATGTTTTAAAGAAGAGATTAGACAGCCTGGAATGGTGTAGGATCTTCTGCTTGGGCAGAGGGTTGAAGTAGAAGGCCTCCCAAGGTTCCTTCCAATTCTGTTGTTCCTAAGGTGCTTTTTCAAGAGGCAACTGGACTTTCTGGTTTTTCCTTGAAGACGTTTCGTTGAAGAAGCTTCTTCAGCTCTGACTGGATGAACGAATCTTTCCATTCCCCACCATCCAATCAGAGCTGAAGAAACTTCATCCAAGGGAAGCGAAAGGTCTTCAAAGAAAAACCAGAAGGTCCTCTTGAAAAAGCAACCTTTGGGACAACCATGAACGTGGAGGACTGAGACTCTCCAGAGACCTTCCAATTCTGTTATTCTCTGTTCTGTTCTGCACGTGTATCTCTCAAGACATTTGAGTGACACACAGGAGAGGAAGTATGGAAGATACTTGGGTCTAGTTTGTTGGGTTTCTCAGGCGGTCTACCAGGATGGTGGAAAACCTTGAAAGAGATCCATGATGGAGTGTCAAAGAACAACATCCAAAATAGGTGTATAAATCTGTGTGAGGGGAAATGCAGCTATTTTTAAACGTTGAAAAAGACTTGCTGTGAAATATTTCTTTTGAAGAATTGTTCGTTGTCTTTTTCTGGAAGATGGGATGTAGGTTGGGCTCTCTGATCTGATTTTATTCTTTCTGTGGTATTATAGCACCAACAGACACGTTTAGGATATTAAGAGCAGAACAGAGCTGGAAGGGACCTTGGAGGTCTTCTAGTCCAGCCCCCTGCTCAAGCAGGGGACCCCCATACCCATCTCAGATAAGTCACTGTCCAGTCTCTTCTTAAAAACCTCCAGTGATGGGGCACCCACGACTTCTGGAGGCAAGCTGTTCCACCGGCTAATTGTCCTCTCTGTTAGGAAGTTTCTCAATTCCAGGTTGCTTCTCTCTTTCAATTAGTTTCCATCCCTTGTTTCTTGTCTTACCTTCTGGTGCTTGGGAGAATAATTTGACCCTCTCTTCTTTGTGGGAGCCCCTAAAACACTGAAACACTGCTATCCTGTCACTCCTAATTCTACTTTTCTTTACACTAGCCAGACCCCTAACATGCAACCGTTTATTTTACACTTTTATTATACGCCTCAAAATAGTGTAAATGATTCATCCCAGGAAAGCACCATGAATTATGCTTGGGAGGGAATTTGCACTGGTGATTGATGCGTTACAGGGTTTTCCTTTTCCATTGTCAGTAACATTTAATTGCTTAATTGCTTGTTTGTCTTCTACTCAAAGGTGAACCATCCAAATTACGCAGTTACTAAATGTGTATATTGTTCTTTCCAATTAGTAGCAGTGTAAATATCAAACTGAAAATGCAAAACATTAAAAAAAAAGTTCTAAGCAAGATGTTGAACTTGTCGATCAGAAAGGTCGGCAGTTTGGCGGTTCGAATCCCCACCACCGCGTAACGGAGGGAGCTCCCGTGACTTGGCCCAGCTTCTGCCAACCTAGCAGTTCGAAAGCACGTTAAAAAATGCAAGTAGAAAAACAGGAACCACCTTTGGTGGGAAGGGAACAGCGTTCCGTGCGCCTTCGGTGTTGAGTCATGCCGGCCAAATGACCCCAGAGACGTCTTCGGACAGCGCTGGCTCTTCGGCTTTGAAACGGAGATGAGCACTGCCCCCTAGAGTGGGGAACGACTAGCACATATGTGCAAGGGAAACCTTTACCTTTATAACATATCAAGCTGATCCACGAAAGAAGATTTAAAAGCCAGGATGAAACAAAACATATGCAAAGAGCATTTTTTTCTTCCAAGAATCCAGCTTTTGTAGGAGACAGGAAGTCAAGACAGACGTTTGAGTTCAGATCAGAAACTTACACCGGTAGTCCTCAACTTACACGCACTTATTTAATGACCATTTAAAGTTACAACGGCACTAAAAAGTGACTTACAAACTGTTTTTCACACCTCTGGCTGTTGAAGCATCCCTGTGGTTACGTGATCCAAATTTAGACGCTTGGCAGCTGACTCATAGTTACGATGCTTGCAGTGTTTTTGCGACCTTCTGACAATCAAAGGCAACGGGGAAACCAGATTCACTTAACCTGTGACTAACGTAACCACTGCAGTGATCCCCTTAACAGCGGTGGCAAGAAAGCAGTTGTAAAATGAGGCAGAACTCCCTTAACTAATCTCTCGCTTAGCAATTGCGGTCCAAAGTCGGGGACTGACTTTATCCCTTGATTGCGTCCTCTCTCGTTTCTTAAGTTTGTTGCATGCTTCCTTGGCTCTCTCCTTCCTTCTTTCCTTCTTAGTGTTTAGCCCCATTGTAACCTCCAGCAAAACAGGTTGGGTAGGTTGCGTTGCAACTGTGGAAAGTTGCAGATCCTGCTTGAGCTGCGTACCACGGAAAACAATGCCCCAAGAATCTAGAAACGGGGGCATCTCATTTTTCACCCGATTAAAAATACTCACTGTGATCCAGTCGTGGGTTGCAGGCGGTACGCCCCGGGACGAGCATACTGGAGGCCTGCCCGGAGCACCGGGTACCATTCTGGTATTGTGCTCTGGCCGGCCCACCCGAGCTCCTTATCGTGCTTTAAAGCTTGGCGCCTGCAGGGCCTGCGCAACGCTCCAACGAGCAGCTGGAGCATCGCGGAGGCTTTGAGGAAGCATCGTTTGCCACTACAGCAGGGGTCCCCAACCTTTTTGGCACCAGGGACCGGTTTCATGTTAAAAAAAATTCCGCGGACCAGTGGCCATGGCTCGGCCGGCGTAGAGGGGGAGCGGAGGGGAGGGGGGACAGGCGGCGCATGCGCGTGCGGGTGTGTGTGTGTGAGTCAGCTCACTTGCCCCTCTCGGGCCCCCAACGGCGCGAGCGGCTGCACCTGCGCTCTCCTGCCCCCTGCGTCCGCTCTGCCCAGGGGCTGCCCCTTCCTCCCTCCTCCTCCTCTCCGGCCCTTTCTAAGAGTTGCGCCGCTCACTGCGGCCCGGTTCCTATCAAGCCACGGACCGGCACCAGTCTGCGGCCAGGGGGTTGGGGACCCCTGCGCTACAGCACATGCGCGCGCCATGTAGGCGACGCTGGGTTCGTTCCAATTGTACTAGTTGGAACAGGATCTGGAACCCACCAATGCTGTGATAGTAGGAAAAATAAATAGTTTTTACTTTTGTAGTAACTAAAATACTTCTTCCAAACCGTGATACTAACTCTTCCAACAATCCACAGTCCTTCACCAAAACCACAGTTATCTTACAGTAATGCAAAACAATGATACTCTTCTTCAGTTTCAGCTCCTCAGTGGCAATCAGGAAGCAACGGAAAGCAAAAGGGAATGAACTGTGTTTCCAGCTGCCTTTTATGATTGAGCTGGGAAGCACAGCCAATCAGATTCAACATAGTCCTTAAAGTTACATATACTCTTTAAGAATCCTGGCTTATATATATTGTCAACCCAACATCAGGATAAATATCCCAACATTTTCAATAGGGAAACAGTCTTATCTCTCTTGCCATTTGTAGCTCAAGACCTTTTTTGGGAGGGGTTCTCCTTTGTCAAATTCTTATAACTGGCTATCCTTTTTGTCGTTGTGTGCAGAAATACGAGGGGAACCTTTACCGTACTGTTATTACATGCCGTTGTGTGTTTCTTCCCCAGTTTACAACTCTGCCGAACAACTCTTCCATCTCAACTTCAGGGGTCTCTCCTTCTCCTTTCAGTTGGACTCATGGACTGAAACTCCAAAGTATGAGGTCAGCTATCTTATTAAAAAAATGTTTATAAAAAATGCAAAAGGAAAATAAAACAGTCATTTCTTCTCTGTGTTCCCTTTCCTTGATTGGATTGTTTCCCCTTGAACTGAATGGAAAACTGCTGGTGACCTTCTACCGCTACACCATACAGAGTATTTTAACTCACTGCACAAACTGTGTCTGGTTTGCCAATTGCACAGGGGCAGATAGGACAGCGCTCCAAGGGGTCAACGTCCTTGCCCAGAGGATCATGAGTTGCCCCTCCCCCCTCTTTGGAAGAGCTTTAGAGCTCCCGCTGCCTTACGAAAGTTCAAAACATCCTTAAGGATCCATCTCATCCTGGGCATCCTTTTTTTTTTTTTGAACTATTACCATCTGGCAGCCGGTACAGGACAATAAAAACAAGGGCAAATAGAAGCTGAAAAACAGCTTCTATCCCAGGGCAGTCACTATATTGAATTCTACGGTATAGTGCAATATTAATGAAATATCGTGTTTTCAATTTTAATTATATAGCATGTGAAGGATGTGTGTTTGTGTAGGTTTTTTTTAAAATAGTTTTTATTCAACAGTTTCAAGTTTAAAAACCACAAACACAAAAGTAAACACACAAACAAATACAAAACAGATAAAAACACAAACACCATGTAATATAATTTTACAGCTCCCCATATCAGCATGCATATTCTGCTTTTGTAGTTTACTATTCAGTTATTGTCTTCTCGTAGTTCTTAACAATTCTAATAATAATGGAATAATTATATTATAATATAACTAGCTGTTCCCGGCCATGGGTTGCTATGGCCCAGTCTAGTTAAATGTGTGTAGATCTACACCTGCACACACAAACACATACACACAACCACCATTTAACCCCCAACCTCCCTACCTACTGTATTTCTCCCTCTCTCTCTCTATCCCTCTACTTACCTATCTACCTACTGTATTTCTCCCGCTCTATCTATCCCTCTGCCTATCTACCTACTGTATTTCTCCCTCTCTATCCCTCTACCTACCTACCTACCGCATTTCTCCCTCCCTCTCTCTATCCCTTTAGCTGCCTACCTACCTACCTACTGTATTTCTCCCTCTCTCTCTCTATCCCTCTACTTACCTACCTACCTACTGTATTTCTCCCTCTCTATCTATCCCTCTGCCTACCTACCTACTGTATTTCTCCCTCTCTATCCCTCTACCTACCTACCTACCGCATTTCTCCCTCCCTCTCTCTATCCCTTTAGCTGCCTACCTACCTACCTACTGTATTTCTCCTTGAATCTTATGGACAGAGTATTTTATGTCATAAAGGATGACATAATACTTGTGGCCCACTGCTCTCTCTGTATCCATCTACCTACCTTTTTTACAATTTGTTTACATTTCCGTTGCATGTACCTGGCACAGGTGTGACATCTACACAATCTATATATATCATTGGTGCTGTATTTCAAAGGAACATTGTGTGAAAATTTGGAAGCGATCGGTGCAGTAGATTCAGAGATTAGCATTTAATTTCGTGGTACGATGTGCAATGACAATAAAGTAAACTACAAACATGTGGTTTAGACCAGGGGGTCTTCAACCTTGGCCACTTTACGACTTGTGGACTTCAACTCCCAGAATTCCTCAGCCAGCTTTACTCTGGGGGCCGAAGTCCAACAAGTCTTAGTGGCCAAGGTTGGAAACCCTTGCCCTAAACCAGGGGTCTGCAAAGTCGGCTCTTTTAAGACTGGTGGACTTCAACTCCCAGAGTTCCCCAGCCAGCATAGCTGGCTGGGGAATTCTGGGAGTTGAAGTCCACCAGTCTTAAAAGAGGCCACTTTGCAGACCCCTGCCCTAAACCATAAACCTTGATTTTAGAGTCACAGTGGCTACTGCCGGAACCCGAACAAATCCCCTTACGACTCACCGGGATTCGCAAAGCAGATCCTGGGTTTTGCAAGCGAGGGATTAAATTTGCCGCTAAGCGCTTTATAAAGAGATGAAGGTGCGCCTTTGGGAGTATAAAGGAAGACCTGCCAGCGTTGTGTTCCCAAGTTACTCACAACAATTTTTTCGTTTCGATTCCCGCAGCCAAACTTCGCCCACGGCTTAGCCTCTCTGCAGATCCCCCATGGTGCAACTGTGAAGCGCATGTACATCTACAGTGGCAACAGCCTACAGGATACGAAGTACGTGACTCGGATGCTGTGCAGTCACCGAGGCGGAAGGGACCTCGGAGGTCTTCTAGTCCAGCCCCCTGCCCAAGCAGGAGACCCCCACACTCCATAATTAACCTGCTGGCTAATGAATTGATTGACCAGTCAACTAGATTAATTTATTTATTAATTTGGGGAGATTAAAAATGTGCCGTATTTTTCGGAGTATAAGATGCACCTTCCCCCCCCCCTAAAAGAGGGTGAAAATAAGTGTCTTATACACTGAATGTAGCCCCGCCTGCCCATCGGCTCCAAACCTTTGGCCTCTGCCTCCCAGCAATTGACCTCTTTGCAGCAAACGGGGGTCTTGCAGAGGCTTCAATAGGCCATAGCAATCCCTGCAGCCTGAAACAGCTGATGATCGGGAGAAATTGAAAGTGAAACTTGCTGTTTGCTCCACGAGGCAAATTGCTGGGAGGCAGATTTTTTTTTCTCTTGTGCTAATCAGGCTGTTTGCTGCAAGGAGGTAAGTCAACAGCTATAAATGCCTAGAGAATGTTCAAATTATTTTTTAAAGACTGCTTTATTATTATTATTCTAGACAACTTAACAAAATGAAGAAGCTTCTTAAAATAAATCCTTGATCTGAAGAGGTCCTGTTCTATTGTTTTAAAAAGTGCTATTCTTTTAAACAGCAGAGAGTAACTTATACTTCCAGAAAGCCCATCAATTATAACAGCATCTGAACAAGTATAGTCTGAAATATAACACTACAAACAGTATATATTGTCTGTACTGTTTATTACAAGGAGGAAAATTGCTGGGAGGCAGAGGCAGATATTTTTCCCTTGTTTTCCTCCCCAAAATCTAGCCTTATACTTCGGTCTGTGTCTTATACTTCGGAGCGTCTTATACTCCGAAAAATACGGTAAATATTTTATATGGGCTCTCTTATTGAAAAATGGAAATAATCTATTCATTTTTTCCCTATGCCTTTCTTTCCTGGATTATAAATGGTGTACACGGCAAGGGTGGCTCTGTAAAACATTGTTTTTTAAACGTATATAATCCATATACTTGTGCAATATACTTTTTCTCTTTTGGACTACAGTTCCCATCATCCTCCAGTCAGCCTCTGGAGTTGGACTTGCCCTTCCATTGTGGTGTCTATTTTCAGTTAGGAAGTTTGGGGTATGGAAACCTTCAGGATTGGTAAAGGAGAGGATCCTATTTTAAATTATCTACGTTGTTTTATGCTTTCAGGGCACCTATGATGCCACTCAGCTGTTTCCTCGGCAATGTGTACTCAGAATACGTTGATGTGCTCCGAGATGCAGCTGGACCCTCAGGTTTACGACTGCGATTGCTCACTGCAGGTATAACAGTATGTCCAGGTCTGGCCACCACGATATTAAAAAAGTTGCTGAGATCCTAAAACGACTGTTGGCAACCTGCGGCTTCGGAGCCACATGTGGCTCTTTTGGCCCCCTGCTGTGGCTCCCTGTC